>CM029117.1:7075000-7655000 GCA_016859345.1 Istiophorus platypterus
AAATAATACATCTTACCGTACTATAGCAAGAATTACAGTTAATGCAATTCAATTTTAAGTTATCATCCAATGACTTTTTTGCTTTTTTTCTGTCAGATTAACTCGGTACCCTAAAATGTGATCAACACAGATGGTGTGGTTTGATCACCAGGAC
Organism: Istiophorus platypterus; assembly: GCA_016859345.1. NCBI lineage: Eukaryota > Metazoa > Chordata > Actinopteri > Istiophoriformes > Istiophoridae > Istiophorus > Istiophorus platypterus. Next base: position 7,075,155 of record CM029117.1, read on the forward strand.
ATTCACAGGAAAAAAATTACCCTGGTCCCAAAACAGACAGATTTTTATTTTAATTTGTGATCTTACACAGAAAAGGACACAATGACAATAATTTCAAAACACAAAGACTGCAGTGAGCTACGCTTTACCGTAACTTGCGAAAACAATGATCCGTATGATTAAAAAACCAAACAAACAGGACCTGTCCCTGAAGGTGACGTAGAGGACTTAAAGACCACGTTCCTGCCCTTTAGGCTAATAAGGCTCAGAGGACTGTTCACATTAGCTTCAAAGTTCAAGCCTGTTTCCCTCTGTGACACTGAAAAGAAATTTGCCTGAGGTAAAGTTTTTTTTAATAATTGATCTTTTTTTTTTTTTTAATTAGACATGCTTTAAAAAGTGCAATTTTTGTATTTTAATGGGAAAAAAAATCCCATTGTGTCTCTGTACAATATGATCATCATAATGACTGTCTTTATCACCACTGCCATCACCCAGCACCTGGGTCAGGTAAAGAGGGCCTCTTTCCAAGGTAGAATCCCAGATTAGGCTTCTCAACCTGCTTGACAAAAGAGATAGGAAATTAATATTACAATACCCATAGTCATTTTAATTTTATCTCAAATGAAGTAATAACTGAATCTTATAAAAGCACAAAATATAAAAGTAAGTAAAAGGTCACCTAGAAGCAAAAAAAGAAAAGATACCAATTCAGGCCTTCGTGTAGCCATCAGGCTCAGTTCCACACAGGAGGCCCAGTGGTAACAACTCCTGTTTACTCACACGCATGGACGCTGCTGGGCGCCTCTTCTTGGTTGACGGACCCTCTTTGGTCTCCCAGGTTGAGTCGTAGCCACAGTATAACTCATCTGTGGTCTCAACTTGGTACTTGTCGCTGTCAAAGTCTTCCTCTTCCTCACCTCCTTGAGAGCTCTGGCCGGGGGCCGCGGCCCCCTTCCGGGCGGCAGCCTCATGTTGACCCTCACAGCGAGGCTCCTCGACCCCTTCGGGGAAACCAGTTGCTTCAGGCCCGTTTTCGTCGCGTATTTCGGGCACGTCTCGGTCTCCGCGATCTTTTCTCCAGCCTATCGCTAAAAGTAAAACCCCAACAATTGGAGTGAGCCATCTTGTAATACACCCCCATAAAAGGACAAACTCGGCTATAGAAAAACCAAGCCATCATATGCAAAACATCACCCCAAGATTGTTAATGGCATCAAAACAATACAATACACACGCAAATTTGGTTCCCTTAAAATGGTCACCAGGACATCCACGAGACCAAATAACCCTGGTACCAAATCATAGACAGATTTTTATTTTGATGTGTGATCTTACACAGAAAATGACACAATGACTATAATTTCAAAACACAAAGACTGCAGTGAGCTACGCTTTACCCTAATTTGTGAAAACAATGATCCATATGGTAAGAAATAAAACAGGACCTGTCCCTGAAGGTGACGTAGAGGACTTAAAGACCACGTTCCTGCCCTTTAGGCTAATAAGGCTCAGAGGACTGTTCACATTAGCTTCAAAGTTCAAGTCTGTTTCCCTCTGTGACACCAAGAAGACATTTGCCTGAAAGTAAAGTTATTTTAAATTATTTATCATTTAATAGACTTTTTTTTTTTTTACAACCAAAAAAAACATTGTGTCTCTGTACAATATGATCATCATAATGACTGTCTTTATCACCACTGCCATCACCTGCCGTTATCAGTGTAAAGATAGCATCATGTTTGCGGTTATATTTTCTAAGGAGGCGGCACTTGGATAGATGAGTCTCGACTCCAGTCAGTGGACATCCTGCTCTTAATGTCTTCCTGTGAGAGATAAAGGGAATGTTTGAACCATCCTGTAGAGCAGGGAGAAATGAGACGAGTACATCAGATAATACGGCATCATTACTTCGTGGACACAGAGTTGTTAAACAACAGGGCCCTTATTAAAAAAGTGACTTATCCTTCACTACACACTATACTGCCAAACTGATGGTTCTATTAATGACCATTGTTCATTATTTGTTTCCTACACATAATTTGATATTTGCATAAGGAATTGATCTTGAATAATACTGATGTAAGCACTGTGTGCTCTTATTGAGTGGACTCTGGCGAGGCTATTATCTCTCACCGACTTGTTTCAAAAGGAGATAATTGCTCTTACTGACAGTGGAGAAAAATCAGGACTCGTCTGCTTGCTTCACTGTTAACATCTGCTCAGCAATAGATTCATTTGTGCTTACTAAAGCGGGATAAGTTCCTGTACTATCTCTGGAAGATAAAAAACGCAGCATTGAGATAGCCATATGTTCTGTAGCGAGCGTAGGCAATAAATGTGGATTCTAATGACAGATCTCAGGCTCTTTATGGCCTGGTTTAGTGTGTGAATAGGCCCCACAAATTGAAAATAGATGGGAACTTCATGCAGGATATGAGACTGAAATAATTTGCAGCATGGAGCTACAGCAGTCAGCCTATTTTCTGGTTGCTTTGCTGTGAACACAATTAGCATGACACTGAGGAAAAACCCCAGCAGATGTTTATGAAAACCTCAGTGAAGCTCCACGAACCAGGCTCCTGTTTAGCTGGACCCATACATACCCGCAAATCATCTCTACTGTCTCTCGCTCAGTCCCCGTGTTGGACCCAGTTAACAACGGTGACCCAGAGGAATCACTCACTGACTAAGTGTGCTTGATAAAGGTCAGCGCTGCCACCAGCTAATGCTTCATCGCTCAGAGCAATACTTTAGCCAAGCGTATTCTGAATACGCCACACATGAACGCTTCACAGGGCAAAATAATCAAGAGAGTAGTGTCTGGAAAGGCCAGCTGTTTCTGCTGTGCTGCTCTGTGTTAGCCACAGACACAACACACAGACACTTGTGTATCCCAAACCTCTCAAAACATAGGATCAGTGATTAAGAGCTCAGAAAGACATTCTTAGGGAGTTTGCTGCATAAACACTTCACAAAAGTGGGATAATGTTTTAAAAAAGAGAAACAGAAACTGAGAACTAACTTTTTTTTTTGGCTTCATTAGCCTCGTAAATTGACAGACAATCCAAATTATTTTTTTTAGTTGTCCCTGCTGCAATTCATTTTTTGCAAAAGATAAACTTGCAATAAATTCAGTTTAATCAATAGTCCAATACAAGAGGAAAGTATCAACAAGTAGAACATCCTCAGTTATTATACTTATTGTATACAAACATGTGAAACATCTTATATATACATGTAGATACATCTCAAACTGCACATGCATAACTCTGCACAATAAAGGTCAAGATTCCATGTGAAGTTACAATGAGAAAAACGCTATGAGCGGAGGGGGACTTTAATGCGTTGTCTTCTGCAGTCAGTGAGTCCAGCGGTCAAAACCTTTTACAGATACCAAGGTAGAGTAAATAAGGCCATGTGAGCAACTTTAAGTCGGCTAGAATAACATCCTGTGCAACGCCAAGGCGCCGCCGGCTGCTGAGCTCAGGTAACTTGTGCAGACACGGAGTTTGGAACCATTTCACCTGATCACACGCAAACACGACAGGCTAGAGTTCCACCACGCAGCCTGCTCGCCGCGGTGGCCCTGGCAGGCCGAGGGGCTCCCGTCACATCGAGTCGCTGGAGGTGAGCGGAGCCCGCGGAGGATGCTCCTGCCTCCGCCTGCGTCCGTGCCCCCGAGGATCAGCGGCAGCACCCCGCCTCCCTGCCTCCGCTCCGCGCGCACTCCGGGGTTGAGGATGAAGACGCAGAGCATCAGGACCCTCTCGCTCATCCTCTCCATCGTTTTCTACCTGCTCATAGGAGCCGCCGTCTTCGACGCGCTGGAGTCGGAGAGCGAGAGTTCAAGGAAGAAGGCGCTGGAGCAGAGGCTGAACGCGCTGAGGCGAAAGTACGGCTTCACCGAGGAGGACTACCGGGAGGTGGAGAGAGTGGTCCTCCTGTCGGGGCCGCACCGGGCCGGGAGGCAGTGGAAGTTCACCGGCTCTTTTTATTTTGCCATCACTGTTATCACCACGATTGGCAAGTAGGCTGCAACTGTGCGATGTTTTTCTCCGTGCGCGCTTGTGATCTTACAGCAGGGGACAGGCAGCACTTCTGCGTTCCTGCAGGCGTGTGTGTGCGTGCGTGTGTATGCGTGTGTATGCGTGTTCTAAAGCGCTCTTTCTAGTTTTACGCTCTTTCTGGCACAGGGCCCCAAGTTAGAGGGGGCCACATCATGGAGGAACACAGTTGTGAGTACACAGTATCGTTTGAGTGCAGGATGGGGAGCGAAGTTTGTGATTATCATGATTTGCCGCTGAACTTGCAGCTTGTGGACAATAAATGATTAATTAAGAACCTGCATCATGACATATTTGAATTACTTAAAGGCGAATACTCCCCCAAAGTGTTTCATCATAAGCATTACCCTGTAGGATTTAAAGGTGGCTTTGAAAGTCTGATTTTCTTCTTCACTTCTATGAATCCATGCTGTGTTCACCATGGATTCATAGAAGTTAAAATGGATTCTAAGAGTGACATTTGTTCACACTGTATAAACAGGCAAAAAAAATTCAAACCTTCTTACAATATCTCTCCTAGTAAAGTCCACCCATTATACATTAAAACTTAGGTGGCTATTGTGCATATTACTGTTTATTCCAAACAATAATATTTTGCTAAAATATGGTAAAATATACAGCATTCATCATAATCCTTATACACAACTTGGTCAAACTTGTGAGCAGGCACATCACATGGGCACTGGAGCTATAAAAAGAAAGGTCCAGACTTGCTCTATGTGAAATGTGCCCTGAAATAACCTTTCTTATGACATGGTGCTATATAAATAAAATTGAACTGAAATGAATTGTATCTCACATTGTTCCTATAAAACTTTCTAGGAGCTTGACAGAATGATGTGAAAATTAAGATGGAGGCGATATTGCCTTTTAAGTAATATTTTGTTAAAATATGATTGGAAAATATTGGGCATAGGGATGGAGAGCAGATACATCTGTTACACTACAGGGCTGCAGGAGGACTTAGACATTTCTATGACCTTTTAGATAATTTTTTCCATTGTGAAAAACTGGTCACTAATATAATCCATCATAAGAAGAATTCAAGATGGCCACAGTCTTTGGCCCCCATCGAAGATGAACCTACAGGCTTTGCACAGTCTTGTTCCAACTCTACAGGGGGCAAGTGTCTGATAGTCAAACATAGATATTGAGTGGAGTATGACTTTAAATTGACATATTTAGGCTTTGCACAATGCATCTACTGTAATTTGCAGACAAACAAAACAGCAGCATGATGGCACAACAGCAGCTAAAATGTTAAAAATGGGCTCAATAAACACTTGAAATCAAACTTTCAACAACAGATCAAAACCTTTAAACATTTCAATCACCCAAAAACATGTGCAGTCAAATTTTTCAAGATACCTAATCAACTTTTGGGTATTGTTGACAATATTCAGATGTGTATTTACTGAGAGCCTAGGGAATATGACAGATTTAGGACTGGAGGACCGCTCAGCTAGTGAACCAGAACAGAGTAAAACTGGAAGCTTAAAAGGAAACGTTTATATTCCCCCTTTTTCTCTCCCTACAGAAATTCATGTGTGCTGGGCCAGTTATTAAACGCTCTATCCAACCATGGTCTGACCGCAAGTTTTTTAACTTATTTGCCTAAGTAGAACTTGTTTGAGGAATGTGTTGGTGTGCACAGTCTCTCGCTGATTGGCAGCTTATTAGTTTTGTTGTATCTGCAAAGGTCAGATACAGGTCGCATTGTGGACGGAGCAAGTATACAAGCAAATATTCGTAGGACGGGAAGTGTAACATGACTGTACCTTTATGGTGGGAGAGGTTACACCTTTCTTTTATCCTTATTGTCCCAACAAAATGTGGTGACCTCAAGCATTCCTGACTAATTTCAACCTGAGCAGAAGTCTACTTAGCCAGGAAGAATGAAAACACCTGCTTGTGTGTGAAGAGCCTATAACATTGAGGAACCAAACTATCTTTATTTTTTCTTACAACTAATCAGTGTAATGTACATGATTATGTAGACACTTGTGCATTCTGCCTGTAGGTTAGCTGTCTGCTCAACTTATCATTTCATTTTAAGCTACATTAATGAATTTATGCCCAGTGTGAGGCAGAGAAATATTAAAACAAGCAAACAGATGTTAGACTTTCTTCAGCAGCTGGTATCCATCTTTAGGTCGCAGTCTCCAGCCTCCATAGAAGATAAACCTACAGTCTTTGTACAGTCTTGTTCTGGAAACGTCTGCCTTCTGGGGTTATTCAAAACAACTCCAACAATGAGCTAAAAAAGCTCTGTAGAGCTGCAGAGGTTGATGATAAATCCCTGTTATTTTATCACGATGAGCAGTTTTACAATAAACCTGTGTGAATCACAAAACTGATCCATGCATGTTTAAGCAGTGGAAGTGCAGTGGAAAACATGCTAAATTGCCCATCATGAGGTCAGGTGGCTGTAAAGCTCCTGTTTGAAACTTGAGAATTGACCTGCACTAGGTGACAAGTGAGCATCTTAGCCTTGTGTAAAGCAGTCGTATATCTTGATGCCTGAGAAGGTTCATAGACATTTAACATTAGCACTTGACATTATGTGACCCGGAGTATACTGTGATTTTGTAGGTTATGGCCACGTTGCTCCTCGAACCGATGCTGGCAAGGCCTTCTGCATGGTTTACGCTGTCTTGGGCATTCCTCTGACGCTGGTCATGTTCCAGAGCCTGGGCGAGAGGATCAACACTTTTGTCCGCTACCTCCTGCGAAGAGCCAAGCAGGGCCTTGGCTTACGGAAGACGGAGGTGTCCATGGGGAACATGGTCCTCGTGGGTCTGCTGTCTTGCATGAGCACTCTATGTATTGGAGCGGTGGCCTTCTCCCATTTTGAGGACTGGACCTTCTTCAGTGCCTACTACTACTGCTTCATCACGCTCACCACCATTGGCTTTGGGGATTTTGTAGCCCTGCAGAAGAAAGATGCTCTCCAGAAGCGACCCCCCTACGTGGCCTTCAGTTTTATGTACATTTTGGTTGGGCTGACAGTGATTGGAGCTTTTCTTAACCTGGTTGTCCTGAGGTTCCTTACTTTAAGTTCAGATGAGCCTGATGTGAGGCTTGAGGCAGGGGGAGCGGAGCAGGGACCACAGCCTAAAGATACACAGGAGGACGCTGAAGCAGAAACTGCTGAAGTGGGCTATAAAGACAGAGAAGATGGCTGCAGCAACCGGTACAGCCTGAGCCTGCCCATGGAGGGGGGCACCAGCTGTACGAACCTCCTCCCTTCTCCTGCAGAGGAGCGCGGGCTTATTATTACTGATCAGGGAGTGCACGCTCAGCTCCCTGAACCCAGCAGACTCAGAGCCTTGCTCTCCTGCATCTGCTGTGGCCTGGACGTTTACGACATGCCCCCTCCATCACACTGTGACCAGGAGTGTGGCCATAGCAACCCTGTTTTTTACAACTCCATCTCCTACAGGGTGGACCGGGCCTCCTGCAGCTCCTGCACCATGTCGTCACAGGCCTCCCCATGCAGTGTAGCACCCTGCCTGGGCAAGAACAACCCTCGTACCAGGAGGAAGTCCTTCTAACACTATGAACTCTTGACTTAAAGTCTAAGTGGCCCTCCGTTTGGACGTTTTTTGTAATCACCACAGAACAGATAGAACCCTCTGAATTTCTGCTTGATAGGACGAATTGGCTTATCACAGTTGTAAATGTAGCATTATTTGTTATCAGATAAAATGTAGCATAACGTAAAAATCATACACTGTTTATAATGTATTTTTCTACATTAAAGTTTACTGCTAAGCAAATATGTGTAAAAGACACAAATTAAAGTATATATAATATATATATATTTACAGTATAAACCCATGTTTTTCATTATTACTATACCAACGTACTGGAACATACGTGACTACTTAAAGTGTCAGACTTTCTGTAGTGTTGTCACCTTTGACCTTCGGTTATTTCCAGTCAGTAATCATAGCTGTCCTCTAATAGGAACGTACACTCTGTCGCTCTGGCTGGTTCCCTAGGTAATGTTTCCATCCCCATTGCTTAGTGCAGTGGAAAACTGGAGATGGACACTTACAGTACAGTGAAGCATCCAGCAGCATCCACAGTGCAGCATCCAGCTAAAAAAATTCCGATTTCCAGACTTCATACTCTATGATGAATGAATGTGTCAACATAGAATGAAATATGAGACGTTTCACTGAAATGGTGTCAATTTACAAACGTCTTCAAATGAATATTAATTGCCTTCTTAGATCTGTAGTTGACTAAAGTATTTCTGTTATTCAAATTTGATTTTTAATACAAACCACTAAGACTCGGAAAAAATCCTTTAATCCAAATTAAAATAATAAAAGATAAAAAAGTGTTTAATAGAGAAATAATACCATTTATTCAAAATTAGGAATAGTCCGTTGAATTTACACATAAAAATCAGTTTACATGTCACAAAGAGTACTACTCAGCATCTGAAAACATTTGTATATCATCACCTGTGGTGCTGGAGTCTGCAAAAAATAACCAGAATGACATCATCAGGTGATGATTTCAACCTGCATTATAAACTTCTGTTGTTGAGGTTGAAAAGGGTGAACATTTACCAGGACACGAGGGTCACACTAAATCATGCTATTGGCATAATTTGTAGGAGCTGTAGGATCCAGTAATTTTGGAGCTTGACCCGTGCTAAGGAATAAAAATATGTTGCTTCAGTTTTGACCATTCTTCTTTTGATGTGTCTCTAGTGAGTCCCCCGACTTCACGCAAATACAATACTAAACCACATGAGGGTAAATATACTCAGTACCTTTGTTCAATCTACTGCCACAAGTCATGCAAAAAAAAAGAATAGTATGTGGTTCATAGTTTGGACACTGTTCGTAGTCTTTTACTCAGCAGGATGACATGGTGTTGAGAGGTTTCAAATTCTTGACTGCAATTAAAAGAACCCAGATGATTTCTTAAAAATTCAATTACTCAAATCAGGAACCATTTATACCTTACATTCGACGGCCTACTGATGGAAAACTGATAGAAGACCAGGGCTTTAGTGATATTATCTGAAGACCCTGAAGCTCCAGGAGTGCTTCTCTGTAGCTGATTTCTGAATCAGAATGAAGTTGACCACTGTCAGTGTCCCAAGATTACTTGAATTCACTTTTTTTTTTTTTTTTAATCTCCACCTGTTAATATTTCAGTAATCTGTAGCTGACCTGTACAATGATCTCCAACTTGAGGATCACTCAAGTTTCACATTACATTATATTATTAACAAAAGCTTCTAGCAGTGACTTGGATGTCATTTCTCCTTGTTCCCTTATCTCACACTAGGGAGCAGCATTGGTCTATGTAAAACACAGGCTGATATCTACAAAGTCTGCAACAAAAGCAGTGGATTTGCTTAAACCTTGGCATGGTAAAGTTTTATTTTTTTGATATCTGGGACCTCAAGAATAACACTGATGTAAAGATTACTTATATAATCATGTTCTCTGTGTCCATTTATGTCTGCTAAACAATTCAAAGCACAGGACACAACACTTTGTCCTCGAAGAGCTTTACCTTTGCGTGGCATCAGTGTTGTATGTGGAATTAAAGCATGGTAGCAGGAATTAGTTTTCCTCTGACAGCATGAACTATGACACAGATTACCTCTATGGGAATCGATGTTCGGGAACTTGATAAGTGAGCACAAGCTTTTCAGCCAAGCGTGCAGACATTTATCAGCTGCCGGCATTTATCAGCTCTGATTTGGAAAGATATTTGTGAACTGGCAGAAAGGAGAAGAGTCTTAACAATGAGCTTCATGTCTGTGTTACATAAAGATCACTGTTTTGTGAGTGATGAAAGCTGGAATCTAATTTGCATAATTGCTCAATTAATTATTCTGATGGTGCTTCACTTTATTCTGTTATGATGCCACAGATGCCTCTTTGTATTTGAGACTGTCACTGCTCCAACCATCTGAGCTAAAAGTATTGGAAACTATCTACACAGACCACTGATCAAATACCACAATACTGAACAGACAAATGATGGCATAAAATAAATTAGACATGCAGAATGAGTAGCTTTACTCTATCACAGGGACCTTTTGATGAATGGTGATTTTCTGCAGCTATGTTACCTCATGCATTACTGTGGCAAAGAGAAGCACCCACATTTTGCGTATTTCCGAGCATTTTTTGTGGCTCAGTGAGTGGAAATCCATTGAGCTGTTTTCTTTGAAGATGCTAGGGAAGGTAATGTGGTTTTTGTGTGCATGTACTGTAGATTATTACAGGCAGCGAGCTGCAGGTGTCAGTAGTGATCTTTTTGAAACATTCATTTTTCCAAATGCAGAACACTTCAGGTGAGTCCAGTTTCAATGCACAAACTCAAGTATGCTCACTCATATTCACATCTGTTCACATTTATGGAAATGCAGTCCAGTGGGAAGTCTACTCATTTTGGGATTAAAGTTTTTTTTTTCTCATGATAAATCTCCAGCAAGGTTCCTCAATAACCTCTGCTGAGGTTGCTAAACATTATGCTCAATACTGCAAGAGTGAAACTAACTGCAGATCTATTAACTTGTAATTCACAGTGTTGATATCCTCACAATAATGTGCTAGTTCATTATAAAAAGAATCAGTATCCTTCAGTTTACCTCTGAAGGATGTTCATTGATTACAGTGTTGAATTTCATTATCAAAGCAATGTACACATGTTCAGGGCTGAGAGAGTGGGTGAATAATTGATTATATTGTTGGATATTTCTCTTTGTGAACACATCCTGTTAAGTCATTACTGTGCTGCACTGAAGGTTCTTTCATGTGCAGGCGCATGGTAGGGGACACAAGATCAAATCGGAAACAAGCCGCAAGTTCAGACAAAGGGCAACGCGACTATTTCTAAAGGGTAAATAGCTTTAATTCGGCAGAAATACGGGCGGGGGGCTCATAATAGAAGCCACATTCTAATAAATCATTTATAAATGTACAGACAAACTGAACCAATAATGGTTGCCATGTTTTGATTATGGAAAAATATGTTTGTCTGTGTACACTGTATTTACAGTCTTTCGGGAGGAGCGGGAAGATTACGAGTTGTGTTCTTGGATGCGTGTCAGAATGCAAAAGTGCATTCTAGAAATTAGGATTCAGTTGAGAGACTGAGAAAACAGACATTAATAGAAGTTCATTGGTGGGGTAATTGCTCATTAGTTTTAATTTCCAGCCAATTTACTGCTTGTGCTGAACAGTGTGAAAAGAATGTTTTCACACAGTGGTTGTTTCTCCAATCAGACACTATATTTGACACTCTATGTCTCTTTGACATTTTGTGCGAGAGAGATCCCCCTATTTGATTAATTGCCGTTTACATTAGTCTAAGTCTTGAAGGTGAATTTGAATTACCCCGCTAAACAATGCGCCAACCAGGCTGCAATAATGACACCCAAATTTGACTACAGAAGTCACAAACTGGCACTTGAGTAAAGTTAATAATACCATTCTCTGTGTTTGCCTTTAAAGCCTGTGTCACCTCAGTGATAGTAAACCTCATCCTTCAAGTGTCCACATTAGTGTGCTTTGTGTGTGTTTGACTTGCGATGGTCAAACAAGACCGTTTGAACGTTCCATTTTCTCTTCATGTTGAAATGAAAAAATGTCCCACTGAATTTATGTCCTGCTGCAGCAGAAGCGGAGGTATTTTCACAGGTCTGTTTGCCAAACTATTATGAGTTCAGTGATTTTTTTTTTTGCCACACTAGCCGCTCAATTCTAGGGATGCATCTGTTGGATCGGTTACTGTGAACTTGGCTGTAGATATTCACATTTTCCTGAGGATGAATACTGATGATAATATTGATCCATTATCGTTTCATGCATCGTCAATTTAATTTTTTCAGAACTTTAGTTTATGACCAAAACGCCTGCAGAACTAAGGATGTTTCCATCAGCCCAAACTGTACCGTGTTTTGTTCTATTTAGTAAATGTTAACAAAGTATCAGACTAAAGGAACACATTGAACAAGGTAAATTTATACCTGCCAAATATCAGAATAGCTAGCATGCTCATGTCTGCATTTAGCTCAAGGCCCTGTTGCAAGTCAGTGGTAAAACTATATTAGACTCAGCAACACTAATTAATAAAGCAGCATAAAAGTTGAGTAGCCTCTGTGGCAAATCTTTCCCAGTGATTTAATCTTTTGTCTGAGAGATTAAGGTTGGTTGTCCATTTCTTCCTCAGTTGTACCATTTAACTAGAGAACAGCTCCTCTGAGCACACCACTTCCTGTCTAAACAGTGGCTTAGAGATGGAGGAGATAGTAGAATGAGAGAGAGACGATCAGTGGTAAAGAGAATTTCTTATTCTCCATGGACAATATGTCCGGAGCAAGGCTGTAGCCGGTGGCAGATTAATGTCTTTGTCTTCAGTGGGTCTAAGTGTTCCTCTGTTAGAGGACAGGTTGTAAACAGTGAACTGTGAGAACTGAAGCCAAAAGCTTATCATGAAAGTAATGGCACACCAAAGTCACACAACAATGCAGAACAAAACGGAAACTGAGTTTTGAAAGGTACATCGTTGTGAGATGAGGATATTTGTCTGTTCTACATAATCCATAGCTGGTAGCATTTCGGTGTAGCATAGGTCACACTTATTTCCTGTCTAGCAGCGCCATATTTTTTCATTATGTGCCGCTCTACATAGAACTTGCACAAATATGTTTCCTTCTGTAAGTAAGACTGATTCAGAAGTTGCTGTCGAGGCAGAATTTGAACGAGTGAGATAAGGCCACAGAGAGATATGAGATACAATGGCCATTGGGTAACAAATGCATTTTTTTTTTAAATTTTAAGATGTATTGTGCAGGGAAGAGAAGAAAAGACGACCCTCATAAAGAATAGTTCTCATTGGAGATATGAAACCCGTTTTATTCATAGTTCTTCATCTTGGAACTGTAAAAGATTGACAATGGAGTGACACATCTGTTAATCTTCCTAAATGAGCAAGTAGTCAGATCTATGCTACGGCCCCTGCACTAAATAATTCAGTACACTGCACTTCAGTTTTATTCCATTTTTATCTTTTTTCTCCCTGTCAACTGTCAGGAGCCCAAATCATTGCTACTGTATCAACAGGCAATGCTTTTTTTTTTCCATATAGAGCCGTCCTCATTAGGACCAGCCCTGTGGAAATCAGTAATAACAACAAAGAGAAGCAACATAAAAAATGGGAACATTTACAGTATCCTGCCATTAAGCCGTCATCCACATGGTGACATAAAAGTGATGCATTTTACTGTGATAGCTCTTCCAGTATGTGCATATGTTCCTCAGTTATGACCTTATTGAGTCTCACAGGCAATTAAAGTAATCATCTTTTTCTGTGGAACAGTTCATTGTCCACCATAAATAGAGACATTATATCTGCACTGGGAATATCAGTGATGACCACGGCAGCATCTAAGAATTTCCTGCCTGGTGAAATGGTTTTCTTTTGGACAATCACAACTGTTTATCGCAGCACCATTTTCCCGCCTCTAGTACTCACATTTTTTTTCATTCTCAGATATAATGATTTTAATATTCCATTGACTGTGTCTTTGCTGGTCTGCTGAGCAGGAAGCAGACGTTTCCATCAGCAGAGCCGCGCCTGGCATGCATCATCAAAGGTCTGCCCAGGAAACAGACAGCTTTACACTCATCTGCATCTGCTTGGTATGCCAACTGGGTGAACATCCACATCATCCTACCCACACTGTTATTTCTGATTAGCATATAATGCATCAATTACTTCACTTTCACTAAACAGAAAAGCTACCACAAGTTTTGTTTCCAAGGCAACTATGAAGAGCACTGGCGGCAGGAGTAAATTAGTTTGGCAGTGAAAAGTTGGATAGTGATGGCAAGAGCCAAACAAGGGGCAAAAATTGTTGTCCGTTACAGCCGATCCAACATATGGAATACGTGTAGGAGTGTAGTGAGGACTGGAACCAAACTAAACAAAATAGTTGCATATATACACACAGACACTCACAGAAATAGTGGTATTTTTCTCCTTTGGAGGATACTTCATTGACAATGGCTTTCCTCAACTATAACTGTAAGCATCAGGTATGTAAAAAGGGTCTAAAACTCAAACAGGCCCACAATAACAAATTTCATTACTGTATCATAGGCACCATGTTCAGGTTTCCACTTTTAAAAATGTCATTGTTTGGCACATTGCATATAGTGCATATACAGGAATGCTACACCACACCTTCCCGCTTTGATAGTTTAATAATAGATGTGGCTATTTTCAGCCCTTTTTCCTTGCAGCTATCTTCACAGAGGAACAAGCTGTATACAATTACTCTATATCAGGGGTCAGCAATTAAGATCAACCAGGGGCCAGTCTTTTTCAGTATTGTTTACTGGGGGGCCAACATCAATATCAGTTTGAAGATAAACTGAAAACTTAGGCCTGAATGTTTTCTGTGTGCTTTGTTTATTCATTTGTTTTAATTCATTAAAGAATAAAGCTATTTCATAAAACAATTTAGAAGTGTGTCTGAGGGTAGATGTGATAATTCCTTTCGGTAACTTTGTGCTTAAGGCATAACGGCAGCTTATGTATCAACTCATTTGGCCAAAAAAGAATGAACCTCTTTACTCTGAGACTGGTGACTGAGACCATTTTCCACACTCGATAAATACTAATGTCTGCTTCATTGTGGTTAAATGAAACTGGAAAGCTGTTAAATCTAGTCACATAGACTGAAATATATTATTGCCCCTTTTTTTTTTATCTTGTTTTAATTATGCTTAATTTTCTCTCTTCATTTATTGCAGTTTACATGGGCCTTGCATTTACTGTACATTATTAGCTATAGTAAATATTTGAAGAATCATGCAAAGGTTTTGACATAAACCCTTAAAGTAAAAATTTCTGCTTTCATCAGGGGACAAAATCTTTTTGTTGGCGAGCCAAAAATGGCCCACAGACCTCTGTTTGCCTTCCACTGCTCTATATAGTTGCACCTCATATGGTTTGTAGTGTCAGTTACAGACAACCAATTATCTTGTTATCATAATATTTCTGGTATGAAGACAGTAACACAAATGCAAAAAAGTTCTGACATAATTCCACAAACTCTCCCTCTCATAATTAATTGCAGTATACTATATCAATAAGTAATGTATATCATCTTACTTGTTTTTTCATTTTCAACATATACATACATATGAATTGTGAATATGTATATGAATTCAAAATTAACATCTAACATATAATTAACATATTTGTGAATGCCTTTATTTGACTGAAAAACAGAAGTACCAGTGGTTTTCTACAAACAGTACAGAGGAGAACTGGGTAGTTAGTATAAGCACAATTATGGATCAGAGAAAAAAGCAGCAAGACACAAAAGCAAAAATCTTAAACTTTAGTATAATCAGAATACAAACACCACTTTATGGTGTCTTCAGAAGTATTTCCGCATTAAAATAGGTAGACTATTTCTTTGAGTCCTGCTTCAATCCATTTGACCATATTTTTGAAGGTGCACCTGATAAGGATAAAAACAGAATTTAAATATTATGTATGGGAGAAATGTGAACATATGTGATTTCCATATCTGATACTGGTAGAAATCAGTTTAGGCAAATGACAAGACACATCCTGTTGTTCTGAGTCTTGTTTCTTATGTGCTTCCTTTGCTTTTGATTCTTTGAGGTATGCTGTCTCTGGAGGAACATGGGGAACTGCTGTGCTTACAATTAATTCAAGCACCTGTAGTCTCACTCCATTTATACTACTTCTTACAATTCCCTCTATTCTCTGAGGTATGCTGTTGGTGGGGGGGGGGGGGGGGGCTGGATGGTTGCAACCCTTCACAAGACCTGAATACAAGACACCTTGACATCTTGTTGGTGAGTGTCCACAAACTGTCCTTGAGCAAGACACTGGATTTCTGCAAGCTCCAGAAATGCTGCTTTTGGCATGAAAATTCCTGGTTTTCATTTATATTTTTTTCTTTTTCTTTTTTTTTCCAAGAATAGTAATTTTAGATGGATTTTCAAAGCCCCCCAAGAAGATTCTTGGCTGGTTGACCACCACATGCTGAAAATGTCAACTTTCAATGTAAGACATCTCAAAGTCAAATTAGCAGATTACCATTAAATTTACTGAGCACATTTCTCTTTTCAAGGGATAAAAAAAGATTTGATTTAAATTACTTCTTGACCTTTTTTTCCAGCACCTCCCTCAGGATAAATTTTATGGTTTATAACCCTGCTACTGGTAAGCCTACAGAGCCAGGCAGGTATCAGGAGTAGTTTTTTTTTAAATTAAAAATATTATATATATATATTGAGTGGCCTACAAATAATCAATTAACCCTGTAATATTAATGATTATACCAATTTACCATACCATTTAGCTGGTATCAGCTACGTACACTTAACATGTAATATTCCCATGTGTACCTGCGTACCTGCATATCTACTCAAATTAATCAATTATAAATGAGCTGCTTGGATTTTAGACATAGATACATAGATACACCTTGAACTCTGCCATTCAAATCTTATAAATCTTACAAATCTTCTGATCTTATAATAATTAGATTAGGTATTAGAAAAGGTAACTCAAAGGCAGAGGTTACTAATTTATGAACTCAGAACATCGGTTATTAGTCTTTTTCTTCCCATGTCACTAGCCAGGCTTCCTATGTCTATTGTCTCTATGTCTGTTATGTATTATTATGCATAAATTGTGAATTTGTATATTGTTCATTTTTCCACCCTTTCATACTTTGGTGTGAAGCTGCCATGTGTTCAAGTGTAGTTTACTTGATGGATCCTTGAAGGTGACACAATTGATAGAGAGTGAGGGTGGGGGTGGGGGGGACCAGGGCCCACAGCTCATTTTTGCCCCCAGGGCTTTCCAGCGGGTTTATCTGGTGATGTTTTATTCTATACTGAAAGCGTCCTTCACACAAATGCTCAAATATTAAAAAAGCTGCACTTTATGTTAATATTTCAGCCATAATTCAGTACAACAAAACACACTGAAAGAAAACATTTGATCTGATTTATGAATAAACCAACAAAGCCAGACGGCCCAGTCGATAGATATGGCATGACATATGAACCGCGAATCTACCGCTTGTTTTTTAGCATGACGCCTCAGCTGTGTGACTCACACGGGCTGTACATGCCTCCCACTTAAGCATCAATCTTGTGTCTTAAGTCTCTTGTACTCTCTGCACCACAGAAGCATGAGACATCTGAATTAAAGATGGGCTTAAGACACACCATCGCTCATTGTCCCCAAACAGCTTCGCCACCTGCAGGGACTCTCGAACTCGCTCTCTCTCTCTCTAACAAGGATATTGGCGAACACACAAGAAACATGAGGAAGATGAGTTCTAGTAGTTTAGGCTGAGGATGCTTTGTGCTTATAAATGTGTGGGAAAGTGGGTGAATTGTTTGATGTTTTGCATAATATGAGTTGATTTTAACACTTAGACACCAAGTTCAGTGCCTAGCTATTATAACAAGTGTGAATGAATGTGCTAACGTGTCAGGGAAAAACAATATAGAGACCTTGACAGTAATGGGAAAATCCCCATCATATAATAGCTCCTTTGACACTCTCTATAATTGCTATTCAAAACACATGCAGAGTTGTCCAACGGGTGAAAAAACAAGTGAAAAACATTTTACAGTAATGAAATTCAAGCAGACCTTGGTTTTGTTTTTGTTACTTTGTTTAGATGCTCTCTCCTCAGCTATCTGACTGGCTGCGCTACAAAAAAGAGCAATTAACATCATCTGAACCAGGACCACTGCAGCTTTATTTCCAGAATTATAGGGATAAAACCAGAAAAATTCAAAAACTTAAATGAATATTACTGAATACTGATGGCCAGGCACTTCTGTGCATCAGTAGTGGTTCTGTCTCGCTAATGTACTGTCACATTTCTTGTGGGGAATATTTGATATGATAGCCCTCACAGATTCAACAATAAATACTCAATAATTACAGAATTTTTTGGTATTTTCTATCAAAATCAAATCTCTTTAATATGTATTGTTTAAAGATCGTAGGGTGATGTACAATTGGTGGATGCATATGGATTTGATTGGATGTATAACTACCAAGATATCTCATGAAATACTGACAAGGCACATTCAGTCCCCTGTGTTAATCTGTAACAATTTCACTCAGATAATTAGATTAAGTTGACAATTTTCACATATTGAGTGGATGCTGGAACTGGGCTACTTATAGTTGTTACATTTGATTTTTTCCAGTTTAGTTACCGAAGATTGTAGGACTGTGGAGACAATGTGTAAGTTCCCCCTCTCTGTATTTAAGGCACAATTAAAAAGAAATCTGACACAGAAAATTTGCCAAAAGTATCCTCATTCACTGCAACAACAGTCAGCCATCTCACATGGAATGTGTTTTTATGTTAAGGTAGACTGGACTGTTGATATTTGGTTTCTGGGCTCTAACCTCATCATTCCATGCAAGGCAACACCAAGTGCAGACCAGCAGGGCATAGGGAGTACGGAGTGAATAATCCGAGCCTACAGATGGATGCTGGGATGGAGGTGGGGGCTTTTGAAACGCAATATGAAAACAGGAGCAAATGACATTACAGCTCTCAGGTGAGCACTGTCACAGGACGCACAGCAACAAAACTGTAGAGCTGATGGCTTAAATACGCTACCCTAATGAAAATGGTGCTTTGGAAATACAGTTTATTGAAATGGCTGCACGATGTGAGCGTAGCAGTAGACTCAAGCTGTCTGCCTGAAATTTCTTGGAACCTTTTTCTTCATTTATATTCACCATAGTGTCACTTGCTGCACGTGCTCCATTATTCGTCAGTGAAGCAGTCTGACAGAGGCTGAACGTTTGGGTAGCGACAGCGATCAGCAGCCACTAATGTACCACATTCCTCCTGCTTTTCAATTAACCCTGCTCACTGCTACAGCATCTTTAGTGCTCAAGCTACTGTGGTTCAAATCATGAAAAAGAGGT
This sequence comes from Istiophorus platypterus, assembly GCA_016859345.1. Lineage (NCBI taxonomy): Eukaryota > Metazoa > Chordata > Actinopteri > Istiophoriformes > Istiophoridae > Istiophorus > Istiophorus platypterus. Next base: position 7,094,207 of record CM029117.1, read on the forward strand.
AAATGTAGGGCATTATGAGCGAAACAGGTATTTCATTTAGGACTCTTTATCAACATCCAGCAGTATCATGCATAATGTGACATCTGCAGATATCTGGCACATTTTACAGAGAAATGACACATTTTCATAGCAGCAACTAGAGACGGGGATACAAGAAAAATGCCTGATAAACTGGATCATGATGCAAAATAGTTTCCCTACACATTTCCAATTATCTACAACAGGTAATGGCAAATGTACAAATCAGATGTAAAAAGGTTTTGTTACTGAAGTTTCAGTGTGTGTTTTTATGTGTGTGAGATTGTGCCTGCAGCTAACCTGGCTCAGTGAAGCTGTGTATCCCTTGGAGAGGTGATTAAACAAAGACTTGAGAGTTAGAGGTCAGAGTCCAGCAGAATACGTATGTCACTGCTCTGCTTAATATCAACCACACGTCCTACATACGGGCCCCCTGTTTACACTTAAACATTGTGTTTATTACCAGCAGCACAGAATAACTATGGGACAATTGCTTCTGTTTTGACCGCCTGAGATACATCACCAAGCTCATTATTCCTCCAGCGGAGGAGAAGTCCATCACTCATTCTTATATTTTAGGCTACTGCAGCTCCGTTTACTTGACTCAGTGGGTCCCCTCTTCATCACTTTGTGCCAGGGCTGGCAGGGCGAAGATTTGCACCAACAACACTTACATGCAGATCACAAATAGTGGTGGCATCATGTTTCCCATCATGTTGCAGATAGATCTCTGATCCCACACATTTAATATTCTTACAGGGGCTCCCAATGAAATTCAGAAATCAGTTCAACAGTTGCGGTATCTCGCTGGTAGGTCGCCGAGGACATCTGACCAGGGATTTTTCTATGTATCACTCTCCAGACTTAAACACAATCAAAGGCAAATCACTCTTTTGAGGTCGTAAGTCCCAGACTTTGGAACACACTCCCACTGGACTGTAGACCTTATTAAAAAACAGCTTACAAACATCCATTTAGACTGGATTTTTTTTAAGGTTATAGCTTGTTCAAGTTCGTAGTTCGTGGTTGCTTTAAATCTCATTGCCCTACTACTTTTAATCACTTTGTGACATCTATTCTTAAAAGGTGCTTTCGAACAAATCTTTTCCCCACTTACTTTTGTCTGATGTTGCAAAGAGGTTTTAAAGGCAATCAAATGTAATACGCTTCTGGTCACCGATCTGCTTCTCCTGTAATTACAGTACAAACAGACTGGTATTTTCTCAGTTCTTCTTCCATTTGTGGTTGAAGAAGCAGAGTCAGATTAGATAGCTGACAGACGATGGCATTTGATATAATCAAATTGCAGCTCTGCAGTATAATTTGTCAGTCACAAAAAAATGTTAAAACATATAACCCCTGATTATTTGTGTTGTGGACTAATTTTCCGGGGGGATTTTTCCCGGCGCAAAGGAAAAAACAACATTAATTTCAGCTACATTTCACTTAAGCAAAATAGCTGGCAAATGATACTGGACAGCCGTAAATGACCTTTGAGGGCTGGAGCTAAACAACAGTGTCTGTGCCCACAAGAATCACTGCCCAGCAACACTTGTTTTGTGGTGCCCTCATCAGAATTCACACTGAAGCTACAGCGAGGAAAAATGCTCAGCGCATTCATTTGGGATGTGGTAAAAGAATCAGTGTTGTATATTCTTGCCACAATTAATCATATTCTGAAAATTAGACAGGCTTCATAAATTTAGGCTAAGCTGTAAAACATTTTTTATGGGCTAGTACTAATGGCATTGCTCTAATTGTGGCTGGTTTTTCATCAGAGAGATCTAGTTTTTACTACACATCTGATAAAAGGAGAAAATTTCCTTATAGAGTTTAAAGGACCAGTATGTAGAATTTAGGGAAATCTATTGACAGAAATAGAATATCATAATCATAATGTTTTCATTAGTGTATAATCAACTGAAACTAAGAATTGTTGTATTTCACTTTGCCCAGAATGAGCCCTTCATATCTACATAGGTGCATAGGGAGTGGTTAATCTTCCATGGAGCTACCTTGTCGCCCCATGTTTCTACGGTAGCCCAAAACAGACAAATCAAACACTGGCTAGAGAGGGTCTTTAGCGTTTCCTGAAGGCTGCCATAGGTTCTTCTACATGCTTGGAGAGGGAGGGGTGAGGGGAGGGGTGTTTAGCTGGTTGCAATCTGAAACCTCACCACTAGATGCCACTAAATCCCACACACTGATCCATTTATGGACAGTGATGCTGAACACCCTTTATGCCCTCTGATCAAATGCTCCCTACTCACCAGTGCCAGTTTAAGAATAAGAAAAGTGTAGGTTGCACCTGGTCATAGTATGTGAATAGTATGAAAAAGAACTTGCAGAGTGTTGCTAGAGATAGTTAGAAAATTCACTTTCGAAACACCATGCATTATGATGATAAAGTACATTATCATGTGCAGTGTTAGGGAAGAACAAATATGAGAAATGGGGCAAAAGAAACAAACACCCTAGTGTAAGTTCTTCAGTTTTTAATTGCCCTACTTAGCTAAGTAATCTTTAAAATAAAACAAACAAACAAGTCAATGTATATATATGGAGAGAGAGAGAGAGAGAGACAAAGAGAGAGAGAGAGGGAGAGAGACAAAGATGATATAGATATATAGATATAAGTCCAAGGCACGTCCAAGATTATTTTACAAGCCAGTGACTGAGGTTCATCCCACACAAGGAACAGGGGAGAGTCAGAAATTAATTGGGGTTTAACCTGAAAGCATCATGATTAACTGTGTCTAATGACTCAAGACACTGAGCTGAGGCACCATAATCTGGTGCCAACAACTTGTCTCTTTCGTGTAACAAACAAAAGGCACCATGCTGAAATAAAACTGCAAATGCAACCAAACCTTTTTTTCCTTCCTTTTTGAAAAGATATTATTTCCCAGTGGTTAAGAACAGCATAAAAAATACCATTTAATTGAAGGGGAAATTACCCTGGTCTGGGTTGTTTTTCACCCTTGGGAATATCACTATTGTTGGCAGAGTCCAATCTAAAACATTATGTTCAAATGTATGTGTGTATACAGAACTAAAACAAATTATTTTTTTCAATTCAATTAATAATTTAGTCTTCTAAAAAGCTTTAAGACCTGGTCACTCCATATATCGATGTAGTGAAGTGCATCTTTGTGAAATATGTGGTTGTAGAGGTCTAATGATGTGATGACTACTTGCAGGGCAATGGCAAATTACTGAAGCTGGCAAGTTCACCACTAATGTGCAGGCCAGACAGCTAGTCATCTTGCTCTCTGAACTAACAAGCCATTAACTCGGTCACTAACAGGACAATAACAGATTTTATTTAAGAGCAGTAAGTACCATCAACTCCTGTCTCATAAGAGTCTGTAAACCATTTCTCTTTTTGGGGAACTAATAAGCTACAATCGCTTTTCCTGGTTTGCACTCTCAGGCTGCTCCCACAAAGGTCAGCACTGTGAGGATAGTTTACTGATCATGGCAGCTCCACTGGAATGAAATTTCAATGCTGGGCTGGCCAGGCCTTTACTCTCTTGTACTATTACACACATGGTGGATGTTCCTTTTCACCACTTTGAAACTGCAGTACATTCAAAGTTTAGCACAATTTTATTTAGCTTTTTGCCAGTCTAATGGCCAACAACAGCTCTCTCTCTCTCTAACAACAAAGCTCCACGCAACAGCAGCTAGAGACTTGCACTGTGGAAGCACTTTAAGTTCAGTCCATTAAACTCAGAGACAATAATGTTGTAGAAAAAAAAAGTCACTCCAAGATGTTCCTGGAAATAAGAATTCAGATATGCCCGAGAAATGCTGAGGTCAGCTTTACCCTTTTTACACTGTTGGTAGTGCATTCCAATAAAAGCTGATCCAAAGTCAGCCTTGAATTAACTGCTAAGGATATGTTTGGCCCCTGTGCATGCTTAAGAATTGACAGGTGTGGATTTTAGATGGATTTTTAGCTGCAGAGTAAGCACAACCTGAAACTGGCAGGTTTTAATGAGGAAATCCATTATTGTGCCAATTTGCTAAGCTGAAATTTGATTGTGCAGACCTGGATCCTTCAATATACACTGAGAGTGAAGGGTATAATGTTCAGTTTTTATTGAAACTGGGTTGAGGAGCTGTTGATTGAACCTTAATTTCTATTTGGAGGCTACAATTTGTGGTGCTGTTGAATTGTATTGTGTTACGCTGACAAGTGTAGTATCTATGATTATGTCCACCCCAGGCTAGATAACAGAAACACCTCTCTGTGTACTAATGTACAGTTCAACAGCAACGCAAACCGCAGCCTCCACAATGAACACACAGTTGAATCAACACCCCTTTAACACAGCTCCAACAAAAACTTAACATTTCATGACTTCATTCATAACTTTCATGAGAGAGGATTTATTGCAAGACTGTTGGATTAGACTGCATTAGTTTTAGTTAGGCGTTCCTAATAAATTGACAGCAGAGTGTATATCTTTTATAAGTATGAAATAACAGTAAGTATATAGAAAACAGGAAAATGCTGTTAAAGATTTTCTAGTCCCAATTTCTGTGTGGATAATACAATGCTGTTGCATTACTCTCCACCCTCTGGAGGATTTCTCTGGCAAGTCTTTTGTTAATACAGGATTGAGGCAGGGTGGTATTACTTTTAAAATAGTATGTGAAATGATGTATGTGAAATGGCAAGGTAGTGCTATCTCAGCGGCCCGGTGCAAAGCGTAGCATTGTGAGGTTGCAGACAGCGATTCTCCCTGTAACCCCATTGTGACTGGCAGACACAGGGACGCCGCCGCTCCCCGCTGGCAGTGCCGCAGATGATGAATGATGCCATGCTGAACTAGTTTAAGAGGAGCATCACACAATCGCTCATTTCAAAAAGGCACTGCTTCACACAGCGGCCTGGGGAACAGGCATGGAAAGTAATATCCATCAACAGCCAGCCAAGCAGTAGCGCTATCAGCAAACACAATTTAGAGCTCAGGAACATTATTGTTTTTCTCCCCCTCCTCTGTTCATCTAACTACAACAATGAACTGGCTGAGTGATGCTTACTTGATGAATATGATGCTGCTGTTGTGATAATATGAACTTGGTCATTATTGGGAGGAATTGAATTTGGATGAAAAGATGTTTTGTAAAAACAGTCAACAAAGTCCCCTTTTTCATTTGCTTCATACTGGTGTCAGCCTTATAGCAAATATTTCTTCTGCCTCAAATTTTGGATGAAAGTTGTTTCCACAGTATTACAGCCTGCATACATGTGCCACAGTTTATGAAACAAAACAAAACAAAAAAATAGTGTATAAATCAAATTACTAGGTCATCATGTTTCACAGGATTTGCATTGCAAACTACAAAGAAAACAACACAATCCCAAAACAAATTACCAACACTAATAAACAAATAGCATTTCACTGAAAAACATAAAGAAATTACAGGAGGTGGCATATACAGTCGTTCATAAATGTTATGTACACATGCACTCATGGTGTGTTAATCTGTTACAAAAATAATGTCATTTATTTGAACAGCAGTCAGCAATTTAATTATTAGTGAGTACTATTATAATCAATAAATATTCTTTAGCGTTGTTTCTATTGTGTGAGGGCTTCAGAACAAATTCCACACTTTGAATGATCTGTGCTTCCACCTCTTGGCTTCTGTTAAGCTTCTTTTTCAAGTCTGTTACTGCTGAACTGTTTTAAAGCCTGTCATGTTTTTGAATCAACCAAGCTAAAAATGTTTATCTACTAACTGCACTTTGTGTAGCAAGAAAATGTAGAAAACACGTGACTTGTTGTTTGAGGGCTGTGGTTTGAACAGACTTTATTTGCACTGTCAACCAGAAAAAAAGCGAACAGCTGCGCTGACATGACATGACAGCAAGATCAGCCATGGTAAATGTGCTCGTCTTAAAGGAACAGATCAACATTTTGGGAAATGTACTTACTCATTTTTATGCCCAGAGTTAGAGGATGAGAGCAAAAATCTGCCTATTCGCCAAGAAATAGTCAAAAACATAACTAACAACCCATAAATGTTGTTTTTACACTTCAGTGTTTGTGTGGATTAAACAAACTCATGTTAGTTAGTCAACTTCAGAGGTGTCGGTGGGATTTTTGAATAGTATATTCCTGAAAATGTTTAACTATTCCTTCAATGTCTAACAAAACCCCATCATGCAGATGATGTAACACTATTTTCCCCCATGGAACAACTGATATAGATTTCAATTTATACTGTAAGTCTAAATATTGTGAGTCTGGTGATCATTGCAGAGAGCCGTCATGACTTCCATCATGTAACTCATCCACACTGCATGTAGAGAAGATTCAACTTGGAGTTAATGTGTAAATGATAAAAATGTTTAATACTTCATATGTATTGGGATAATAGGACACTTTTCTGTTCTATTTCACACTGAGATTCCCCTCTAATAGGGCTCTTTAGGCTCCACTTATCTCATTTCCACTGGAAATTTGCATCTATATGCCCAGTTTAATCAGCTTGAGCCCATTTTTGCTCTATATCAGGGCTAAGTTCTCTCTATTTCTCAGTCACTTTCCTGCAGTAATCATGGTGTGATGGACAACTTGGGGAGATCTCCTGTGATGATAAGACCAGGAAACATGTGGGAGGAAAGTCCCTTCAGTCCTCCAGGCAGGACATTAGTTATTAGCCTCTCATTCAAGAGCATTTTTGCCTGTGTGAAATAGAAAAAGTGCTCTACCTGTAACATCTTGTCCAGTATCATGCATTAAGTCTTGTTTTATTTTGATATAGTCACCTGTCTTGTTGTACCAATTTCCTGCCTGTGTGTGTTTCCCAGCCCTGATTAGCCACAACTGTCTCCAAATACACTCACCAGCCCCCGGTGTTCCTGGTAGTTGACCCTGTGTATTTACTTACCTGTTTCTCATGCTACCTTTCCAGATCATCTTTGTTCCTTTATGTGGTCATAGCTCTCTAGGCTTTTTTCCTAGTGCTTGCTCTTTTGGTTTCTAATGTTTCTTGGTACCCTTGTTTATTAATTTTTTTTGCCTACTCCCTTCCTACTGAGTATAATATCTTTCCTCCACAAAATGATAAGAGCAATAAACCTGATTGTGTTTTCAAGAGGTTGCACTTTCACCACTTACATTGAGGAAGGGTTAAAATGTGTCATGCTTACAAATGTATGGTCACATTTGTTAGGTTGATTTGATTTTTTTTTTCAGTGAGTTTAAGCTTAATTTCCTTAAGTGTTGTTCCACCAAACTGAGCTGTGGAAGAGTAGAAGCGCTCCTGTGTGGCCAGGCTTTTTGCATTCTCTTCATATAAACAGGTGAATAGTTTGTGTTATCTCATCACAACTTGTTTCTTTAAAGCCTTTCAGATGTAGTTTTGAAGAATTTTAGTGTAGGAAAAAGCTTTTTTGGTCAGAGTAGAAACTTGAAGCCCTGCCAGCTCCCATCTGTAAACAATGACAAAAAATTGGCAGCCTTACAGTCAGGATTTTACTTATCCTCACTGTGGCTCGCTCCATGACATCTGTGCTGTAAATCAACTTTAAGCAAAGGTTTGTATTAAATAAAACCTGGAAAAATGTGGTTGAGTGAGTTTTTTGATTAGTGTAAAGTTATTTGAATATTTACACTTACTCATGCACATCAGTGCACTATGATGCTGTAAAACTGCTTGTGGTAACATTTTTGTAAGGTCAAGTACTATTAAACTGAACAAAAGGTTTGGGGGCTGTAAGTTGTTAACTATTCCTTTGGTTTAATATTTGAACCTCTCATGTGTAAATGGGTGAATTCGAAAATTTGTTTTAAAACCGATTGTTGTGGACACTGAAAAAAGAGAGATGAATGAGCTGAATTCTATTAAATAAAGATCACGTCTGCTTCCTCCTGTATAAAACAGCACATGTCTCCTGATCACAGGTAACTCATGATTGAGACCTGCACCGATGCCAGTGTGATTGTTTCCTATCCTTTGTCTTGCCATTCAAAAAAAAATCCTTTACTGGGCGTCCACAGATTACCACTCACACAGCAGATGTTTTTGCAGCCAAACGCTTTGTATGTTCTGACATTGCCTCTTCTTTCCGCTGCGCTGTCCCTGCTCTTCAGATTCATCAGGGGCAGCCACAGCACTGCTGGCACCCGTGCAAAGTTTGCTAGGTGCAGTTTAACTCTGGGCCTTTTGAAGGGAAGGAGGTCTGACGCCTGCTGTTTCCTCTATTTCACACAGGTTTCTCCCTCTCGTGGCGCATACAAGGTGAAACCAAATGACTCCATCCCCTGCTATGACAAGACCATGTCAACAGGTTGCCACACACAGGTCTGGGTCTCATTTCCTGATAACAGGCGCTCTGAGGGGTAAAGTGCTTTCAGAGGGTTTATTCATTATCTTTCTGCATTACTCACGGTAGCAGTTAAAGCACGGATATGGCCAACGTAATTAAGTGTATCTCAATTAACGCTGCTCTTTCTCTCTCTGCAGGGTGCTGAAATGTTGTTCACGTGCTTTCATGATGGCTGATTTATTTAATTGTATGTAAATTTTGAGATTATGTAAATACACTTCACAGTAAAAGATGAAACAGTTACATGTGCTCAGAAACTATGTCAAGCGTCAAACATTATCTCCCAATACAATACAATACACAGGCATTATATTGATGGGTTCTACATTAATATTATATTTCCCAAGCAAAAAAACCCAAAACAAAACATAGGTGTTACGATTAGTTTAATTAGCTCTGTGACTAAGAGAGCTGTTAATTTCAGCCACATATTAATCAGCTGTTGTTTTAAGACTGAGGACACCACTGTGTGACAAAGAGGAGGATGAGGAGAGGACAAAGAGATTTGAAGCTGTGCATGAGCTGAAGGATGCACACCTCACACCTGGTTTCACTGTATCAGTTGTTTAAAATGTTTGGAAAATGGAAATGTTCCCCTCCTGTCCCCTTTCACCACAGCAGTAACCACATAACCCAACCCCTCCCAGTACCCTCAGCACCTGAAGAGTTGTTTTAAATATAATTTTATGTGTTTGTATTTACCCACAGCACTGTTCATCCCAAATCTGGGCAGAAAATAGTCTGTAAAAAGAGGTTACAATATATATATATTTTTTATTACTAGTTAATTTAAATATACTTATTCATAAATGTGAGTAATTTAAATCTAGCCGTATGTTTTTCTACCTGATATTGCAATTAAATTACTATTTTAAATCCTTCCAGGAATTAAATCCTGGCACAGAAATGTTGACATGCTTATTTTTTTTTTTCAAAAGATACGATAACACCTACAGATAATTATCCTTTTAGTCATTATCATAAAATCCCATAAAATTTCAGATATGAGTGTTGTGAGTTCATTTGGCATGATGTTCCATTACACCACTCAGACAGATGGAGATCAGCAGCGTATTTTCACCTCCACTCTGAGTTTGTTTGGGTGAGAAAAGAAGCAGTCGTACACTTGGAATAGCAAAGTGCAACATCCATCGTTTCACCAGTATGAATTAGGATTTTTATCCTTATATCTCAGTGTACACAACTCAAATTATCTGTGAATATTCTATTCACGCTTAACATACCACAAGTTCAACACATTGATGCATGGACACACAAATCCACACAGGAGTTTTTACATGACTTGTGGGAACTTATTCATAAACAGTTTTCTCTATTTGTCTCATTTAGATGGTGCAGATGTCTGAAAACATAATTTCACAGCTCATAGGGTTTTATTTGAGTGCTGCTCTTGTGTTACCTCATTTGTCATGGTTCTCCCTGATTTCATTTTTCAAAATGACATCAAAACGGCGCTCTGTGCTCCGTACTAATAATCACTTCTCTGCTTCTTTGTATGTTTTTTTTCCAACCAGGGAAATGTGCACATGATGATTGCATGTGATGAGGCCTTTCTCTGTGGAGGTTTGTACCATTATTGGTCTTTTTGTCTGAGTGAGACATTCGCATAAAATTTCACGCTTTTGTGTGCTTGTGTTTTAAAAAGTGCAGCGATATGAAGGAGATGGAGAGAAAGAGATAGCGTGCGAGCATGAAAGGATGGGAGATGGAGTGAGACAAGAAGAAGAGGGCGAACGGTTGTGCTGTAATCCTTGTCGTCTTGGTAGGGAAGTTCAGTGTTTGAACAGAGAGTGCTGAGGCAGGGCGCAAACCTCCAGGATGGATCTCTGAGATTAAAGTGCCCCGATCGCTGCTCTCACATCACATCCCTTACCATCAGGGGGGAATTCATTTACTCACACAGACAGACGAGGCAACTGAGAGTGCGGGGGAGAACAGACAGAAAATGGAAAGCAAAAGCCTGACTGGAGGCTTTGTAGGAATTGAAAGCAGTTGAACTCTCTGAGGGCCTGTGATTCGGCGTACAGACAACATACCAAAGGGAGACACACAGCAGTGACTATACTGTATGCATATTGACTCGTATGATTCTGTTTTTTTCTTCTATAGACAAAAGACATCACTTTAACCCAAATAGTATTTACTGGAGAAAGTAAAACCAACAAATGAAAACTTTCAAGGCACAAAAGTGGACCTTCATGTAGTATTTACTTTGCTGCTCAGTCAAAACTTTACATTGCAAATGGAAACAGATACAACTCAAAAATCCAGCACACAGCCAGATACACTCACAGCTGTACTATCTGTTGAGGTTACAAATCTTAACCCGAGATCCTTAAAGCACTGCTACAACCCTCTCATCACCAGAGACACAAAAAAGGTTCTCACACACTTAATGGTCTTCGGCTGGTGCAAAAAACACTGGCTAAGAGTCAGACACACATGATTGTATGGTGAGATGAGAAAGCAACACAGTCAGCACACAACAACACTTTAGCAGCCATGTATGTGCAGGCTGGTCATTCAAAGGGTGAGATCATGACTGTCTCACGTGGAAAAATTTCATTTCCTTCCTCTGCATAGTGAAAGATACCAGCCGCAGATTTTCTCCAGCGATGTTTAGACTAACAGGCCCAAGTGAAAAACCTTCAACATAAGGGACATGCTTGTCCAGATTTGTGTTTCTGCCGTTTCAAGTGGAAGTACTACTTAAATAAACTAACTCCACACACACACACACACACACACACACACACACACACACACACACACACACACAGACACACACACACACACACACACACACACACACACACACACACACACACACACACACACACACAAAAGCAGGTGAATGGAATCCAGCCATAATTTTTCACACCTGTGCTTTTCTGACTGTGACATGTCATGTTTTTGGTGAAAAAAGGCCTGTAGAGCAAAGTCTGTAATGACCAAGCAGCTCAGAGAAGAGGAGAAGAGGTCTCAGGTAAGATACGTGAAAAGTTGTAAGTGAACTGCTGTTAAAAAAACATAGGTAAAGTTGTTTTGTCAGAGTGATATTATGGAGTCAATTTCTTATAGTATTTTGGCATGGCACTGACTTTATTTTAGTTCATGTATCAAATATTTAATATCACTAAAATGTCCTTGATGGAGAACAATGTTTAAGCATACATTAGTTAAGTACATTCACAACATTTCAAAATATAGTCATTCAGACAAAGTTTGTTTGGAATTAATTAAATATTCATTCAAACCATGTTTCACAAATACGTAATTCGTAAATTTCCTGTTGCATTAATTCCACAGACCTCTCCCCAACAGCTATGATCAAAATTTGCAAATTGTTTTACTATCCGTGTTTTCAACTTGTTATATAAGAGAAGCCTGTGGCAGTGACTTCAGTTCCTGAGAAAAGGCAAAAGCAAAGTTTATATTTCTTTAAAGTCAAAATATAGGAATTATTTATGAGTGTGTGCGTTTTCTTTCCATTTAATATCACTGCACAGTCATGACGAACACATAAATAGATTCTTTGCCTTTTGCTTACCGGGACACACAGGTCAATATCCAATCTGACCTACAACCATGAGGCCATTAAAAAACGGTGAACCACCGTCACGAGGAAGGAGAGTGACTCACTGAAGACGTCATTCTTGACTGCAGCTATGTTGTGTCTACAGAAACTAAATATAAGTGGATTTAGAAATTGTTTTTGGTGGCATCATCAGGCCAAAGTTGAGAGCATAGTTGAGATTGTCTGTCCCAGTGCACTGGTCTGCAGTGGATGGTGGAAATTCATTGTTGCTGTTAGAATGGGACCAAACTGTCTGGAGCTCTTCCTTACATGCTGCAACCACATGCAATCTGCTGACCTTTCATCTGAAGCCTTCGAGTTCTGGCTCACACACTACTCCCTGAGTGAGCCCCCTTTGGACCAGTTTCTGAGGCAGGTGAGAAGAGGACACGTGCTTGCTCAGACATGGTTTTAAGTTTGAGCTGATTCTATGAGAGAAGATGAGTGTTGCAGAGTATGTGAGAAATAGTTTTTGTTATGTATTATCATGCTTAAATGACATATGGGACAAATTTAAATTATATTAGATCATGTGAATAAGAAACTCATGAATTTTTTTTTTTTGAATTCTCTCAGCATAGCAGCCAAAAACCCAAAAAGCATGAGCTACCCTAGATCATATCCTCTAAGCAGAGATAGTGAATCCCTCCGAGCCATTGTATCTGGGGTTTGTCAGGTATGCCTAGAGCACTTGCAGGTTAAAAGTGCAAGCTTTTATATTTAAACTTCAAACTTTTAACAGAGGTTGCCTCCCGTTCCTTCCTTATGAAAGGGGATCCTGGTTGAGCTCCTTAATGGTGGACAAACATGCATTAAACATCATATAGCAAGAAAGAAAACATTCTGCATGTCTGAGCGCACAGATATTTTCCTTAGTTCTCTTCCTGCAGTAGTACTAGACAAGAGATGTAACTGACTGACGCCTGCTCCAGCTATAGTTGAATATTAGTTAGTCAACACTTAAATTACACTGAAACCAACCAACCAACCCACCAACTAACCAACCAACCAAAGAAAGAAAGAAAGAAAGAAGTCTGTTGCAGTGGTACATTTGTCAAACAACATTGAAAACATGCTGTCCCATGATCTACAATGAAAACTAGTCTCACAAAGGTTTCCCTTCCTGAAAAACAGCTTAAGATTTGTTTAATCATCCGTCCATGAGATCTCAGAAGAAAAGATAGAATATGCAAATACTGTGGAACTAAAAGAGGTTTCATTTTTTCCACTTGCACTATAAATGAAGTGGATTGTATTTTTTAGCCGTGTTTATCATCAGGTGTGGTCGTCAGACTTGCCCGTGTGCTTTTCAAGCGTCCTTGTTAAGAATAATGCCCAGCAGATGACATATGACTTGGGGGCGGAGATAGATGTTACAACATCATATTTATTGGGATTTACATAGCAGCCCCCAGTTGTTTAGTTAGAAATCATGTCAGAGTTTTGATTTAAACTATAAGTGTCAAACAGCCATGCTAGCACATCTAGACAAAGCAGTGCTTTTAGCTAAATGCTATCAAAACACTCACAATGACAATGCTACCATGCTGATATTTAGTAGGAATAAATATTCATCATGTTCACCATCCTAGTTTTTAATTTGCTAATTAGCACTAAATAAAAAATACAACTGAGGCTGATGGGGATATCATTAGTTTTAATGGTATTCAGTCAAAGTAGAAAGAAAATTTTGAATTTAATGATGGCACGAGATGGAAAGTCAGAGAATCACCAAAATCATTACAATTTATCCTCTGCTGACCATGAATGCGATTTCTTCCTCTTGTATCATTTTGCTCTGCAACTGCTTTTTCCCTCACAGCTAGATATCTACGGCATAAGTCTCTGATCGCGTTAGGCAGATAAATCAGGAGGTTACTGCCAAAGGGGATGTCCGTTACTGATACAGTCTCTTAATTAGATGAAGCCACCACTCCCAATTTGCCATCTGCCTTAGCAGCAGATGAAGCACGCACTCAGAGCGGTGGAGCCAAAGCCAAGTTGGACAAGAAACAGTCAGTGCCCAGGCAGGTTCTGTCTGATATCTGGTGCCACTGCAAAATCTTCTTCTGCTCCACAATAATCAACAAGATAAACAGGCTACCCGCATCTTATTCCACCGCCTGGGCGGAAACGAACCATACTGGAGGTTGCCAGCTCTATTCTAATTTTCTTGTTTTTGCATCACCTCAGATGGAGCATTTTGTTTTGACTGAGGAAGCGGTAGTGCAACAGTTAAGGCTAAAAATGCAATAATGAGCAGTAGTTGCAGCTTAAACTGTGACTATTTTTAGTGTATGGTTAGTGTTGATGCTGGAAAAAACACTTAGAAGATACGCCCTTACATTGTAGTATAATTCCCCCAGAACCATAAATAATTGCCCCAGCTCACTGTTTATGTTTTTTTGTGTATGAAAATATGAATGTCTGAGGGGGATAGTATATTAATGTGTGAGCCTGGGATCCTCATATGATAACCAGTAACCAATGTAACAGACAGACAAGCTGAGTGCTGATGTAGCCTGAAGTTGACGGTATTAATGTCCCTCTTACTCTTCATTTGGCCCTTGAGGGATACACATAAGGGCCACCGTATGGCAGCAACAGAATGAATAGAACATTAGGTGACAACATTAAGTCCGATTTGTTGGAGGAAGAAGTTCAACACAGTCACTGATCACAATGTCTCATGAAATTCTTTGACTGAATTACAATCAGCATGCTGAAACTTGCTTTAATCTCATTATTCAACAGAAGTTCAGCCACCTTTTTTGAACACATTGCAGATTTTGTGTGGCCGATGCTGTTGGTTACACATTACCTCCAAGAGCCTGCCCACCTCCGAGAAGATTGAGGGTTGTGTCTGCTCCCAGTCTGCTGCATTGAGTGTTTGGAGTCCAGTGGTGTGACCTGCGATAGTGCTGAAAGGCCTATTTCTGTTTGCTTAATCAATCTCTTGTACATTTTCTTTTGAACTTAATTGACTGATTTTCCCTAGATGGCCAATTCACGGAGGGTGGAGTGGGTGCAGTTTCACACTGCTGTTTACTGGCGCTCATGAATCTCAATCTATTGATCATACTGCTGTATGGGGAAACCAAATCTGGGCCAGCTGCCTTGTCAGCAGACTCTCTGTTGGCTTTTCGAAGGCAAAACACAGAGGGAACACAACCAAGAAACAATAAGAGAAACATCAACGGGAATTTGACTTTAAATGGTCGTTTTGATGTTATGTTGGGCAGCTTGAAGTGCAAATATGGGATCTTCAAGGAACATTTTGATCACTGGATTGTAGACTTCAGAGTGTACATTAATTGGGGTTTGTGAGGTAATTAACTGATCAGTGTACGTCAAGTAACTTCGGATGTCTTTGTAAAAGAAAGTAGTCAGCATAATGCAGGTGTGTAGGCTCTGATAATGTGTTTTCTGATAATTGATGAAATTGAAGATTCACATCATGCTACAGTCTGACATGCTGAAATGTCACTAGAGCCATTTAACAAACATGCAATTATTAATAGTGAATGCAGTATATCAACTGTAAGTTTCACTTGAGTGGTTAATCCATTTCATTAAAATTCATGTGAAAGCCCACAAAACTGTCAAAGCAAGAAATGTGTGAAAATGCTGTGCAAAAGAGGCAAAACCCTTGCATCATACCTGTCATTAATTTTGCTGAGATGTGTATTCATAAGAAGCTGTTTTTATGTTTGAGTAATGACACAAGAACAGCTGCAGTGGGTTGAAGGAGTAAATAAACAGCTAAAATACATGGTCAATATACATAAGACTGATGAAATGAAAGTTGTTTGAAGAAAAAATACATCAGTCATGTGTGTGTTTGTGAATGTGTGTGTGTGTGTTTCCTTATGGGTACATGTATTGATGACAGCAACATTTTTCTCAGTTAAAGTCATTACCGTCATCTCTAGAGATGCTAACTGAAAAACAGTTTGCAGTTTTCCTCAATAGAAGATTAATGACGATGATTTATTAAGGTAACAACGGGAACCCATGTAAGAAGATTTCCAACTTGAAATTTAATATTTCATTATCATTAAAATTTAATGACATGTGAAGTGTATAAACTAGAGGCCTTTCCCTAGAAAGCTGGTTGGTTAAGTCTCCATCTTCATGCTGTAGAAAGTATTAACAGAAGAATATGTGGCTGGTTACTTTAAGTATTTAGATTATCAGCTATCACAGATAGTGAATTTTCAAATGAACATGGCAAAAATAAGAACAGATTCACTGTCAAATCTTTGGTGGTTTCAAGAAAATCATTGTGTTTACGTTGTTATCATAGGCCCTTAGAAATGTCATCAATTAAGGTAATTTGCTCTTTTTTTATGTTTCATACAAACCAGTGGTAATTCAGTTTGCCCACTTGTTGTGGGCAGAGCAAGTTAACACAATATTGATATTTTCTCATTTCATAAAGTTGGTATGGTTAACTTTTTAGCAAACAGCTGCCTGTTTTCACACCCACTAGACACAATGCTATATTAGCATTTGTTTGGAGTCGTGTTTTTGTTGACCTGTCTCGTGTAAGTCCAGTATTTTCTCTCCATTTAGTTCCGTTTTATCTCCACCAACCCCTGTGGGAAATGTCTGGCTTCACTGTATTCACTAGCTAGTTGCTAAATAGTTACAGCTTGCTCAGTTGTTGTCTGCCTTTTGGCGCTGGGCTTTTAGTGTAGGTAAGAGATGTGTGCACAACTCACCATAGAGATGAGGGGAGCTGCAGATTTGATTTATTCTCACTATGAGCAACTGTGTTCACTTTACACATTGACATTTTTTTCCCATTGTTAATACAAAAATATGAATTAGAGCAGCTTTAAATTTGACCATCTTTCTTTCCTGGTTTACATTCTGGGTTTTAAAACAGAATAAAACCAGATTGTGTATATCATGCACGTGCAAGTATAACCTGTGGAAAAAACCTTTAGTGGTTTAGTGGTTTTATCAGATTTGGCAGAGACTTGGCTCAGAGGACTTTTCTAGCGTGTGATATCTGTGGTAGCTAAAGTGTTAGCTCTGCAGTTATAAAGTCATGCCCACAGCAAGACCACAAACACACATAGTTTAAAGTTTCAAGTTCACTTAAATGACTCTGTGGGGGCCCAGGTAACTATCTTTATCATCACACATTTGAAATGTCAGTAGAACCGATCTGGTAATACAGCTGCTGTCATTTTGGTTCATATCATCAGACAATGTAGTGTTAGTAGAAAATACAAAATCTGTCAGCAGCAACAGCTCGCTGCTCCCTCCTTGTCTCAGTCTTGTGTATACATGTGTCTCTGTCCATCTCTCTCTCTTTAATTACACATGCGAAAACTAGTTCTGCACATTTGCTCATTTATTCGTATTTGACAGAATTTTAATGAAGTATTTAAGTCATTTATTTATCTATCTAAATCACTTTTGGGCTGTCGCACTGGACTTAAAAATAAACAGCAGTGGTCTTTAGCTCTTTTTTGACGTATATATGAAACAACACAATCAAGTTTGCTGACTCAAATGAGCTATTCTTCATACTTGCCTTTACGTAATGTATCTAAAAAAAAAGCTAAAACGGAGGATTTATATCTGTTCAATTGAACTTTCTCAGCTGTTTTGTTTTGTTTTGTCTCTTCCAATTTCCATTTTGTGTGCGAGGGGTCTGGCAGTGACTTCCCTGGGCTGCCACAAGGAAACAAATCTGCCTCACTGTCAGCTTGACAGCAGCCTCTGTCAGAGGAAGGCAGAGTGAAAGGTCTGTCAGGGCCAGTCAAATTATTTCTCCTGTCCTGATGCACTTTCTGACATATAAGCTGTCCTTACACACTCCCCCTCCTCAACTCACCTCTGTCCTCCCCGGTCTCGGTGGAAACGCTTGGAAAACGTGATTGATAGAAAAGTACAAGCAGAAGAATAATGTCAGCACTTGTTGCCTGGAAGAGGACTCCATCAGTGGCACAGTTAACACAGGTCCTCCATCCATAGCAGACACACGCTAGACATCACACAGGTCTCCAAACAAATGTCACAGGAGTCAGTCGACCCTGCATTTCCACTGTGCACAGTGCTATCGGGTTCAGCCAAGTGCCGACAGACATTAGGTGAAGAAAAGAGGATGTGGTGAATATAGCGGAGTTAAGCCTCGATTGTGACATTTTGAAAATGTTTGTTAGGTTGGCCCACAGTGTTGAACCGTGCGTAATACCAGTCTTTAAGACCCCTGTTCCGTGTCTGCAGAGATGTCACACATAACGCAGTTAACAATGTGTTGTTAACTATGTTACAGGTTGCGCTAAACAAATCTCATTCTGCTCAATTAAACCTGTCGAGAGGGAATATAACAGGTAATATCTGTGGGGAACTTGGCAGGACTGATGTCCAGCACTAATCAGTGTTTGCAGTTTGTGGTTACACTGCTCCTCCAGGATCCATTTGCTCTGAGTGAAGTTAACATGCTGCTGGTGCTTCAAAACCATAATTCACATTTACTAGGCCTAGGCGAAAGAAGAGCCATTTGTCATTTATTTATCATATGACACACATTTAAATTGATTACTTAGTTGGGCTTTGGAGTCCATTCTCTCCTTCTTCTGCTTCTCTATTCCTCATCCCTCACTCCCACCATCTCTCTCCTGTCACCAGAGCTGTGCTCATATCCATTACACGGCTCCACTCCTGTGATAAATCTGTCTGTCAGCAAGACATCATAATCAAATTGTTCCAGCGGTCATTTAACATTGCCGAGGAGGGTCTTCTTTTTAGCCCTTGGAAGATCCGGCACAAATACAATTTATGTGTCAGAGATGAATTGTGGAATGAAACATTTACAGAGAAAATGAACTGTCTTGCTGGCTGAAATAGCCTCGTTATGACCATCTGTGTCACTTTATCTGTTAACTTCCGTCACTGGTATGTAGGTGCTATTCCCCCTTCCACCCTCCATGTGATTTAAATAATAATATAAAATAGATAAAACACCTGCTAATGACAGACGTCGGCTGGATGTGTGGGAAATGAGACTAGTGTTCCTTGTCCCGTAATACTGCTGCCAATATCTAACTGTATTCACATACAGTGGTCAATTCAGTACAAAAAAAGCTGTACATTGATGTTGGTTCTACAGTGCAACTCTGGTTCTATAGGCACAGCTGGAGCCTTCTAATGAGGTCTAGATTTATGTATGCACTTTCTGAACCGAAGAGAATGAGCCTAAATTTTTCCTATTGTACCACCCATATATTGAGCATATAACGCTGCCACAATAGGTACATCAGTGCCTGATGATACTATCTAACACAATAGTAGACTTTTGCTGCTATTGGGTGACACTCGGAAGTAAGCTTAAAGTGACTGAATATAAAAGCAATGAGTAGAGCCACTCCCTTCCTTTGTTTTCATCCAATGCAATATCACTACAATGCATCTTATCTTTGCTGCACTGGATCCAGGGTATTGGTTGTAGTTCATATAAATATATATATATATATATATATATATATATATATATATATATACACATACACACATTAATATCTGATACCACAGAGGTTGCACATGTACAGTATTCCTATAGTTTATTCCTAACTAGTAGCTAACCTTGATATTCTGCTTGTGTCTGATACATCCAGTTTGGTAGGAGAAGGCATCAAGCTTAATTATGGGCTTCAGCTGTAGAATTCCCCTCCTTTCCCTTCCCTTAGTGCAGAAAATTACAAATTAAAAGCTCACTAATCAGGAGGCTGTATAGTGCCAAGAGCACCCAAAGTAATGAACACGTAACTGCAGACTCCGTCAGGGCTTTCGGCCCCATTTTCAACCACAGACATTTTCATTTATCTGTGCAGCACCAGCAGCTTGTATTGTATGACGTTGTTGTTAATAAATTAGGAGAATGGTTCCATAATTTCAAGTTCACCTGATGATTAGTGTGTTTGGCTTTTGAAATGATCAATTATAAGGTTATGGATTTAGTTAGTTCAAAGTATTTCATTTCGGAAGTATAACTGTAGTCTTAATTATGCGTTGAGTTTGTCCAGTATCTTGTTTGTATTCTCATCAGGAGTTTCCCACTAAAGTGCTAATTTTGGCTGAGCTATTGTTACAAAACAATCAAATTTTACTTACATAAGAACTCTTGAACTCCTTCTTAGAAGAAACAACTTTTTTTCCTGCTTCTGGAGGTCATTTTGGCCACAACAGAAATTTGGTTGATAACATTAAAATCTGTTAAAATGTGGAGTGATTGTAATTATTTGTTGGTGATCACTGTCTATTCAATTCCTCCTGTTGGGCAGTTCTGTTTAATTTCAAAACATAAGTACAAACTTCCAATGAGGGCATTTGTGAGTGTGGGTTACTGCAGAGACAGTTTTTCCAACATCAAGGCCTATGTCATACTAGTTTTTGAAGTGAAATAAACATTTACAAATGAATAATTGATTTTATCTGTATTATTTGGGGGTTGGGGAGGGGGGTAGGGAAATATGCATGTTTTTGGGTTCTTCAAAGACATACCTAATGCATAAGTAATGCTTTCCACTTTCAAGTGTAAAGTCCCACTTTTGCCTCAGGTATTCCTTTCTCTGTGTTTGTATCTCCCTCTCCATTCTCTGCAAACAAAAATCAGAATAAAATAAGGAGAGGAAAGACATGGAAAAGCACATCAAAGACATGATCACATGAGACATTAGGAATCAAATGGAACTCAGACACTTCTCCTCATTGAAACGTTGCAGACTTTCCATTTTTGGCAGCCTCGTCTACATAGCCATCGGTCCAATCGGGCAACAACATTACCAGTAACCCACACAACGCTCCGCTCCATTCATGCAGTCATTCCACAGCAATCACAGCTTATGATTATGCAAAAGCTGTCCCTTCTCGTGGCCCAAGAGCGGGTCAGCAGGTATGAGGCCATGAAGGCAGAAATGTAATTCTGTTGAGGAGATTAGATTCAGGCTAGTTGACCCTGCGGCAAAGCTCAGCTCACAGCGCCGCACATCTGTTTGGACATTAATTGGATCCAGTTGTTTAGGAATAGTTTCTCGGAAGAGAGCATTGCTGAGAAAAACACTGAATAATAATAAATCAAGTGTGGTCCTCACCTAATCGATGTTATCCTTAAGGCCAAACTCAGAGGTACAGGAAGCAATCAAGGAAACAATGGCAGGTACAAGAGTAATTTTGTGGGACAGCAGCTTTGCAGATGGGGGGGGGCTATTAGAGAGAGGAGGGCCATTTGCAACCAAGCTGGCAACAGCAAAATAAAATCTGTGGACTGTACATCAATGCAAAATTTATACATATTCTAGTAAGCATTTCTAAGCAGGTGTGTTTGAATACATAATGGCTTAGATATGATATGACTTACAAAAGAACTGACGTTGATTTTAGATTTTCTCTAACAGTAAAGAAAAAGAGTCAAAAAAACATCAGTGCTGCGCTTTCATGCCTTTCTGATGATTTTTTTTCTCTCTCTCTCAAGCGTCAATTAAAATCTCATAAACACACATAAGAACACAATAACTCGTTGGCTTATCTCTTACTAAAATTTTGTCTCAAACACAAAACTTTTTAATCTGCTATTTTTATAAAGGGGCTAACTGTAGGCCTGAATGTACTGAGGAATGTCTAGCTCCTGATTTAAATCTTGTGTTTATCTTGTTTTGAATGGATTATTGGAGAGGACATAAATGGGACATAAATTTTGATTATTAGATTACATAAATCAATAAATTCAAATGGGAAGAAACACAGTTGTTAATAGCCTAATACAACTGCTTGATGATTTTAAACTTTCAGGTATTTTGAGAGGGAATAACACAAAGTCTTTATGTTAATTTTTTTCTGAATTGGCATAAGGCTTAAGGGTTCATTTTATATTAATGTCTTACCGTACCATTTAGTGTCAAAAGTATTGATAATTATGACCAATGTGGCTATAAAATGCTGATAAAATTTACCAAGGGTCTTGAAAAATGTGAACCTGTCCTTTAATCTGAAGCTAATGCTTGGTTCAGGGTCAAAGTTATAAATGGTTGTATGGTAAGGTTAGGGTAAGGGTTAACTTTAGGCATGTTAGGCTTGGTAAGGAAATCAATGGACAGTCCCCACATGTTAGTGTATGTGTGTGTGTTTGTATCTTTAGAAATACTATTTGATGAATGCTGTTGATTGGATGGTCCATGTCAACACTGAGTACCAGCATTGACTTCTGTCACATCAGAATTGGCTCTGGTCCTCTGGGAGTGTGCTGAGATCCACTCTGTCGATTATTCAGCTTACCAACATGAGCACTCAAGCAGAATTTTTATGGACTGAATGTCTCTGTGACAGTGGTGCAACCAAAGAGTCCTTTCCGCTGTCAATCACCCGTGTCCACCTAATGAACAAAGTTTCTGTCCTCGAACCTTTATCAGGTAAAATGGTTAAATGTAAGAAGGCTCCACTTTGACTTTCACAGTTTTATTAACTTATTAATTCACATGGGGAGATTTAACTGGGGAGCACAGTGAACCTGTCGTCAGGCAGCTGGCCAGCAGCTTCATCCGACCCCACTTGTTTGGTCATAAGTAGACAGCTGAAGGAACTGTGATGCAGCTGAAGACCAACCTGCTGTAGCCGGCATCAGCTTCAGAACCATGGACAGACCCTGAGTACTGATCTTCAGCTTCCTTTCAGCTGATCACATTCGTAACTCCACAGAATTACCATAATCCTACATTTAGACTACTGAATTGCACTCCCAAATTGATGCAATGGAAGTGAAGCTTCCCCTTTCTTAGTCTAGATTCCATAAGCTACTAATTGACCTTCCTTAGTTTTGCTATGCATTAAAATATTGTCAACCGGATCTTATATAAGCTAGTATTAGCAAAGGTGCATGTATATGATATAATATTATATTAGAGCTGCCAAATCATTTAATTAACCAATTTGCTGAGGCATAAAATTAATCACCAACTATTTTGATTATCAATTCATTTTCAATTTTCCTTGTCTGACACTATAATAAGTTGCATATCTTTTGGGTTTTGGACTGTTGGTTGGAATAAATGAGACATTTAATGAGATTGTCATGAGCTTTAATATGAAATGGACAGTTTTCACTCTTTTCAGATGTTTTCACTAGTGGATCATCACACAAAAAAAAAAATCGATAATATAAATAATCCTTAGCTGCAGCCCTATATTATCTAAAGTCATAATGCTCTCGGGGGGCATATGATTTGTCCAGCACATTAAAAGGCCATGTGGATGCCGGAGCAATGCTCATCCTATCATTACATGGTGAAATGGATTTAAAACTACAGCCCCTCGGGGTCTTCTCTGACCTGTGATCATACTGCTAGAACTTTAATAGGCTGTGTTATTATTTCAAGGATATAGCCTTGCGGTAACATTCAACATCATTATACTCAAGTTAAGAGCTACTCTGCTCAGGACAACACTGGCTCACACCACACCCTCTGTGCGGGCTTGTTTTTTTATTATAATACCTTCCTGCTCTCAGTCAGACAAACACGTCTACAGAAAGCCCTTTAATTTTATACATAGGAGATTTTCTTGTTTTTTGAGTATTCAAGGTCATTTTGTAGTAGGATTGTGTTACACCAATTAAATGAATTGGCTTTTTGTCACAAAATACAATCTCTGAATTGCAGCCCTTTGCCTGGGTGGGGAGTGCTTGAGGAAAATGATTGGTTTTGGAAAATCATAAAAAAGAATAGCTAAACTTCTTCTATCAGCTCAACAGCTGATGCTGTGAAATTGTTGCCTGCTGAGGGTGCATAAGTAATAAGAGTTTTTCTCATAGTTCTCTCCTTGTCTCTGACCTGCAAGTCAGAATCAAAGCGTTCAGTCTTTATTTAAATGGGATCAATAGGACAACAGAAGTATATACACACGGTCAGAACTGAAAGTAACTGATAGTGACTGGACAGCGCATAGATAGTATGTCTTACTGAGTGTATTACAGTGAAGCAGAAATAGACAGGCATGTCTGCTTGTCATTATTCATGGACAGTGCAGTTCAAATGAATGGACTCAGACTTCCCTAGTAAACAATGCATGACAGACCGAAAATAGTTGCAAACCATCAGCAGTGCATCACATATTTTTAACAGAGCACATAGTTCACAAGCTCTTTCCTCCTCAGGTAGAGTAGAAGGGAAACAGCATATTAACAGCAGTGAAGAACAGTGAATAAAAGAAATGGCAGAGGTCTCGGTAATTCAGTCCATTAATTTCGATGCTGTTGGCTGGAGAACAAAGGTTTCTAGTTTGCTGTGAGACAATGTGAAAACAGAAGAGCTGTGAGTAGTGCAAAACGTCCAGGGTGGTGACCCCCAACGAGCATTCCAGCTAAAGGCCTAATGAGGCCTGGTTCACTGGTGTCTTATCCTTATTACTTTTGGTTATAATGAGGGTCAGGCTGTTAGGCCATTCAGCTCTGATCACCCTTATTAGGAACCAAGAGAGACAGAGGAGGAAGAAAAATGAAGAGTTTGTTCACAGAGAGGAGTTTTTGTTTTATTCTATTGCTTGTGTTTGCATTTTTTTTTGTTTTTTTTGGTCTGGATATAGGATAACCTAATGCGTCTTGTGAATTCTGTTAGATTTTATTTTGTATTAGCAATTAACCGAGGGAAGGAACTGACACATCAGAAGCATCTCGTTATTACACTTGGCTTCACACATACACATATACACCATTTAGTGTATCACAACATTAAAACTAATGTTGTGGCTGACCATTAATGTGTTGTGGCTGAATATATGTATCCTATATGTATTATAAAGTGTGTATATATATATATATATATATATATATAATTTTATGAAACAATAATCATCTGGGAACTGGTTTTAAAGTTCTAGCTAACACACACATGCACAAACACACAAACACACAACCCCCCCAACACACACTAAGACATTCTTTTCTTACCTTATAGTGTTAGATTAGAATGGGTAAAAGAATAAGAAGTGAAACTTCTATGTGGAGGCTCTGTTATTAAAAGGTCCCTTGTGGCTTAAACATGAAAAACACATACAATGTAATTGCTTTGCTGTGCTTAACACCATAAGTCATCCTGCTCTATTGCACAGGTTGTCAAGGTCATTGGGAATTTGGACTAAACTGGTAATGAGTATTATGTAGTATGAAAGTATCTGGAGATGGAAGATGATCAAGTGAAGCAGGGTTTGAGGGGAATCAGCTCATTAAAGCTGAAGACTACACTCATGATATGAATCATTTCCTCCAATTATGATATTAACCAACTCATTTTAGTTTTCAATCTGACAAAATATCTACCAACAACTGAACTAATATGCATACAGAACTTTTTTTTTATAGATGTCATATCTCAAAGCACATATTTTCTTCCAACTGAAACTTATTTTTTAATAAAAAGATGCTTGTATTCAAGCTATAATGACTGTGAAGGCCAACTTAGGAATGTTCTCCATCATAGTGCATTCAAACATCTCAATGTACATTATCAGTGCATAAACTAATGTGTTCCATCTGTGCTCAGGTCTTTCAGCCCACACATCCCCAGCCTTTCTCTGAAAGCTTTTCTCAATGTCACTTGATCTTGAGGAAGGTGAAAATAGCAGCAGTGGAGAGGGACTTTGTGGTTTTGGAAGGCAGGGGAGGAAGAAGGGCTGCTGATGCCCCTACTTTGAAAACCTACATCAAAACAAACTCCTCAGTAGGCCACATACACAATACATTTTGTTGCATGTTGGCAGTTCAATACTTTGCTGCAAATCCTGGAATGAGTGCGCCTGAAAAAGAGAAATAAAGCATTCAGAAATAGCACACAAAGCACCATCACGCTTTGCTCAGGTTGGAATGGAAAAAAAACCCTCCAAATGTAGACTCAAGAATAGCTTCAAATGGATGGTACAGAAGGAGCATATGGAGGAATGTGCACTTTAGACAGGTGATGTAGAAAAGGA
Source organism: Istiophorus platypterus (assembly GCA_016859345.1). Classification (NCBI taxonomy): domain Eukaryota; kingdom Metazoa; phylum Chordata; class Actinopteri; order Istiophoriformes; family Istiophoridae; genus Istiophorus; species Istiophorus platypterus. Next base: position 7,120,147 of record CM029117.1, read on the forward strand.
CAGAGTGGAGAAGAGGCTGATGCAGCTTCACTTTCAAATTACAAAAGCCCTCTAAGTACACACTACATCACAGTCGACTGGAGAGTAATTCTGCTTCATTTCCATTTGGGAGGTAAGGCAAAGGCATATGGTTAGGCAGATGCTGCCTTCACTAACGTGTGGAGGTGGCATGGAGCACAGCGTGACAAGGTGAATTTAGGGAAGACTATTCTGGATTTTTTGTCATGATGGGGTAATTGCACTCTGATTACAACATACAAATAGTTCAATGTCTCACAAAACACCGAAATACCCATCCTACTTTTTAAAACCTTCATTAACAGATTTATTTTTAACCATTCAGAAGCAGTGGAAACCAGGTGTTAAATTTACATATATGCATTTTTATAGTGTTAATGTTGCATGTTTATTTACATATGAAGCAAATAGAAGGTACCATTTCCATTCATTTGGAGTTGTTTTTGGTCCCCTGATGGGTATAGGTCCAATATTATCTCTCCTTATATCTGTGTTTAGGTCTTCATCAACACTTGAGGGACATATCTGGCTCTTTAGCTGCTAAATACTCCACTATTTTCATCGGCTTGTCACTAACTTTTCTGTCCGCCATTTGGTACCAGGCAGGTAGTATACAATGGATTTTTTTGATTAAAGAAGCTGCCTGCTTTTGGAAAAGGGGTTGATGAGAGCGCTGAATGAACCCATAAGGTTGTGACTACAGGACTACAGTTGAGTAGTAGTTCTTTTTCTGTTTAGTCACAACAAGCAACCATTTTCATGTTACATGTAGTCATTTGATCCATTGTTAATCTAAAAATATTGATTAAAGTAGCTTTAACATGGAATTATATTTAAACGGAAGTCATGATAAGCTTTTTTCTCATCAGATTAACATTTTGAAATTATTTGTGATTATTTGTGTTTGAATCTGCATAGTGAACAGGAGGGTTTTTAATATGATTGGTGTCCACTATCTCAAGCCAGTAACTGAAAGCAGTGAAATTTACCATAAACATTTCCCATAGATACTGCTGCCTCCTGTAATAGAGAAAATCTTTGTTGTTTTTTGCAGCATTACCTTACCTCTCTGCTTAAAGAGGGAGAAATGAAAAGCCAATTTGTGATGTTTTGTACGGAGCTCCAAAAAGGTCAATGTACTACTTTTGCATTATTCACAACAAGTTTTGTATTCTGTTGCAATACTTTCTACAGGACTATGATGTGGTTGGTTGCATATTGTGGGGTAATGCTGGAGAAATGCTGAAAAGAGTCCCATATGTTCTTTTGGGGCCTCATCAATACATTTGAACTATAAGACCTCTTTTTGTGTTTGGATTACATTGCTTTCAGACGCAGAACATAAATGCAGTGTACTGACCATCTTGTTTATTTGTTTGTTTTTTTTGTGCTTCTTTCTATAAGTTTCTACACATCATTTTTTTAAATGTACCAAAATTAAGATACAGGATGCATCACATTGAAAAGACATACGCAACATAAAATCTCCAGAAGAATGTGGAAGAATCCAAAGTCAACTCAGTCTTAAATTGAGAATAGCAGGGAATCATGCTCACATAGTCTTTTAGTATTGTATGACCTGTGGGCTGCCTTATTGATTGAGTTTTCATTAGCAGTCCGTGACTCCTAGTTGTCGTAAGTATTGGGGAGGGGTAAGGGGAGCAGGTTTATTTATTCATATAAACCTGGAGGTTTCTGAGCAGTCATATTTTGTGACAGAGAGAGGCACTTTGTGTAATGTTGACTAACAAAGAGAAGAGAGAGTGTGAGAGAGAGAGATAGAGAGTGAGAGAGAAGGAGAAAGAAAGAGGGAGGGTGGCCTGAGAAGCGTGATTCATGGGGGTAGAGTGGAGGTAGCAGCCTGAGGGCAGTGCATCTTGATGTCTCCTCTTTAAAGCAGGGAAATGAAATGGGAGTAGTGGTGATGGAGGGAAGATGCCACTCGTCAGGCCAGGCCCTGCCATCTTCTTATCACCAGCAGCAGGCTGTGGCTGGAGGGCCCCACACAGATGAGAACTGGGGTGCTGCTGAGACCACAGGGTATCCACCAAAGCACGCTCAGGGTATGAATGATGTATGACAGGGCTGAGCTAACTCAATTCAGAATAGGCTCAAACTGCTGTAAATCAAGGTCCTGAAAGGTTAAAAGTTTTATGCTAGCTTGTCTAAAGCAGTGTATGGCTAGTGTTTCAGAGAGGTCAAAGGTTAATTGTCTTTCCAGCAGTCTCTAGGGTGAACTGTTGTCTGCTACAACTGAATTGTATTTCATAAAGGCTGTACTGTAATTCTCTTTTGCTTTCCCTCCTCTCTCTTGGTTTCTGCATTGCAGACCATGTAAGTGTGGGAGGATATTACCACTGGCATTGCAATGGTAAGCTGACCAATTTCAAAACACATCTGTTCAATTATACCTGAGAACCTCCAGATAATTAACTCTCTTCCCTCTGGCTTCTGCTGAATTACTATTGATTCCAGCAACTTAGGAAACAGCCTGTGCTCTTCTCTGCAGGATTGTGTATGCAGAGAAAATAAAAGTCATAAACTTGTCATTTGTGTTTTTTCAGCTTCACAATTGGCAGACTCTGAAAGCTTAATGTGTACATAAAACTATTCATGTGCAATTTTATCAAGAGATTGTTGAACAAAAGAAAAGATGAATGGGAGAAGTTTAGTGGAGCTCTGTTTAACTAACAATTTTCTTATAATACAAAGATAGATGGAGAGATACAGACTGGTGACAAATTAAAGGAAAAACCTTAATAAGTGTGGAAATGTAATGAATGCAGATGCCTCCACACAGGTGCACTGCATAGTGCAATTAAGCAATTAACATCCAATCATGCTCTTTGGCATGTATGAAAATTCAGAGTACGCCCACATGATTCTTATTCAGTGTTAAGACAGCAAAAGGGAAAGATCTAAGTGACTTTGAAAACAGGTTCATTGGTGGGGCACGAATGGTCGGGGCTTCAGTTACAAAGACTGCTCAGTTGGCTGGTGTCTAAGTAGGAACAGTGAATAAAGTGTCATCTGTATTTAGATGTATGGCAAAGACATCAGTAAATAAGGTCTGAAATTGTGACAGCGCATATTTGATGACTGTGATGCTTGTGCATTAGTGTGATATGGAAAAAAAGAGCAACTCTTCCTCAGATGACTGAGAATGTCAGTGCGGGATGTGATCAAACTGTTTCAGCAGCAACAATCTGCTGACACTCACATATTGAGAGATACTGTAGCAGGTTGCAATGCGTTCCCAAGATGAATACACATTTGAGAGGTCAGTGGTGCAGAAACCACAGGCACAAGTCTTCAGAGATATGGAAACAGTGATATGGTGAAATGAGTCATCCTTCGCCATATTCTCGATAAATGGGCAATTTGATGTGTGACATACAGCAAGAGAATTGTTCAGGCCTAAAGGCTGGACCCCTTTAGTCTGGGGATCTAGTGGCTCTGTTAAGCTCTGGGGGACATTTGACTGGCATATTCTAGGTCCAGTTGTCCTCTTAGGAGATTTTGGATCAATGTCAGACGGCTACCTCCATCACCATCATCAAAACACCGAATGAGAGAATATCTTGTTGAAAAATGCTTTTTCATTCATTCATCAGAGTTTCAGAGTTAGTACCAAAGACCACTGAAAGTCTTCTGGTGTTTCGCAGTGGCCCAAAACCTTACTGAGACACTAAATGCTGGTCTGTATTTAGATAGATGCAAACAAGCCTTGAACATAGCTATCTTATCAGTAAATCGAATATTTGAGCGGCTGTAGTTTTTATCAGCCATATGATTGGTAACCATGGAAACAAGCTGTATTGAATCCTGTAATTAAAAACAAAACAAAGAAACCGTACCTCACATCTTACTGCACACATTTACATCTTATCAAAGAAACTATTGCAGAAGGTAAAGCAACATGAAAGCTGTTGCCTTTGTGATGAGAGAAGTGCACTTCCAATGGACTAGTTGCCATAGCAGCCTTCCTTCAATGACTAATAATGGCTGACAAGTTTGAAATGCAGCGCTGATGGTGAGGGAGTGCATCTTTATATTATCTAAGGTAGTGAAATTGAGAGAACGGTGGGCGCTCTGTAGATGGTGAAAGTTTCAGTGGTGGATTTTTGTGACTGATCATGAGATGCATCTTTGAAAAAAATTCTCACAAATCAGACTTTAATGTTCAAAATAAAGTTGTTCAACTGGATTCACTTTTGGTTTGGGGCCTTTTCAGCGACAGTACATTTGACTTGGTCACATTGATAGGTCTCCGTCAGGTGCTGCACAGGTACAGGATGTAAAAGTACCTATAAAGACCAAAGGTTCTTTCCAGGGGCAAGAGAACAAGCTATTCTTTACTGACAATTTTATTGCATTAATGCAAGCCAGGTGCCAAGATCAGCAGTAAAATAAACGTTGTGTCATTACTTCAAACTTTGTCACTCTTTCAACTCATTAGAAAGTCAGTGCAGAAAGAGAGCCGTTCATCCCTTCTTTCCTGAAATTCCTACAATTCTCTACTGTGCGCTGCCCAATAAAGAAACAACCGTGATAGAGGTTTTCATCTCGAGTTTCTTCTTGCTCCACAACTGCTCTGTACCCAGCTTCACAGAAAATCAATTTACACCCTTCAGAATTAACTGTGTCAAATTCCCACGGATATGTTTATTTCATTCACTCTAAAGGAGATTATGGACCAGCAGAGTGACCCTAAAAATATCCATAGCAAATCCATTTCTTGATGCATGGACAGAGTGTTTGCATTACTCATAGGGTGGAGCATAAAAGCGGTCTATCTACTACATTTCACCATATTATTCAATAAGAAGGATTTTAAGATTAAGGGTTCAATATCTTGTCAAGTAATGAGCATAAACCCTGGATTTGCATGATATTTTTTCTTTTGTTTTTTATGTGATGTTGTGAGTTTCATCAGCTGGCTGGCGGCAATGCATCATCAGATGTCACGGTTTGGCGACTGCATTCAGTAAGTTTCAACAAAGTCTCTACCTAATATCAGTACCCGATTGAAACGCAATAGACTCAACCTTGTTTGTTTAAACTGACTCCATTCCTGTAGTCAGGTGCTGGTTTTGAATAATTAGCTACTTTTTACTCCAATAAATAACGTATAATAATGTATATTTGTAGCAAACAAATCCTTACAACTACAATAAATTTAACAATGTTTTACAGGTTATCATAATACCTGCACCAATAATCATATCAGCAGCGGGTGGTGCTTCACTACAATTGAATTCAGCTTGAGTCTAATGTGTTATTGGACTTTGAAAGTCTTTTTTTTTCGCAGCACGAAAAAGTAACTACCCTATCATAAAGTGCGTAGAACAGCTGAGAGGCAATAACTGGCAATTTTTTTTTGGGGGGGGGGCAGTCTTCCTGCCAAAGCTTCTTTCATTTAATGGCAGGTAGGCAGAATGAGAGTGACTATGCCTCTGGCTATTCACAGAGTGAAAACACTCCCACAATACCAGCAGCAGTGCAAAAGAAAGTCCCAGTGATACCTCTCCTACTTTAGTGCCAGGAGTGCAGTGCCAAAACCTCAAGCTTCTACTTCAATTCCCTCACATGATAATCATTTTTTATTTTTTTCAGTTAAAATGAACACTGACAATCAGAGCCCAACAAAAATTCTAGTTTTAGATTTTTCTGCAAATTATCACTTAATCAGTAGAGGTCAACACCTATTGAGTCACCCAAGGATGTGAAATGTTTTTTTTTCTGCAAATGAATTGCTTTCCAGTTATAAAATGGCCCCAGCTGAATGGAAACTAAACACATACCACAAATCCATCAAAGCTGCAGCTTCTGAAGATTACAGTACAAACCGCCTCAGAGAACCAGAATAGGGCAGAGGATCAATTCCTACTTCATTGGACACCAATTTAAAGTCATTCAGAGTGATTCAGTTGGCTGCAGGGGCAGGTCCGGGGGCCCCTTGTAATGAGATTCATGCTGCTTCTCCTTAACTTAAGCCAGGACTGACATCCTGGATACATTTATCCATGCACTTGCTCACACATCTCGTTTGCCATTGTATTACTGCATGTTGCCAAAAGGAATGCAACCAAATATATCATTAAATTGTGTCAATTCTCTCTGGTGAGGGGATTGTGAGGGGAATATGTTACTCTTTCCAAAGGCAGGTGAGTGCTCTGGGGTCTTTTTCCATTAATCTATAATTGATATAGTCCTCAAACATGCACACGCTCACTTCATAGACCGTATAAGTTTTACAGGGTGTGAAATAATAAAGGGAAAGTAAATAATTAATTGTTGACTCTAGCTTGTGAAGGTGACTCAGTTGTTGCTGAGGCACAGTCTGTGGAAACAGACTTGGAAAACATCATTTCTAAAATCTTTGGATGTTGTCAAATGGCTGGAATTTGCTTGTGCATTTGTGTGTGTATGTGTGTGTATGATTACTGAGACCTGCTGAGAGCACCCCAGTGCACCCAGAGGGGTGGCAGGGGACAGATGGCAGGGAGGGATGAGAGTGGAAGCTGCCAAGCAGCATTAGTTACACCCATTACTCACAAACTCTGTGCTGGCAGACAACAAGTGACTGTGCTCCTGACATCTACATAGCAGGAAATTCTCATTAACAGTTTTCTCTGGAAGGAACAATGGGGAAGCAATTAGAGAGGAGCAAAGAGGCATTAGAGAGGGAGAGAGAAAGGATGAGGAGTGAGACCTAGTCTCTGCTGTCACTGGATGCATCATCATCATCATCATCATCATCGTCATCATCATTGCAATCATCTTCTTCATTGCTCCTTGGCATGACAACAAACTCAGACATTGCTTTGGCTTCCCCTGAGCCTTCACGCCAAAAATAACTAAAAGCATGTAAACTGCTGCCACCATGCAGAAGTGCCACTAATCTATGTGGACAGTCTGAGATGTCAGCGTGTCGGGAAATGTGCTTCCAAGGTTTCCCCTCCTTCCACGTTCCCGTGCCTCTTCTGTCATTCCTGAACAACTAAGGACAAACACATCCTATGCCGTGTTGATCCCTGCACACAGACGTGGGATCTAGGCCAGGCGTTCATTTTCCCCTTTTAGAAGCCTGCTAATGAAGTCACAAACAGGCCGACCCGGTGGGACGTGCCCAGGCTTCGCCGCAAAGATGGAGGGAGACTTGAGGACTAATTGGCAGCACCCTTGTTTCCAGTGTAATTGCACTTATCTGGTGAGTCACCTTCGAGGGTCATTAAGAGGCTCTGGATTAATTGAGCCGAGCGTTGCGGAGTGGAGGAGAGAGAGGAGCCAAGCGAAGCAGATATGTGGCCCATTACGCCGATCGCAAAACTTTCTCGGAGTCTGACACATCTGCTCACATGGGACACTTTCAATCAGTCTGCCTTAATCGCTCCTCCGCTGTCAAGCAAATGCTTGCAACAGTTTTCTTTTTATAGAACTCTTTGTGATCATTATTTCACAGCCCTACTCCCACCAGCCCACTCTAATGGGTCAGATACACTGCTTTAAGAGCGTGATGGAGTAATGACAGGGCTTTTAGCCTGCTCATGTTCAAGGGAGTATGCGAAAAACAAGCTGCAGAGAGGACAGAGAAAAATATTTCAGGTGGGATGTAGATTATGTCAGTGTGTCTGAGAGGGCAGCACAGTGTTATATGCTATGCAGTACGCCCTGTGTAGAAATTCACATTTCTCATCACATCAAGGGCACATACGTAGACTGGCTGCCAAAATAGAACCGAGGAAACCAAAGTGTAATGAAACTCAGAGCTTGGGGAAATGGCCATTGTGTGTGTGTGTTTTGGCTTCCTTTAATGATACACCAGGAAAGGCTGAAATTCACTTTCAAGGTCACTTGCCATTTTGGAATGTACACAGGCAACAGTCTGGCCTTGCTGCAGCCAGATTATAAGACAAAATAGATTCCTGGGCACAGACATGTAAAAGGCCTCCCACCCCCTCCTTCATAGGAACAATACATCCAGATGGAACAAAAACAACACATCGCTTTGTATTTGTTTTGTGTCTCTTTGTGGTCATTTGATTTCTCTTTGCAGTTATTTTGTCTCTCTTGGGGGTCATTTTGCCTGGTCCAATGCTCAAGCCTGGCTTTTAGTCAAAATTGAAGTTCTGGTGAGATCAGCTCTTAACTTTTGATGGCTCAGCAGGTCAGCTCCCCATAAGGTTACCACTACAGAACTTACAGCAGTACCTGATGTTACACAGAGTCAATGCAACCCTCTAAATGCAGCAGAATGCAAACTCGACGATAACATTTTGCTGTTCTCATTTGCACGTATTTTAGTCGGAGTGCATAGCTGCTGTTGATCGCTTGCTGAACAAACTGAAGGGCTTAACCTTCTCTAGTGCTTTCACATTGATGCATCTACTGGAGTTCTCACTTTCTCACGTCTTTGTTGTTCGTTCGTACAGCTGGATTAGGTTGGTGTCTCTGTTGTTTGAGGGGGAGATGGATGTTGATGGGCCTGACCTTTCATTTGTGTGCTCCGCCATGCATGGCACACCAGTAGAGAGAACGCTTGTCAACAGCTGGTGTGTGCGAACAATATGTTTGTGTGCTCGCTGTAATCTCTTACTAAAACATCCGTATCTTTCTCATTGAGAAAGAGGCAGAAGACAGACGAAAAGGGCATATTTTTGTTCCGCCACTTTGTCCGGCAGAAAAAAAAACTGTAGGGCAGAGCTTTGAACCACTGCATTGTATGAGAGAGAGAGAGAGAGAGAGAGAAAGAGAGAGAGAAAGAGAAAGAGAGAAGAGCATTGGCTGTAGCAAAATGTCAACATGATAAATCCAACCTTTACAAGCAGTCTCTGCTCTAATCGAGCTCGTGTCCCAGAATTAATAATCAGATATATCAAATTGTTTTGGAATATTTAATTTGTCTGTCATACATCTCTGCTTAGGGGTCTATAAATCCTGATTTTTAAAAAAAAGTTATGGCTAATATACAGTGTATATGCTGAGCGCTGCCTTGGGGGAGAAATAGATGTTTTTTATTGGCAGAGGGGATGATGCTTGTTAAACAAACCTCGCCAAAGCTTGGTGGGTGCCAGGCCCACGTGAAAGAGAGATCAATCTCTCTGACCTGTCTCAAGACTGATAGATGAGGCAGCAGACGGGGAGAGGCTGTCATTGTTTCAGATAGTTTTACCTCAGTGACTGAGTCCACCAGGTGCCGCTGTGCAGAGCATCACTGAAAAAACAGCAAGATTGGATGTGGAAACAAACCTAAGCAGAGCTGTCAACCAAACTTTCCCTTCCACTCCCTCAACCACCTCAAGACTGGCCCTGTCTACATCTTCGAAAAGGCACCAGTGAAACCTTATTTTTTCTCTGCAGGTTAATAGTCACAGTGGAGCAACCATTTACTACATTGCTAGTAACCTGGAAGTAAATCACAGAAATGATTTTTGTGTGAGCTGGCTCAGCAGAATCTGTAATGTAAACCACAGAAAAATATACTGGCTTTATGGTCACAATGCTTTTGATCAGGCTAAATAGTTTGGATTTACTTGGCCCCTATAAACCTTCAGCATGAAACAGAAGTGTTTACAGCTTCAAAATCTTTCAATATCTTAATGCATAATGTCATCGTAATGTAGTGTGTTCATAACAGATTCAATCCCTTTCTCGATACAAAAAGAGGAAATTGATATGCAGTTTTCTGCAAAAACTGTAATACATTTCATCCATATAGTGTATGTTTGGCCTTAAGTGCCATGTAAACAGTAATAGAGTTAATGGAATATTCCATTTAATAATGAAAACACAGTTAAAAAAAAATTCTCCTTTAAATTTTTGAATTTCACTTGAGGTGTATATATTCCTTTACTTTTAAAACTGTTGACTGTTTATAAAATTCTACTCTTTTTTAAAAATTTTCATTTAGATATCAGTTAATGAACTGCTCTGTAGTAATGCACATTGCGGGGCTCCGCAGATCCTCCATAGTTTGATAGCACAAGATCTATACAGAGCTTAATGAGTGTTACACTGAGCTGCACAGCAGAGGGCAAAGATTGATGGCTTTCATTGAGATAAAGGCAATCTTATTAGATGGCCATTAATAAAACAACATTCATTAAGTGCAGTAATAAAGCTCCCATCAGTATTGTTGACTTCAAAAGACAACTAATCAATACAGTCAAGGGAATTCAAACTTCAGAGGATATTCACCGTTAATTGTAACCTTTTTGAAAGTACAGAGCATCATCTACATATAGTTATTTAGTGGTGGAGGCTTTTTTTTTTAGCAGTGAGTGGATATCTTTTACTCTCCACATATCTTTTTAGTTTAAACTTCAGGAGGTGCTGATTAAGATAGTCACAGAGGAGGAACAAGTCACAGCCGGTATTGTTTCATAGACTCGCTGACTTCTTTGTCTTTAATTTTAAGAAGAGGAGCTTAATTTGGCAGTGATGTTTAAGAAGCATATCTCAGCTCTTTCTCTTCAGGCAGTCTCTCAGAGGTGATAATTTCCTGCAGCAGATGAAGTGGTGTACTCAGCTTACCTAACTGTTTGAGAGTATGTGGGAGTGATGGAGGTTACCGTGAGTCAGGAGAGAGCAGTTCAGAAAAACATCATGGGTGGATAAGAAGGACAGATTAAGAGATTACCCATTTTACTATGCAACATGTTCTTCAAGCTTTAGAACGCCGGTTCTTTTTCTTTTCAAATAGGGGGATAAAAAAAGAAAAACTATGGAATTTAGCTCTATCACAGAAATACATTTGTGCTAGATGAGATAGAATTTCCAAGTACATAAAGTGAATTTAAATTGAAGGTAATTTTAAGGTTGACATAGCAGTTTTGGTCAGCCAGCGTCTGCCTCTATCCATTGTCAACTTCAGCCTGGAGAAAGGGGCTCAAAGAATGTGCTGTTGGCTCATATGTGGATTTTTGTGTGTGCACACATGCACACGAAGGTGCATATCAAGTGCTGCATATGTATCAGTGTGTGGATGTGCACTATGTGGGTGAGAGAGCAGGAAAGACAGGGTGAAAAGGAAAGTGAGCGTTCATAGGTTAAAGCAGTTGTGTGTGCATGTGCCGAGGACTGAAGAGAGCTTCTCTCTGTAATCACTACACAGCAAACAGTCATGTTTACATGTTCACAGCATATCACACACAAAAGCACGACAGACAATATAAGCAAAGGTGAATGTATTCATAGCTAAAACGAGGTGCTGGTAACATCTACAGTGTTGTGACTGTGTCAAAAGCTACTTGAATCAGGAGAATTTTAGATTACACTTAATCTTGCCATAATAAGCCTCTTTGTGTCAGGCTCATAGCAGATGCTGCAGTTCCATTGTCTGTGCTGAATAGATGACAAGATAAAGCCAAACGAATGAAAGCTACAGGAAGTGATGTCACAAGCGATAAGTAATAACAAGGACACCATCAGTAACTAGACTACATAACTTGTATCTCCATCTTTAGAAATGACTTTCTTCCTTTTTGTCCCTGCTCTCTTCCCATTGCGTCCCTTATCTTACAGCAATAATTAAACCCACGAGGGAGTATTTTATGATGGACATATAAACCTATTTAAAATGGAATTAAAGATGTTATCACACAGACAGAAATAATGAAATGCTTTGGGGAATTACAATCACCGGGCTCCTCTCTGTGGCTTTCTCTGCTTGAATTAAAAGGAAACAAGTCCTCCATGCTGAAGATTACACAAGCCATTTGACTTGTTGCACTCGGGAACTTTGGTGTCTATGGCCTGGGCAGTGAAAGATGAATATTTTTACTCATGCTGGTATTCATCATCCAGTTGTGCATAAGCAGGGTGTGCTCCTGACATCAATGGACTTTTGCACTCACATTATGCTGCAAATGATCCTTAAAATTTCTTGGGATGAGAACTTTTTTTTTTAGAAATTTTCCGAAGCTAATGACAGGAGGGATAATTTTCATAACCGCTCGGTGATCCATTAATTTGGGAGATAGATAAAGCAGGGCATGAAGCCCCAGAACAACCTGTGAGAGGGTGCTGGGCATGAAAAGTCTGCTTTTTATTTCCAGCCACCATTTTTTTACATATCAGATCCCACATAATCAGACCTCTCCATCCTGGCCTATTACTTCTTCTGGGTCATGGTAACCCCTCGTGAAACTTGGTGACTCTGTTGCATTACCCTCTTTCAACACTAATGACACTGAGAGTTCCTCTCTGATGCACAATAATGCAGTGCTGAGAGAGGGTGGGAGGCAGTGTGCTATAGAGATAACCAGCATCTCATTAACAGGAGCATGTTCAGCTCCCCTGCTCTTCCATTGAGGGCTAAAGAATAACGAGGAGTCACTTTTTGTTGCATTGAAGCAATGCAGGAATTAAGGACTAAAATAGGATTAGCTGTCGTAAATGAATAGAGTTGACCTTCGGCTTTCATATTCTACCAAAGGTAGAAGCTGCAACTTAAGCAGGTCTAGAGTTTAGGCCGCTAACTTGCAAACTTTATCTATTCATTTATTTTGCACAAGAAATGCCTTAAATACCAGTTATATGTGTATCTACAAAGACACTCAATTCTCTTGCCTCTACCAAGATGCAATCTGATATTGTAATCTGTACACTTGGCTCCCCTGATGGTGTTTTATCCCTCATGGAAGCAATTTGCACTGTCTCTGGGCTTCACATTTCCCCAACATTAACTGCACGATTAAAAACTCATTTCAGCTGTAATTCCACAGTTAAGCACCTTTTCCTCTCCCATGTTAGATTCTCATAATCCTCCCTGTGACGTATGCCTCCGCTTTTCAAAAGCCATTCCGACCTGCCGCCGCACCGAATGTTTTAATTAAAGGAAGAAAAAGGGTGCTCAGGTAATAAGACACCTCTAACTAAAGTTGAGAAATGTGCCTTTTGAAAGTAGTGTGATTTCTAGAGAAAACTAACAAAGACACAATGCTTCGGGTTGTATAGTTCAATACAGAGGAAAAGATTTGTGAGAATTATAGAAAAACAGCTCGCATCACATCAGATGAGGAGTTAGCACCATTAGGGACATTAAATTATGTGCTGTGCTCTTGCACTCAAGGACTGAGGTATCAAATATTCATGCAAACCAGTCTGCACTGGTGCTCTTTTAAACACTTTTTTGAAGCAGATACTTTCCCCTCTTTGCACGTTCATAATCAAGTTTGAGGTTGGGTGACGTTCATCTTTCTCCAGAAGTTTACTTAGGGTTTAAAGCACACACTGTGCTGTTGGGAATGTGAAAACTGGCAGGCCCGCGCTAGCAGCCCCAGCACAGAGCCTCAGCAGACAGAGCTATCAATATCTTCGACTTCTTTCACCATCTGATATGTTGTTTATTGTCAAGTCTGGAGCATAGCTGGATCTCTCCCTTGTACGGCTGCACTTGAAGATTCATTTAACTCTCAGACACAGTGTGAAGTGTATCATATCATCACAGGAGCCAGAGAAACAGCAACGGTGGCCTTGGGAGTGCACTGGATCTTATTTCTCACTCCTTGTCAAAGTAGGCTGGTGTGATGGGATCGGTGATCATGGTGTGTGTGTGTGTGTGTGTGTGTGTGTGTGTGTGTGTGTGTGTGTTTGTGTGTGTGTGTGTGTGTGTGTGTGTGTGTGTGTGTGTGTGTGTGTGTGTGTGTGTGAGAGAGAGAGAGAGAGAGAGATGGGATCGAGGTGGTGGGAGGCCTGAGAATCATAGGCAATGAGGAGGGAGCTAGTGTTCTGTCAGAATGCTGCTGCATTCTCCAGATGTCTTGGAGATTTATACTGGATGCAAGCACAACTAGCTGCAGTATTGATCCCTCCTATAGTCTATAGGTAACACATACCAACTCTACACTAAAATCATACATCATTGCATTGGGAGGAGGAACAACTAGCATCTCTCATAACAGAACAGCCAGGTCATTTTTAGCCTGCAGTAAAGAAAATGAGCCAATCCATGAGTGATGACAGTAACAATATAAAACTGACATCTACAGTTGAAGAACTTTGCAAATCTATTTCTGAGATGTTTACAGGAAGCAGCGCAACAAGTCAATCTATGTCAATGCAGTGCCCAACTCACTGCATCGAACACAACCTCTGTATCTTCCATTAAAGATCCCTCCATGTTGCAACTGCAGTGCATCCCATGACAGTTAAGGAAAAATGTGTCTTTTCTGCAGAAGTTAGTGATAGGTTTATTAGTAGATTTTATCAGCAGATGAATGATAATGAAAGAGAATCATCAGAAATCATGACCATCAGCGCTCAGCATGCAGTGAGAAATTCAGCAGCGGGAGTATGATCATATTAACTTGCTAGGCCATGCAGACACATTGATCTATGGGAAGAGTTCACCAGCAGTGACCTTCATGATTTGAGGAATAGAATTAAATATGCATTATTACAGACCTTTCCTATGATGCTTATGGATGCAGAAACATTTGGGAAATGTCAGGTTCTCTCATTTCTATATTGCTGATGAACCACTCTCCAGTTGTAATGGACCTGAAGGAACAAATGCAGTTGAGTGTAGGTTGTGCCATTTTCCCGAGTCCAAATTGTACATTTAAGTTGCTTGAAATGATTTCTTTGTTTTTGTTTGACAAGATTAAAGTTTGATCATCTGAACGTAGATAGATTAGCTATGGCAGTTAGATTGATAATAGCAGAAAACCCCCAAATTAAATAATACCAACAAGCTTAAAGGATTAGATATTTCACTTAATGTGAATTCATAAAGACATTTGAATCATCACATTACCTCTTTGAAGGGGAAAATTATGGTTATTGCATTCGACTGTTGGCCGGGAGACAACTGAGAACCTGAAATAAAATACAATGGAGGCAAATGGAAAAACATAGTGGCTAAGTAATTAGATAAACAAATAGGAGGAGTGACTAGAGAGGAAAGGGATGTAGCTTATCAAAGAACAGAAATTTCCTTGTCCAGTCTGTGGCAGGGTTGTTAAGTTATAAAAAAGATCCCTTGCTTGGTTTTAATTGGCTGTCAGAGACCTTCAAATGTGTCCCTATCTTTCTAAAACACAGGAACAGTTTCAATGCCTAAGCCTCTCTGATTTAAATTCCATAGTCCTTTTTGATTTTATCAAAAGGGAAGTAAAAGTAAACATTTTTTTCCTCTGTGATCTATAAATCAGCTTTAATAACAATGTATACCAAAGCTACCTGGCAAACACACCTTAAGAATTCAGTTGAAAAGCAGTTGAATCCTTGTTAACCTTCATACACTGAAAAGAGAACACAGACAAGATAAGAATCTCTATCTGGCTCTTGTTTCTCTTAATTTCCTGTGCTGTTAGATTAGCTGATGAAAAAAAAGAGAGAGATGCCATCACTCATTGGGGCGATATGATCGGACTGGGCACAAATGTTTGTCGGTTCATGGAGTATTGATGAATCTCAGCCATCCAGAGGCGGGAGTGGCATGTTTGTCATATGGGCTATTGATATGCTTTACTGAGTGCAAATTGCTCCATTTATTCATAAAGGAATCACATGTGTTCACTGATTAATAATTGATTACATGTTGGATACACATGGCAATAACAACAAAGACGGGTTTTGTAGATAACACAGACTATCTATATATTAGACAGATACAAAATGGAGCAACACATAGGATACACAGAATGTGTATGTGTAAATTGATCACTGTTGTAAACTGATCACAGATGGCTGGGGGGCCTTAATCCAATATGGATAACAGAACTCTAGTGTTCTATAAAGTTCAATATTCGGATGCTGAGAGAAGTTCTTTCTCAGTTACTTTTCATTAATCATCATCATATTTGATTCACAGTGCAGGATAAATCTTGATTGATGTTGAACAGGTGTTAATTTTTTCCATATGACATTGATTTGGAAGCCTGCACATTAAACTTGACAGAGGATGGGAAACTGACCGGTGAAGGGACGTTCTCAGGGCAGAATTAATTTGAATCACTTAACATGATTTTAAATTAGTTACTTGAATAATTGATTGATTGTCATTATTGGAAATTGAATCTATGAATCTGGGACTGAATTCAAATAAACTTGAAACCGACTTTAATCTTATGAAATTGAATCTATTTACTGTAAAACTGTGTTTGATCCTCAATGAAAATCCAACTCTCTCTTTTCAGTGCAATTATTCAAGTTAAACAATACAAATTAAGATATAGATGATTCAAAATCACTTTCTTTTGACACATATTTTTACCCAAATCTGCCTCACTGCAAAATAAACAAAAGAGCATATCAGATTTTTTTCAACTTTTTTTCCTCATTAAAAAAAAAAAAAAAAAATCAGTACAACCAAGATGATCATCTGAGCCATTTCCCATTATACACACAACTTCAAGTTTTTGTCTCCAATTCATGCTATATAAAGCTCCTGTTCCACTTCCACTATTCGTTTCCACTCAGAGCATTTGTACTTACACTGTTTTTATTAAGTATGAATTTTAACATTCACATTTTTGAAGGTAAGGTCAAACACAAATCATCGTGTTTTATTATTTGATTAATGTAGTTAAATGATTGAAATACAGTGTTATCTTGTATGTTTTGTCAATATCCTAATTTAAACCATATGAGGTGTATAAATGACAGTAGAAAACAATGTGATTAAGAACATGAAGATGATATCTAACAGTGTCTTGTGTAGGTCCCTACAACTTCCGGTATAAATCCATAGATATTTTTATGACATAAACAGAGACCAGTAGCAGCTCAGTTACACCCCTATAATTCTAAAGGGACAGGGAGGAAGACATGCTAATACGTTTTATTTTTTTAACAGTGTAACATTTGTCAAATTTCACACACACACAAACGCACACAAAAACACACACACACAAACACACGTATACACACACACACACACACGCACACACACACACACACACGCACGCACACACACACACACACACACACACACACACACACACACACACACACACGTAGATAGTGTTCCCGCCCTGGCTCCCTATCTGTGTTGATTCCTTCACTGGGATAGAGATCAGAGTTGTACTAATCTTCCTCTGTGGAGAATCAGTAGGGGTCCAGGGCCACACCCTGTCTGCAGAGACGAAGCGCTGCCCAGCTGCTTTAACCCTTCAGGACTCTGCCCGCATGAGATCACCTTACACAGGATTAACTCAATTTGTGTATCTCTTTTCCAGGCAATTAAACAAGCGTGCGTGTGCAGGGGTAAATGAGATCACTAAAAGAAATTACCAATATCCATCACTGCAGCCCAGCGTG
This sequence comes from Istiophorus platypterus, assembly GCA_016859345.1. NCBI lineage: Eukaryota > Metazoa > Chordata > Actinopteri > Istiophoriformes > Istiophoridae > Istiophorus > Istiophorus platypterus. The sequence continues at coordinate 7,137,433 of CM029117.1, forward strand.
TCTGCAACGTGCATCTCTCTCTCTCCCTTTTCATTTTTACCTAAACCTGAATATAAAAGCACTTTCCTCGGCTGGGCTAAAAGGCTGCTGAGGCATCATCATTTTGTTCTGTATAACAACACAGATTTGAATTTACAATCATAACTGTGGTTATATTGACATTTATGCTGTGGAGAGCTTAGGGTTTATCTCTTACAAATTACTTGTCTTTCCCTCTGTAGATTTCAACTTTGTTGGTGAATACACAGGACATTTTATTGAGAAATGTAAAGGGCCTTTGATTCTTCTCTTTATCATCTATATAAACTGACTAATTATACACACTTCCATGAAGTCATGGAACTCACAAGAGAAAGCATTCGGTCATTGCAGCGGAGGCGACGCTATGCTGACCTTTACTCCCAGATATGGGCCCTGCTCCAAAGAGATGGGATCCTACACTACCCGTAATGCAACTCCATAGCATGTTTTGTTAAAACATTTTTGCCTGGTGAATGCTTGCATCGTTCAAACCCTTTATCCCTGGTTTTTAATGCGGGCTTTCTCCTATTCATGTATATTCCCCAATGACTTCATTAGGGTTTATTCTTTAAGGCTTTGGAAACCTGTCCGGTGCCACAGCAAACATTATACAACATGTTTCCATGACCAGTAAACTGCTTAAAAGTAGAAATTGGTTATTACAATAACACTCATATGTCATGGAAAGAGGATGACATGTATCTCCCATGGATTTTTTTAAGTTATTTAAACATTGTGGCTCATTATTTTAGTTAAAGCTGCTGACTTTGAAAGCTTCTCCCACTACCTACTAGTCTCTGTCTCTGGCTGACTGTCCACACATGTGAATGACAAAAATGATCTTGACCACTGGTTGCTGTTAAATATATATTGACTTTGAAGATTTAAAGATTCATTTTTGAATATTTTCATTGCTTTGTAAATCAAAAATTTCCAAGATTTCCAAATGTTCCTTGAACATCCTAAAATGATCATTTGTGTTTGCGGCAAAATGACGCCCTTTAGAAAACATACTTCTCACAGTCCTACCTTAAGTGTACCATGACACAAAGTGAAGCTCTTAGTGATGAACTGGGTCTGGATGAATTGTAGGTGGATGAATGTTCAAGAGGAAGCCTATTGTTTGCTCTGGTAGGCAGGTTTTATTTGATAATGCCTTTACACCTACAGATGCTTACTCTTTGTAGCCCCCATGCTATAAACAGCAGTGTTTTTAATCTTGTTATAACACTAATATGTTAATTATATCATTGTTCAATGAAAACCAGCAGAACAATTTGTTGTGGCTATTCAATTTGCCAAGGTGAGGATGTTGTGTTTGACATAGTTACCTTTTCTTACCTTTCTAAACTTAAGTTTAGAAGTTAAACTCAAAAACTAATGCATAGGTTTTCCATATGTCTGAATTTTACCAGTAGGAAACACCCTTCTAGCTTAATCATCAGGCCACATTTTAATTTCCGTTTGAATCCAACTTATGACTCTTAATATCATTTATTCATTTATCATAAAATCTCATTTGTAGTTTTTAAAATATATTTATTTATTTATTTATTTTTTAAATCAGGATGAGTGAGAGAGTATTTTTGAACTGGGTGGCTCATATTGAAGACAAGACCTCAGGTGAAGTTTAACATCAATATCATAATAATTTGCAAGATTCTTACTGTGAGTTGATATAATTAATGTAGCACAGACATTGATCTGTCATCACTGACACTGAGAGTGCTGGACTGATGATACACTGGAATCAATCGATTAATTAAAGTCTGCTTGAGTGCAAACAATGTATTCTAATCTATTGTGTACCAAAAATATAGGTTAAAAAAAATCCTTTCTCTCAAACAACTAACTGACTTTTATATAAATACTAAATCAATTAACATTTAACATTTAATACAACAACAATGTTTAATTTAAATGCTTAACTATTTTGGTATAGGATTACTACAAGCCCCACAGGCAAGCAATTGGGAATTTTTTCTGTGAAAGGGTGAAATAAATATGGTTAATGAAAATTTGTATGTCCCATCTTTGTTGGCATGATATGTATGTACATGTGTAGTCTACTCTTGGCTCAATGGATAAGTCAGATGCTTTTATTTTTTGCTCCCTCTGTTTACACTTTATGTATCAATAGAAGAAAATGTCCAAGATGCATGTGACTATTGCTTAGCTGTTGTTTCAGAACCATGGACAGCGCTGTTGTGTGTAGGTGAGGCTCTGTCCATTGTGCTGAAACAGAGTGGACGAGTGACAGACAGATGAAGCACCACTCTTAGTATGGATTGTCTTTTTTTTTTTTTTTTTGCCTGCTTGCTTTTCATTGTTGTAGACAGAAGTTTTGCTCCTAACTCTATTTCCCCCCATTGTAGCAATATACATACAAAAGAAAAATAAAAAGCAAGGAAGTTAAGGGACAGTCAACAAGAGAGAAAGAGTGAGAGCTGCAAACCTTAAAAAAGCTGTCACTGTGCATTTAACCTGCTGATATTTAGTAACTATTGTGAAAGCTATGATTATTAAATATATGAATAAATAAGGCTTTGTTTGTTATGATGGATTAGTTTGGTTTAGTTTTAACAGCTAGCATCAAGGTATTGTCTACTGCACTCCAGACACGCTGTATTTTTTCAATGTGTTCTGTGACTTTTTCTGTCCCCCTGACCTCTAAACCAGTCTAAGTGTGGACTTCATTATTTACCCATTAAGCAATGCTTTTGAGGAATTTGGACCATTCCTGTAAAATCAGTAGGCTAGTTCCTTCTTGTGAGCAACGATACTAACTGGGCATGAATAAGTTACAAAAGACAGTTGCCTGAGGTGACTGATGTCGGCTTGTCAGTCTTAGCTAGCTAATCTTGAGGATAGTAAATTAGTTAATGTAGCAACACATAGTAACTCTTTTGCACCACATTGCACAGATGAGGTTAATTTGATGACAAATGATTGCTGTGGTGACCATGTTTTGGTTTTCATAAACAAGGACACCAATTAGTAGACACTAAAATGTTGCTCACTGCTGGCAGGCTCTTATTGTTCCCTCGGGCTGTCATGCGAAAGAAACTTGGTCACTTAGACTGAGGACTAAATAAGTCTTATTTGGTGGATCAGTACGACTGTAGGGCTGACAGAATTTGTTGAGATTTGTTGACTGTTCTGCCACCCGGGATATGCTCTTTCACATTTTTTTTCAAGTACACACATATTGCAAAACATCAGCCTGAGATCGAAAAGAAATCACTGCGGTCCAGAGCTGATAGCTGGCTACAGGGGTGGTAGAAATATACTGAGTTTAGTTTTCGGCTATGTGACATAATGTTATGACCTTTATTTAACTTTGTTGAGTCTAAAAGTAATGGCTGGCCAAATGCATAATTGGGAATTGGTGGATGTCTGCACTCGACTTAGTGCTTTCTAGTTACACTTTCTATCTGCAGGTCATTTCATAAAACCCTTTTTTAAATATAAAAAGATCATATTACAGTATTTCCAGGGTAATATTACAAAGTAGTTATGACTTATTGGTAACACTTTAACCCCCATTTAGCTTCTACAATCAGTCAGTATTAATATATTTGTCAGCAACTATAACTTCTCAGATGAAGGTGTACAAGCAGTTAACAAATGATATACAATACAGTAAAATAGTTATAATAATATGATATATGATAACACTGACATTTATACGAATTAATCACAGGTGAGTAAATTTGTGCCAAACTTACAAAAACATATTGGACCTGAATGTTCATTGTTGATATTGGAAAAAGTAGTCTGACAAAAAAACTCAACATCCACTTGCAACATCCACTCCATGACCTTTCTCAGGTTATGTGTCCTCACTCTGAGGGTGAACAAATATTCTTAAATAATAAATATAATAAATAAATACTTAATATTTCTTTTATATAATTAGGTAATTTATATAATTAAAACTATATTATAGTTATACTATATTGTCAATCATCCAGTATCTGTTCATACAACAGTCAGAGATGAGGAGTTACATTTGTTGACAAATTCATTAACTAGCACTGGAAGGGCCACTCCATGAAGGTCAATATACTCCCTAAGATGAGTGCTACTCAGCCTACGGAAAAAGATGTGTAACATTTTATGTAGCACTGGAGGAACTTTCTAAAGTCTGAAAAAGTACTTTTGCTTGAGACATTTTAACGGAAAGTCTGCGTTTCAACCTAGAGGTGTGGAGTTTGAAAGAAAGGGGCATTTAGGAGGCAGGGAATGTCCAATGGAAGGTGTTTTTAAATTTCATTATGGGAATTGAGCTTGACCCAAACTATGGCATAAAAGTCAGGATAGGTCAGCCTCTGCTGCTTCAATTTAGACCGTACTTCTTTAAAGCTGTCTTTTGTGGGTTCCCCTGCCTTATTGCAATGCAGTGATAAATCACTCCAGTTACTGCTTACAACAATGAACAATTAAATGTTCATATATTGCATAAAAAATGCCAAATAGGGTGACAATAAAGTTTTAAAAACATTCTAGATGTGGTGCTGCAGCAGTTATTCCTCAGTGTGAGAGCATGAAGGGAGAGGTAAAGTGTAAAGCTGTTTAAAATTGGCTGTCGTGTTGTAAGCAAGTAGTTGTCAAACATTCAGTGGCAACAGAAAAGAAGAGGGATTTGTATAGTATCTACAAAAGCAAATATGAACTCTATACATATAAAGCACTGCAGCTGCACAGACAAGAGATAAAGCTCACTCTGACTGTGCCACTTTTTTTTTCTATACATGTATTGGGATGTGCAAAGTGATGGGAACAATATGATTATGCTCTTTTTGTAATTCTGGGCACACTGTCATTGGTGGGCTCAGGCAGGTGTACATAAAACAAGGACAGCACCTCCAGGTGTGCTGCCATTACCTGGTTTAAAATGACATTTTCTATTTGACAGTACTCATCCACATTGTTTCCATGGATACACACATTCAATCCAGTTCTGTGGTTAAACAAAAAACCCTAAAAGATCATATTGTGGTCTATATTTTTGAAATATAATGCGTCAACATTATGAGCTGATTTGGCAATAAATGACTGCATTACATTTTTTAAAGTTGTGAAGGGATAAATTTGTGTGTGTGTGTGTGTGTGTTTGACTGTGTGCGTTTGTGTGTAGAGGGTAGATAAGGACAAATTTTACACCTCTGACTGCTCTTCCCTAGGCAAGGCCTTAAATGACATGGAAATTGAGTTCTGGAGACTCCCTGTAAAACAGATACAGCTTGGAGGAGGGAAGACGAGACTTAGTTGTCTATTTCCCTTCTATCAGACAAAAGCTATGCAGCAAAGGAGGAGAGGTCCCTCATGTAGCAAACACTAGTTTTAAAAGGGAATGAGTACCGAGAAACAGAGAGATTTATTTCTGATTCTTTTCCAAAGCATCCTCAGGGAATTAGTTCAGTGTTTTTTGGACCTGATGACTGACACCATGAACAGAAAAAGAGCCAAAACAACAACATACACAACAAACACACAGGCTTGCACCTTAAACAACATTTTTTGAGGCATAAATAACACATCTATGAGCAATCATCTCATTTGAGTCCTTTTTCAGTTACTGGGCAACAGAGAGCCTTTTATGTAACACGATCAACTATGCTGTAACACTGGTACCTATACTAAAATAGGCATCTGTGCTATTACAGCACAGTGGGGATTTAATTGTTCTCCATATGTTACTCTTTCCACTTGAATTTCAAACCAGCCTAGTCACACAGGATTAAGAATGAAATTTAAGGAGGGGAAAAAAGAAACGAATACTGAAAGTCCGATTCACCAGGCTCCCTGTGTTGAGCATGTGGTTTCCTGTGGAATAACAAATACTCTGAACAAAACGGTGTGTGAGAATGTATCACTTTTAATATGAGAATAATGTCTGTTCAGAGTATGACCCACTGACTTTTATAATAGAGCTGTGAGGTCTTCCGTGGAGCTCTGAGAGTAGGCATGTTAAACCACAACTGCTGAGGTCAGCCTATTGAAATGCAGTATTGAGTATGTATATAACCTTACTTGGGAGAGGCTAATGCTGGTTCAGGTTCATTGTGGTAATGAACCTTCCAGTCACATAGTCACCACAGATATTATCCGTTGAGTAATTGGCAAGTAGAGATCCAGTTTGTGGTGAAGAATGCTGAGCAGGAGGTTAAGAGTCAACATACAGATTTGCCTTTGAAAGGGGCTACGTATACTGTAAGAGGAAATGTATGTGTTTCCTGGCTTGCAGTCTTAAGTATGTTTAACCAAACTACACAGAGTTTTTGGTAAGTCTTATTTTAGGCTAATAAATGCCACCTGTTCATGAAGAGTTGCAGGCTTCTGTGATGTGATTATTAGTTTACACATCGACCGTGTAAGGTTACTTGTCCACCACCACCCATGAGTAAAAAGAGATCCTCACTTTGGACCTTGATGTCTTGTAAAATTTTGTAGTGTTGGGATGCATATAAGGGAGAAAGTATTCTTTCAAAAACATACTGATATTTGGGGTGGTGACCCCGTCCGACACTGTGATGGAGGTGTAAACAAACAGGTTATGGGCGTCGAGATCGCAAGGTCGACGGGTTATTACTCTGAAGTATTGCTATTTTTTAGGCCTCCTTGAAAAAAAAAATTGACACAATCGATAATAAAACCCAATCATTCATTTGCAGTCACATTAATGATCTTACATTTAGTCATCTGCTAAATAATAGTTAATAAGCGAAGCAAAACAGGGGCACTTAATTAATAGTTTCAGGACAGTTTGCAATGAATGGAAATTCAAGTACGCTTTGTCTTAAACAGGTGGAAGTATCTAGCATGTTTCTATGGAGTATACAGACAACATTATCACTCTCAAATTCAACAAAGCCATCATGAGCAATAAGTATATCAGCCACTCAGAACATGAGCAAATTCTGAAATAATTCAAGATTTTGAAATGAACTAACCGAGAGTGTCAGTCAGGTAGGATCAATCAACCAACCATCACCAGGCAATCTGTAGGGACAACTGCATGTTAAAAACAGCACCTGTTTGTTTGCACCTCTAAAACAAGAAATTACTATGTGTTAATTATTAAGGTTGTCAGCACTGTGTCATTGCAAAGTGGTGCTGTGACAAAAATAAAACCGGTATAGTTTGATATGAAGTTTTAGTGCCGAAAAATGTCTTAAAGGTATCCTGTGGAGTTTTTGAGCCATAGCAGTGTCATGGAGAAATATTTTAATGAGTTTATGCCTGTTTGTTATTTCTTGCGCACAATACGAATATAATATGAATGCAATGAAGCTCTGCACTGTTATGTGAAGCCACGTCCACTTCCAAAGACAGTAGCACAGCTTGATCGGTTGTCGGATTTTAGAGCTTTGTGGTTTTTTGGTTTGGAGTTGGTATTTGCCCATATCCACGCTATCCAAATAATAATTAGGCTGCACACTTAGCACCGTTGGCACAGCAGTGTTCTTTTTTATTTTCTTTGAGGCCTTCCTCTGTGTTTGAATATGTTTAAACTGTTTGACAAACATCTGCACATTTATTAAAAAAATATTGGTATTTTGTTTGTAAATTCATTATGCAGTTATCCAGGTTTTGTTTACAATTATTTTGTCAATGTTTGGTAGAATATATTTTCGAATGTTTAAGGCACACTATATTTCTACCTGACACACATGGATTTTAAGCCTCATATGTAACTGGATGGAAATGATAACAGAATCACTTTAAAATATATCTATTGCTGAACGATATTAGACTCTCCCCCTCTCCCTCACTATAAGATTATTCATGATACAGATTAAAAGGGCAAATAACATGCAGATAATAATCTGTCTAATGAAAGAAGGAAGTTGTTCATGGTTCTTTTTTTCACTCAGACCTACAGGTCCACTTTGTTCAATCAGATGGAAAATATGAAAACAAAATCTGAACCTTGGTATTAAGACTCTTGAGTTAGGGGTGTGTCTCTCTGTCTGTGAAGGATGGTCTCCCGTATCCTTGCTCATGGGTCAACAGAGATCTGTCCTTGTTTCTCGATCCTCGATCCTTAGAACAGAAATAAGGGCTCTGATATGGCCTTCAGGATGGTGGAAGAAGGGCACTGGGATGTACCCATGGATTCAGTGGAAGATTTTTTTGAATTAATGTTTTTGGCATTTTCATTAGAAACTGGTCAGAATAGATGCAGACAGGAAACCTTTAAAAAGAGAGAGAAGAGTATGACGTGCAACAAAGATACCTGTGCCCCTGTGGATAGGTGTCATATGATAAGTATGGACTACACATGAAATTTGTACATGCCAAGGATAAATTTTTTTTCCTTGAATCACTTGTACGTGCCTCTTAAGAACAAATCTGTTTGATTCAGTGGGTTATGTACAACACCCAATATCCTCAGGAAGTTAATTGCTGAGATCTGGAACATTAAGAGATGTCAGCAGGTGGAAGGATCATTAGCAACTTATCTAGTACACTCAGTTTTGGTTTTACCTTTTTTTCCCCTAAGAACAGGCAACACTGCTCTTGTTTATTCTTGTGGGTTTTGTTCTTTTTGCCTTATATAACTTTGGTAATAATGAGATTTGTGTACCTCCATCTCAGCAATCAATTTGGCAGTACAGTATTATCAAAACCAACATCAATGTTGGCCAACACTATCAAAATAACCTCTGGCTTGCAATAAACCAGAATATTTCTTTTAACAATTCTACCTCTCAAAATAAATGATAAATGTGTAGAAGATTAATGTTCCTCACTGATGGCCCCAACCGCTTCTGCTGTCCTAACAAGCTTTAATCCATCAACACAAATGCTGAGCTAGGGCATTTAGCTGAACACATACTGTAAACAAAGCTCTTGCCAACTCACAGGGAGGAAAGAAAAAAAAAAAACCTCTCTATCACTGATAATGATCCGCAGCCATTTAGAAGGGCAGGAAGCAGACAGGTTGCTCCGGCAGTAAGTGAATGAATATTCTTTAAGCGTTGGAGAGTAATTCACTAGCAGGACAAGCTGCCCTCCACAAAGACAAATGTCCGTGCATAATGCTGGGGAACATTACCGGGCGGGGTTTCCAAGGAAGGACCTACTCTTTATTTAATGTACTCCTCATAGATGGATTGAGGCTGTGGAGCCCAGCACAGCAGCACAATTAATATTTTGATTAGAAATTCTGGGAAAATAATATCCAGTGATGTATCGCTGCTGTCAGCTGATGGCTCCAAACTCTGCTCTCCTCAGACCCATTGACATAAGTGATAAACTCCATGATGCCGTGCCTCTGAATCCAGTGTTAATCAGTATGAGAGAGGACAGGAAACAATACAATCCTCTCTCAAAACAAACAACACTTAAAAATCAACTGAAGAGAACAGATCAATTTCTCTCTCCGATTGTCAGCAGTGGATAAAGAATACAGCCCTCTCGCTCATAAAGCAAAATTCCTCCGTGCACAGAGAGGCCCCATAAACTGTGTGCAGTGGACCATTGTTTTCTGCTGGGAGTCCAGGAAAATAACTGTATGCGAGCTAACAAAGTCCTCAACTGGCCAGCCATTGGTTGCTGGGTGCTCCCAGTGCAGGTGAGCTAGTGTGGTGGTGAGCAGCTGTCAGAGAGGCCTGTAATTGGAGCCCATTGCACCATTAGTCCTGCCTATTAGGCCTGTTATGATTGTTGTCGGTCTCCAGTACACTTCTACCGTCACTGTCTCCATTTGACCCAGGGCATTCCCTCCTACACAGGGACAGAACTGAAACTTAATGACTTGTCACGTGTCCTCCTGTGAATCTCCAGGCAGACGATCCAGTCTGACACATTCCCTCGTGCGCTGTCTGATCTGTAATGGTCTCCATCCATACAGGGAATTGGAGCGCTCACCCAAGGCAAAAAAAAAGAGAGAAAAGACATAAAAAAAAAGAATGATTTTATTTTGCTGTTTCTGCGCAGGCGATATCAAGTGAAAGCCCAAGTGCCCGGAGAGAGGAAAGGTAATAGAAACTGTGTGTGTTGGTACGATGGGAGGCGAGTGAGTGAGATGTGAGAGGTGGGTACGCAGTAGAGAAAAAAATCATCAGCTGTCAGCGCTAATAGTTTGCTTTATAGGAGAAGCACTTGTGCAGATACCACCATTTCCCTCAAACACTGTGGTTAAATTTAACTGAAAAGATAACTTGTCCCCTCTTTGAACTTTTCTCCAGATGGGGAAATCAATCTCAGCCACCTCAAATTTCAGCTAAAATTCCCAATCCAGTTACTGTGGGTGATAATCCCGTATTGTCCCACTCCTTGATTTAACAATTCTGCTATTAAGTTCTGCCTAGTAAAACAAATGGTTATTCAGCAGGGTGTGCACCGAGGCTTGCGGTTGTCCCGGGCTTCTACCGTAACACCAGAGTTATAGTGGCAACTGCAGTTCACCAGGGGAAAGAGAAAGCTCAGATCACAGTTGGCAGCCAGCATTGTAACAGAACATTTTTATGCAGCAATTCAATACCACTGGGAGAGAATTGGGTTACTTTATGCGTCAGAAAATGGAGTCAGAGTGGTGGTTATGTTGGCGGCACGCACGGCAGTCCCTGGAAACCATTTATTCTATTTTTTTCTTCTAGGAATACATATGATTATGTTCTCTTAACTTGACGATTTTGATGAATTAAAGATTGTGACAAGCTGCTTTCCCCTGTTGTGCAAATGTTTCAATTGTATTTTAAGCTTTGCATAATGTTTTTATACTGTCTCACAGTAATTAAATGAAAAAAAAGCCATCTTGTCCATTATGTGATTTAAATCTACAAAATTTTAAAAGGAAGCCTGAAAATATCCAGTGAAGGTGTGTAGTATCTGATATGCGATATATACCATGGTGCCTGATCGACGCTTGTCTTCTTTGTAATAAACCTCTTTTATGCAATCAAGCCGGTGTCAGTGAAGTTTCCTTCATCATCTGCACATCATCGATGTCCGAGAAACAACCACAGTTGTAATATCAAAATGTTGTGGGTGCACCTAATATTGTTCTAAAATAGTTTTTTCTTTCTTTTTCAAAACACCCACTACAACTTTTGATGTGCACACACTGAAATGCAGTATGTGGACAACCATTTCAGCTTTACAATATAATACACAGATTTTTAAGGATGCAAAATTAATGACTGCCCGCACATGCTCAAGAATCTTGAAATGTGCTTAATCATTTCTTAGACATGCCTTTATCAATTTCAAGGTCTTGAAGTCCCACCAATGCAAGCGCATTCATTTTTTCAAACAAATAAAGAATTAAATCAATCTTTTCCTAATAGGGTTTAACGGTTGCCTCTGGGAATCCACAGTCAAACACACTTCACCTGGACACACTTATTAACCTCCTTAAAGCATGTGATGGGTGAAAAGCTCTTACTATGTGACAATGTGTCTAAAGTGCAAGAGGACTGACAAAGCCTCTGTTGATCATGGAGTGCCGTGGGGAGTGATCTGCCAGATCTTGAGCTCAGAAGGAATAGTTGTTTTGATGGTGGGCTGAGGCATATACTACCAGAGGGGAAGCAGCCCCTTTGAGAGCTGGCCCATGCTAGGCCCCGTCTTGTCAGTGTCTGACCAGTCCCACTGGCATGGTCAGTCATGACATGCCCAGTATGATGGCTCAGAATAGCTGCTGTCTTGTCCGCTCCAGTGAGGATTCACAGCTTTGACAATAAGCCTTCAGTGTCACCTGAGGCAACAATTAACAACTCTCCCTCAAATACATATATGCAGACAACATTCACACCTGCTATTACAGTGCATGCACTTACATTCGTGCACGCTTACAAACACACACACACACACACACACACACATACACACACATAAAGGCACTTTTCCACAATTCCCTGCCCACCCCCGCCATGAGAATGGCCAAAGGTGACTCTGTAGCATTATTCATGGGAGTTGATGGGTCTGGACTGGTACTTGGTGAAACCTCCTCTGGACTAGTTTCCTGGCAGGGAGTCCTGTTGCTTGTTGTCTCTGTTAAGCTCTTCATCCCCATTTTGAGATCGTCATTAAGGAAATCATTGAACCCGGATCCCAGATGGTGTGTCAGGATTGCTGGCAAGCCCTCTGACTATGGAGCAGCCTCCCTGGAAGGCACGAGTCATTCTGGACGAGCTGGGTCCTTATCTACAGCAGTATTCCAGACAATCCCAAAATGATGGTCTGGCAGAAGGAAGCCTTGGTTGGTTAAAAGATTTAAAATCCCAGATCAGCTTCACCAGAGTTCATTTTTTTATATAACAGATAGCCTGCCAGTTTTTGTGGACATCATCAAGGTTGTCAGTCATTTTCTGGAAGCAGCCACAAAGCAAAAAATGTTTTTAAATGCTCCCCCCTGAGTGAAATCTGACTTGTTTTAATCCTGACAATAGCCAACAGCAATGCTGCTGTTTTGTAAACCTCCAGTGTATTGGAGGTACACAATAATTGCTTGGAATAAGTAGAAGATGAATTTGTATGGAAAAAAAAACACTTCTAGGTCAATATTTCTGAGTCAAAATACTCTTTAGAAAAATACAAATTTTTTTTCTTTGGCTTGTGAATAAAAGGCATACTTTTAGTCTTCTATAGCTCCAAATTCTGACATAGCATCTTAATAAAACTAAGCCTTAAATAAAACAAATGGATCCCCTATTGCATCATTTTTTTTCTTTTCTTTCTTTTCATCTAATTTTCAAATTTTTTTTTAGTCAGGCTAACTGTGTGGCTGTTGGGAAGGTGATGTCGATTAGCTAGCTAACAACTTTGGTCCAGACTGAAATATCTCAATTCTAGTTGATTAGTTTGCCATAAAAATTGGTAGAGGTGTTCATGGTGCCCAGAGGACTCTGGTGAGCCCCTAGCTTTTCCTTTAGCTCCTTTGCTATGGCTGCCAGTTGCAATGGCTCTTGGCAATGAAAGTAAAATTATCTAATTATTTAAATAAATACAGACTGTTTACATATTACCATCACTGTTGACAAGGTTGCTCCTGGAGATGTGGTTGAAATCACCACAGCCATCACATGTTTTATAATCATATTGTAGATGTGCTTCCTTTCTCAGATCTTCCTTGTAGAAGCACATATGGAGTCTCTGTCTGGCTTACATCTGCCTCTTCAATTTCATATGGATATGAAAATATAGTCAGTTAACATTAACATTGGAAATATTACTTTACCATAACACAGCTGCTGAGCATCAACGTGACAAAAAGAAAGAAATATCAAAGACGGAGTCCCTGATGACAAAGGCAATGCATTTGATTTTCAAAGGGATGCAGATATTAGCACTTTAGATCGCTTGACCAGCCCTGGCCTTTCCACTCTCTTACCTTTCATCTCAAGAGCTGGCCCCAGGAAAGAAATGATGGAAGGCTACTCAACATTTAAATCCATCCAGGTCTGACAAGTTTGTGCTTTTATTCCAAATTGATATGAATATTGAAAACCCTACTTCATAAGCACCAAATACTGGTCTGAAGAAGGCCTAATGGACGGTCGCCCTATCCGCATTGTAATCTGTCAGTCTTCTGATAGGGGATGAAGAAGTCTCTTCATCTACCAGCACAATAATGGATGGATATGCTTGTTTTCATCTTACCATTAATCATCGTAACAAAATCAAGGTTTTGCTCCTTAAAGGATTTGTTAATAATAAATAAACCTAGAGTTTACAGTGGGTTTACACCCGGTTTCAACACAGTTTTTACTTCACACAAACTGGTTCGACTTAAACAGTACTTTAAATGTTTTAAAATAGCATTTTAAAAAAGCATTCATCCCTGGTGAGGTCCTAGAAGCCACTAGAACTTCATCCATTGGTTCCTGTGGGAATGTTACCAAGCTTAAATTTGGGTCTACCATCATTCCCAGTTACTCAAGCTGAATGCAAACCTTCACAGCTGAATTTGATAAGTTGTGTCATAATAACAAACATGACGCAAGCATTCCTGTCCTCAATCATTAATATATCCTTATAGAAAAATGATTAAATAAAAACACATCAAGACATGAAATTAGGTAAACAGCGACTTCCACGTCTGGATGTACTGCGGATGTACACAGGGTGGTCTGGGGTTGTCTGATTGTTTGAGATTGTTTCTGTCATTAGATTTATTCCAATGTGTTTGACTCCAAACTACACTGTACCAGTGCATGTTACTTGCTTCCAAGTTTTCCCATCCCTTTTCAGTTTGGCCTGGATAACCATGTAGTTAAATTTTCATCCCTTTCACTGCCCTTTAACTAAACAGACAGGAGCTGAGGAGTTTCCTAACTGGCAGCTTGTGCACCAGTGATTTTTTTTTTAATAGAGCTGCAGTGGTAATATAAAAGTTACATTTGCAGTGCATGTTGTCTCATCTCAGTCACACCAAGTTTCTATCAAAGTGCTCTGAAAATATTCATTGTGTGATACTTCTTCAACATAAAAAGCAAAGAAGAATTTGCTTTTTCCAGCAGTACAGTAATTCAATAAGCAACCGACTATAATGTACATGTTATGTTTGAAAACGCTTGAGGAAAACGTGAAATAGAGGCACACTGTGTCCTCTAAGTGGGATGTGCTTCCATGGGTTGTGTATTGTAGGTAGCGCTGTCAGCACCACTTTGCACATAACTGCCAAACTAAAGGTGCAACCAGGAAGGGGTTATAAAGGAAGCATAGAAACACCATCTACTTGAATGTTAAGCTCCTTGCTGCATTCAGCTGAGGCAATTAGGAGGATTCGCCTTTTCAAAGCTAACTCCCACTTCATAAAGTTTAGTGCAGCAGGCTCTTCAGCCCAGTTGGGAGGGAGTTAAACAATTATACAAGGCAGCAGCAGTTTGGTTTACCTGGAGAAAAGCCACCTGTGAGACAGAACTAGATGGTAATTTGCTTTCAGCACATGTTGTTAATGAAGGCCTTATGCGCCTCTCTATGATTTCATTTAGACGCATAATGCTGGACATTAATATCAATAAATACACTATTGATCTTTCCTCTCCGCCTGCTTTGAAAGAGTAGGAGTTTTAGAGCAGAAAAAGAGGGGACTCAGTTGCACTGAATTTAATTTGTTGGTTTCATGTCAGCATATATATCCTGAAATTCAGACTTGTCTGAAGCCCTGTTCAATATCCCTGCTTGACCCCATCCTCTAAATTTCTTCTCCTCAGAGAGAGATGCCTAAGTCTAAAGTCTAAAGTAAAAAAGAGAAACTCTAATCTCTCTCCCTCCTCTCTCTTTTACAAATTCTTTGCAACCCTTACCAGCAGAACCACAGAGGGTCTCTTAAGAGTCAGCATTGCAGCATTTCCATGGAGAGAAAAGGCCAAGCATGTGGGTGTTCAATGGAAATCCAACACCCAAAGTTTCCTTTTGGGATTAACAATTGGGTTTCTTGTGTTAAAATGTCGAAGGTGGTTTGTGTGATTGTTTGTGTGATAAAATTTCATCCTTTGTAAGAAGATGAGAGTTCACATATTTCAGAGGGCTTGTATTGGATTCTGAAAAGAAGAATATTAAGAAGTGCTGGTGGGAAGAAGTGTACTCAGAAATACAAAGTGATTGCAACTGATTTTTAGGGGAAGGATGGCACCTCATTCATCAGAGAACACACTGAATCCCAATATATTCCTCTGAATCAGTACTCTGTTAATTGGGCACAATTAAAATTAATGGATGCACTCAACAAAGAATATTAAAGAACAGATGTTTACTCAACATAAGTCAATAGTCACAGAAACCTTCAATTATGCCCCCTCCTCTGTGGGGAACAAAGATGGAGCATTAATCTGGACCAAATGACAGTAGATTGAATTGATTATCTTATTATAAGGAAGCTTGGTTATTATTGTCATAACTCACTGCCGATTAGCAATCTTTCGCAATGCAGAAAGAGACAACATAAACGCGATCAAGACCTAATCACATGACTGGCCCATATTTTTCTTGTGCACTTGATTAGGTCAGATGTACGGAGAAATGCAGTTGGAGAAGAGAGTGGGTATCAATTTCAGGATATGAAAAAGATTTCCATAGACACCCCTGGGTGGTGAGAGGCTACTGCTCAGCAACCTGATTGGATACCATTAATCAACGAGTAAAAAGTCTATCACTACACTAGGGTATGTCTTCAACAGTCATACACGAACAAACCCCACAGCCAAGTGATGCAGCTTATAACTTCATGTATTCCTCCAAAACAATATTTTTCTCTTCCACCATAAAATGATGTAATATAAAAAAGAGATAATAGCAAATGTCAGAATATTCCACCATCAACCCTGATGAACAGATTTTCATGTTTGTCGCAGTGTGAGTTCAGGCAGTGGAGGCAGAGATTGTGCCTTGATTTGTGCTCTGGTTGCTGAATCATTTGAATTGAGATGTTCACCCCTTGTGCTCTGGCTGCATGATGAGAGCTCGCATCTGAACTTCCATCTTGTCAAGTGTCTGCTGGATGCATTCTTCTGACAGCTCTCTTGCTTTACTTTGCACCCCAACCCTCCTCCCCAGCCCTCCATTTCACACCACAGAGGTCAGGGATATTGTGTGTGTGTGTGTGTGTGTGTGTGTGTGTGTGTGTGTCTGTGTGTGTGTCTGTGTCTGTGTGTGTCTGTGTCTGTGTCTGTGTATGCGTGTATGTGTGTGTGTGTCTTAGACCTAGGCTCCTTTTGGGGATAAATTTCAGACGAAAGACCAGTTAATTGGGGACGGCTTGTCCGATTGGGGAAAAGCTGATTTTTGGGTCAGTGGTTATGGTTAGGATTAGAATATGTCTCCAGGAAATGAATGCATGTCTATGCATATGTGTGTGTGTGTGTGTGTGTGTGTGTGTGTGTGTGTGTGTGCGCGTGTGCATATGGATTGGTGTGCAAGCAGGAGAGAAAGAGAGCTGAAGCGTGTATGGGGAGAAGCTGTCTACCTTCTCAGCCCGTGGTGTTTTCAGGTTTGTGGTGTTAAAGAACTCCGACAGTATGTCACCTACCTCACCTTGCTGCAAACAGGGCCTGATAGAAGCTTTCATCCATGGTACAAGTGTGTGAGGATATGTGTGTGCACATGCCCACTGAAGTGTAACAAGTTTGTTCTTTCCTCTTTCTGTTACTATGTGTGCAAAGAAGACATGTGTGTATGTGACCTCTTCCCTGCACTGTATTGCTTGACTGTTCAATATCTATCTCCTGTGTGTGGAGGAGACTGGCTTGAAGATGACTTGAGGATTAAAACAATCCTCAAACAGAATACGACATGTCAGATTTTCTCACCATCACTGCCCAGTGGTCACCAGATGGGTTGGTTTCCATGAAGGGGAGTGAATTCGACCCAAAACCAAGAGGAGGCAAGTTAATTTGAGTCTGAACATATTCCCTGTTTGGCACAAAATGTACATGATAAAAAATAAATAAATAACCTTGCTTTCAACATTTTTTTAAATTTTATTTCAGGAAAAGCAAGACCCACAGACAATCTTTACACCCTAATGGTGTACAACTTTTATATAAATATGAAAAGGGCAGTAATTCACTTCATAATGAAACGGTTAGTCTAGGAAAAATCATCAAATTTTATTTATAGGGTTTTCTCTGCTATTAAATTCAAAAATTAGTCATTTGTTATCCATTAAACAACAACATAAAAATGATTTTAAAATACTTTTTTTGCGCAATATTTGTCTAGACTTGCAAAAAATGTGACCATAAGGACATTTTTTTATCTTCTGTCTAATTGTCTTCATTTCTTCATACAGTGAAGTAGAAACAAGTGTACATATAATTGATTTGTTACAACGTTCTGCTGTAATTATAAAAAAAAATAGCTTAATTTTGTATGTTCTTCAACTCACTTATCACTGACAGCCATCTGATACACTTTATGCAAAAATCATGTGTCCTTTGAATACCCAGTAATAGCTTCCTCCTGACCTGACACAGATCTGCAGCCACCAGTTCATCTGTCTCTCAGAGATCCTCCCCACCCACCCCCAGCCCTCATCTCCATGTTTGAGCCCCTGCCTGCCTTTCCCATCAAAGGCTGCTGCCTGACAGGCAGCAAACCAGGCCTGACAGGTGGCCAGGCAGTGTCACAGGCTCACCACAGAGAGCAGTGCCTGTCTCCACTCATTTCCTCCTTCCTGCTCCCCTGACCTGAACCCCACCGCTCTAAACTTCGGCCCACTCCATCCACCTTCCTGCCAGGGGAGCATACTGCCAAACATGGAGGCTTTTTTTTTTTTTTTTTTTAAAGACAAGCTGTTGAAACGGCTTTTCTTTCAGTTGTCTGACATGTTTGTGCTGAAGGTGAAAATTGAACTTAGGAATAATAAACCATGGAAGGAAATCTTGCAAGGTCTAAAGATAAAAGATGGTGCTCTTTTTAGAAGATTTTTTACTTATTCTATACTATCTGCTTTCATCACAAATGGAAATATGTACATTTTTTTAGTTGCATTGGCAAAAACAAATAGAGAATGTCCTTGTGTAACAACTACTCACTATGGCAAAATTATTCTGAATGAGATATTTATGTTACAGACTGAGTTCTTTGAGTTCCATTTTCAGACTGTGATCTCTCCCAGCAGGAAGGTCCTTATATGAGGAGGCTGCAGTTTGTCTGAAAGGAAACTGTTAATCGAATCAGAACACACAGGCCCTATGATGATCTACTGTGCTGTATCTCAGCATTCATCCATTCAATTCTGCCTTTTCACTGTGACATGTATCTCTTTTGGTTTTTCGCTCCGGAACAAGACACTTCCCTCAGCCTGAGCTGTAATTGGTTTTCATGTAAATTGAGATCAGGAGATCAGCAGATTACCTCTGCATGCTTTTCCTCACTCTCCCAAACACTCAAGAACTTATGCATAGAGAAACATGCACATGTATGCAAACAGAGAGGCAGTCTGTGTCATTCACTCACACATAATACATAAACTTGTACTTCTGGCTTTGTGAGGACACTTACTGACACAATGCATTCCCTAGCCCCTTACCCAAACCTCACCCATCACAACTAAACATCTAAGAAAATAACTAAATAACCCAGACCCTTACCCCAACCTGACCTAAACCTAATTCTAGCCTGAACCTTAAAACCAGGTTTTAACTCTTAAAAAGTCCTTTGAAATTATTAGGGTATGTCCTCACTTTCCCAAAATGTCCTCACTCACAGGTTTATAGCTCAAACTGGGCCTCACAAAGCTAGAAGTATAGGTACACACAGACACACATGCGCGCGCACACACACACACACACACACATGCATACACAGACATTTACTCAAGCACGATTAGACCGTTGCCATGGAAGCCTTCCTAATGAGAGCTGAGATGACAGTTGAAATTCAGACATTATAATGCATCACAGTAGAGGTCCCAGGAAATTGTTCCATTTCAAGAGAGAAAAAAACCTGGTTGGCTCCTTTGTGTCCAAGAGAGACAGTTAAATGGCCCTAAATCAGCCCTAATTTGATGTTTGATCTTCCTCACCCCTAAAGTATAATGGCCTTGAATATGTGATCCTGTCCATTCAGAGCAGGATGAAAGTGTCTTGACAGCTCAGTCTGCACAAAGGTGTGCTGTTAGCAGGAACATTCATAAGGCAATGAACAAGATTGATGTGCTGCAGTTGGCTCCTCAGAGAAGGAGAGTTGTCCTTTTCTCCCCTAAAGTACTTCTCAAATGTATCTGTTTTGAAAGCACAAAACAGATACATCTGGGAAGTGCTTATTTACAATGTGTCCATGTTTCAGAAAATATAAGATAAAACCACCTAATATATGCTTCAACCCCCTCACACACCATTTCCCTCTCAGAGCCATTATTTCAGTGCATCCTCCAAAACAAGAAATGCCAGAGTGAAGACACACAGAATTTGATTTCCGAGCTATTTCTAATTGCATTCCTACACCAGGACTCCAGGGAAGAGAGGGTGACCCTGCTAATGGAGGAACTCATCAGTATCTGCCAGGGTAATTAGCCGAATTAGCCAATCCCCTCATCTCTGGGGTGACCCAGGTGTCGGGGTGAGCGTTTGACGTGCAGAGAATCTCTGCAGCAATTATTGACTTCCAGCGGGGCCGTACCTGTTGGCCCTAATGCTCTGTTTACTCCATAACGTCTGCATGAAATGAGGCTGAACAGCTTTTCAGATCAAGGTAGATGTCATGACATCCTGATGCATTAAACAACATTAATGCATTGACACATAAATTAAGGTCATCTTTTTTAATGCACTGTAGTTATGTTGGCTGACTAATAACCTTTCAAAAACAATTAAATATAAAACAAAATACATTAGTAACAGTTGTCAAAGCAACAGCTAGTCCACACACATACTCCCTCATGCACATGCAAGACACACAGTGATCCTTTTGAACATTTTTAATTATGCACTTTTTTGACTCCTTATTTGTATTTATGTGCCACATTTGAATGGAAAAACAAAATCACTTTCCAGCTGAGTGTTTCCTAATTTCTCTTCCAGTGGGGGTTACAGCAATAATGCTTTTTCCTCTTTATCAAAACCGTCTCTATTATTCAGTAGTCCTCGGTCCATTAAAGGGCATATGAAATATTGGCCTTTTCCCCTCCATTATTCCTCTCTAACTCAACCTTTTCTACCAATTGTTGCTTACACATATCACTGCCACCTTCCTCTCCAACTCGCCAGGAGAATATTTAACCTTGGCCGGGCTCTGGGAGCAGATGGTGGGCCCTTATGTGTGTCCGGCATCATTCACAGCTAATGAAGTGATGTCTCTATAAACACCTGACAGTAGGTCAGACCCGCCTGGACATGTGGATGGCCACTTGTGGTTGCACTGAGCAGGGGAACACTCCCACTTCCTTCTTGTATCCACATTGTTTTGCCAGCAAATAAACCAGTCTTCACAAATCCATACAGTCTAAGTACTAATGAACAGTGTATGGGCTATACAAAATTGCATCACATATAATGAGCATCAGTATGTGATTAACAATAAAACCACACATTAAGTTTTTAATAACTACATGACAGAAAAATAAAAAAACAAATGTCTTACAGGCCTGAATAGACAACAGTGTTTACTCATGTTACATGAGCCGCTGCTTAGGTGGAAACATTTCCCACTAGGGTAAGAAGCAGAAAGACTCACCTGATGTCTTCACTGATGAAATGGACAGTCACCTGTCAGGACGACAATCAGTTTCAGTTCGAGAGTCTGAAAAATCTTTCAGTAAATCTTAAAACCTCCGAAACCTTGACAAGAATGTGTGAGAGATTCTGACTGAGGAAACAGAGCTAAGCCAGGAAAGGTTCCGCAGCATTCGAAGACATATTTGAACAAGATACACAGGTGAGGTTAACACTTTATTTGAAACATTTTATCTCACTTAAAAGAGAAAGGGCTTCAAGGATGAGTACCAACCGCTGAGTCTGCCAAATGTATCTCTTGTCAGGCTCGAATAAAGAACAAGACAAAGCCAGGATCCTAAGTGTTGGTGCAGTAAGTGATGCGAGCAATGGGGGCAACTTTAGTCTCTCCATTTTCAGCTGAAAGCTTTGGCAGATGCTAAAAAATGTGTTAAATATTTTTTATTTTACGGTGGTTTATTTAATTCTTATGGATTTTCTGATTTATATTTTAGGCCCTGCATGCTTATTTTACAGCTACTAGTCTTCTTCTGATTAAACTTCTTCTCAGGACTGTGTTGGTGTTGACAGACTAGAGCTGTCAAATGTTATGTGAAATTTAACTGCTGTTAAAACTTGGGGGGGGGGGTAGATGGGGAAAAAAGATATAACCATGGATAAAAGGTAGGGCTAGTTTTTTACTTTGTAAAATACAAATTTCTTGGCATTTTATTTCATTGAGAAGCTTTTAAAACTAACAAAAAAATGTCACTAATTTTTCATTGTTTTGAGTCTTTTTCTGCATACCAGTGTTACAAAAAGGGTGAGGAGGTTAATGGTTTAGATGCACATACAATGTGTATGTAGAGAACAAGAATATGCACACAGGCATTCACACGCACACACATAAAAATGACACCTATGCTTTCGACTGTTGTACAGTTCATTAACTAAACCTATATACTCCAGTATTTTTTGTCAAAATGAGTGGAGACTGGTGTTCATGTTAAAAAAAAATAACAAAAACAAGTCTTTATTTTAAGACCGAAAGAAACCACTAAAATAAATCCACTTCAAGCTTGAATTCGTATCACATCAAAATTACACAAATACTTAGATAATTATCTCATCATACATCCTGCTGTCTAATTCAAACTCCACTATGATGTGGTGAATTAATGAGAAACACATTAAAAAAGGAAACAGTGTTAAACACAGTGCAAAAGATTTTCAAACATTGTGGCAATGATAAAATGTTCTTTGTCTTACATCTTCACTGATGCAAAACAAATGGAAGATTAATATCAAGGTGCAGTCTTGCCCCAGAATTTCTCCAATCAGACTGACAGTTTCTGAGAAATCACATTTTGACATTTAAATTTAATAGCAACATGATTACAGCAGTCAGTTGGTATTTTTTAAATGAGGGGAAATGCAACAATTGTCTGAGTTCCACCCAGATAAGACTGCTGATGTTAGGGATTTTATCTAAGATACAGTATATTTGACAGACAATCCTAATTCATAGTCATACTTTACCATGACTATGAGCGAAGACAATATGAAACACAAAAAGCCTGACACAAAACTGAAACCCCAAGTCAGGAAAGTCTTGCTAACTCTGAGCTTTTCTCATGTATATTGTTCTTTCCCAGGAAGATATGTCTGATCTATGCCAACTTTTCCCTCTCTACTCTATTCCATTCCTATATTTGTGCACCAAGCTGCTTTTCATGTTGACTATCCTGTCATCATCATTGGGCATACCGCAGAAGCTCTACCTTTGTCCCCTTTAATTTTCAATTGCAAACACAGCCTGGCAACAGATAATTAGCTCTGCTACTAACAACTGCATCTGCCCCTGCCATTAAATTTACTGTACTAAGAACATCTTAATGACAGACCGAGTGTGGTTTTTTTCCAGAATGGTCATAAAGCTGCAGCCTCACCACTTGCACTTCCCTCCTGTGCTTTTGAGATAAGATACACAAATGTACAGCAAGTAGACTATTTGTCACTCGGCAGCAGACAACAGACTCGGGTGTATAATTATCACTTACTGCACAATGGACTGTCTTGTCACACCCTTAGTGCCAGAACTCCTCAGATTCACATTCAAATAGCTGGAGATAGTTCAAATCTTTCGATCTTTCACAGATTTCAAACTTTTATTCCTTTTTTGGCTTATGCTTTCCTTTTCAATCCACATTTTCCTGATTTCATTTCATCACTTATTGTAGGTCTTATTGATTTAATGGCATGCCAAAAGATTTTTTTGTTTATGCAGAATTTGCCCCCACTCATCTCCTTCCCCTACTAATTTACATATTTTTTCTCATGCGTGCCTTCCTTTTTCTGCGGAGCCCCCCCCACCACCAGCACCACCAGCACCACTCAGGCCCCCACCCCCTCGTATATCTTCCCCTTGCTCTTTTACTCTTTCCTCTCTCCACTTCGCTGAGCCAGCACTTTGATATCAGACTAGCCGGGTGGGGGTGGTGTTTCAATGGGGGCGGGGGGCTGGAGGCCCAGATGAGGACAGTCAATATTTCATATCTCTACCTGGAAGGAGAGACCGAGGGCAGTGAAAAATTCAAATAGGCTAAGACATATGACACCCATACATAGTTTTAACCATCTTCCCAGAGGGAGATGTGTGGGCTGTGTGGTTGACGGCTCCTGACATGAGGAATTCATTTATTTCTTTATTTGCTAATGGAACATGGTTTCCAAAAAGATGGCAACACCTGCACTATGGAAACTGGGAAACTGAATGCAAGGACAACAATAAAATAGAGGTACATTTGTATGAATCAAAAATAGTGAAACTTTTACATCTTGGATGCATTGTGCACATAATGCAGACATGGCTGGAAGTTTTGAATAATGCTACTTGTGAATTGTAGTAATTTCTCCCCCTCTGATCAGGGTTACAGTTGTGATTATGTGCTGCTGGTTTCAAAGGTATGTTGTAATGAAAGTGGATGGCTGTGGATGAAAGGGGTGTTCCCTTCCTCGCTGCCAAGTCCCATTCTTCCCTCCGAACTCAATCAGCCATTCAGCCCATGTAGACGGAGCTTACTGTTGGCTCCTCATATTGGTTTCCATTGCCCAGAGAATAACTCTGCAATCAGTTCACATTTCTCCCCATATCCCTCTCAGGTTGACTACATCTGCTCCCATTCAGGCCTCTGCCACTCACAAATGAACTACAGCCTTATCAGGGTCGAAATAGTTGCTCTGAATGATGTGATGTGATCAGTTTTAGCCTGAGAATCATTTATGCTCATGAAGATGTTAATATTGTGACCATAGTCCCCCATGCAGACTTATTTCCATGGTAATGCAGTTATTCATTTGCCATTTCTAACATTTGCTTCCAGCAAATCAATAAATGTCAGTATGCTGACTGCATTCTGCACCAGACAAAGAATTCTGGAAATGTATGGAAGCAAATATGCACACATCCAGCTCCATAGAAGGCGTAGATTTAACATTATAGAAGTTTTCAGGGAAACAGCACTCCATCATACACCAACCACTGCACAGTAAACTGGTTTTCTATCAAAGTGAAATAAATATCACCTGATGCAAACAGAGGAGTGTTATGAAGTAAACAATACAATGATCTTCCCATGAAAACGATGGTGGATACACTCCTGTGAGAAAATCACATCCAATTCTCTGCACAACACTGAAAAGAGGAGCTGAGTAAATTGTACCTGTCTTTCTGTCTGGCCCCAGTTAAATGCTCCTGCTTGTGTTTGATCTCTACAGAAGCCTGCTTTTGGCTCCTTTGCAAGGCCTTGCCACTTGGGCGCTGAACTGCTTCATTCCGGTTGCCTCTGTTTGTTTGTTGCCAGGCTCTGCTTTCACACAGACATAATTAAATCAAGCCTAATCCACTATTTATGCATTGTACTTCTGAATTATTCACACAACAGTTTTATGTGTTATTGCATTTTTTGTTCTGAGACAGTTAGAACTTGTGGGGCTGCCGTTATTGAGCAAACCTTCCCTCAAGATTGCTTCTTTTATTAATTAAGCCCCCCTCCCACTGTGCAATAATGCAAAGTGTAGTCATGTAAAAGCTGTGCTTGCATGTTTTGCTTGAGCGAGTATGAATTTTCTTAATGCAACTATACAGTGTGTAATAAAAGTAATTATAGTGCCTCCAGAGAGTACCTCAGCTTTCCAAGGATATCTGTTAAACACTGAAATATTACACACACACACACAACACACAGTTTACAGTGAATACATACAGAGCATCCAAATCTAGTCTCACCTTAGCTTATTGCTTACTATCTTAAGATGAAATTAAGTTGCATAAAGCCTTTTGTGGCTCCATTTTGTCCTGAGGTTTAAAAAAAAAAAGTAAATGTTAGTTCTAGTCAAATTTATTCAACCTCATCCATCTTACTTTGAGTCAGTTTTTAGCTGACTAAAACTCTGGAAATCTTAGTCCTGTCTTAATCAAAGAAAAGCCTGCAAATTTTAGTTAAGATTTAGTCAGCTAACCTCTTTCAAATAACATTTCATGCAACTGATATTATTATAAAAGTAATTAAAATACAAATAAGCCACAAAATGACAGGTTGTATGTTTAAAAATGCTGATTTGCAGAAAGATCTGGTCTGGTCTGATGTTTTTAATTTAAGCAATACATCCAGACACGAATGAGGATAAAACAATGAATGCACAATGAATGCAATATGAGTCAATCATTGCTATCATCTTAACTCTTAACTGTTTGGTTACACAAACCCTGAGTATCCAGATAAAAGAAGATCCTATACCCATACAACAATTCCTATTGTTATGATTTTCAGTTTTTCAGGACTGTGCCAGCAATTTGTTGATTTTATTCTGTAATTCTGTAAAACTAACAGAGTAAGTGTTTATCATAGGTTGTATAATACTAATTCAATAAATATGTATAGGAAATATTTTCAAAGCCACTGCACACAAAACAGGTTAACTAATGGACAGCTGGATACTGCCCAAAAGACTTTATTAAAGCACAGAACAATCTTCTTCTAATGTGCTTGGAATTTCAATAACCAATAGATATCACAAATAGACTACATTTAGCTGCCATGGACCCATTAAAAATTGAAAATACCTGACTATCAAATTTGTATGGCAATTAAGTTGTGCATGCTTTAGCATGTTTAAAACTCCAAAATAAATAAACTTTTCTCAAGCAAAAGGTTAGTCCAACCAACTGGCTGGGCAATTGACTTCTCAGGATCACTAAACCTTGTTGTTGTGAGATGCTCATAGATGTAACCCCGTTGCTTTTAGTGGTTGCCTTACTATGGCTTTAAAAGTAATGTTACTGACATGAAAAGTATAGTGTGTAAAATAATTAAAATGAGCAAAGCTGACTCACAGACAGCAAGAGATTGTTATCTAACCAAAGAATACAACTTACAATGATGAGTTCTAAAATGTCACATAGCAACAAATCTTAAGGGACTGTTATCTAATATGTCTATTGATTTTAGACACTCAGCTTCATTCTTATATACACAGTATCGCAGTAATCTATTAGTGATAAAAATGTAGAAGATACCAACCTTTTTCTAAAATGAAAAGAAAACAATGTTTGTTTTTGAATTAAAATCCAAATTTCAGTCAAAGTGTTTTGAAAAAGTTGCCAAGATGAGATTAAAAGAAAGGGATTTTTTGTAAATAACATGAGTTTAGTTTTGTCAGCATTAAAGTCAGACTGTAGATCATTATATGCTTTTTGCAGCTTCATGCAAGAACAATGACTAGAGTAGGAGCTGATGATAGAGATGAAAATTCACTGTTGAAATAGTTTTATCAGTTTCACTATGATTAATAAATAAAAAGGGCCAAGTACTGAACCTTGGGGAACCCATGCAACAATTTAACCATTTCAGACACTGAACCATTTACGTTCAAAAAATTGCATCCAAAACCAGATTGAAAACAATATAAAATATTATTTGAATTGAAACTTCTTTAACTTGCTCACTCACCAATGTTTTTACATTTATCCTGTAGTTATTCAGACTTAAGGGGTCTCCTCCTTTCAGGAGGGGAAACACAAAGGCACACTTACAGAGAGAGGATTGTATTTCAGGCCATAGTTGGACTAAAAATATGTGTCAGGGGTTGGTTACATTATTTAGCATCTTTATGTTAACCTCTGTTTCTTTGTGGTGTGGCTTGAGGTGTCCCTTCAGGTTTGTGGTTTTCTTCCCATCAGTTTTACAGCCGCAGGGCCTGTCTCCCAACAACAAGTTAATACACACTCACTTTTTCTCTCAGCTTCATTACATCTGAAGGCAGTTCAAATGTCAGTCTGGTTTCTTGCAGTCTGCTTTCAGCCATAATGTTAAAGTGCATTCAGAGGCTAGGTCCATGCTGGCACCATTGGCAGAGCATTCATGGGTGCACTGCTTTATAAAGTCACTAGGAAGATAATTAGCGTGCTGGAAGAGAAATGTGCAGTGCAGCCAATCAAAGACGGACATCTGGATTATATAGTTGATTGCAAGGCCACATTATACACAGACTCCATTATAATTCTTGTTCTTAAACTCCATTTTATTCACCTGTTTTTCATCTACAATACTGTAGTGACATTCAGTCACAGTTATTGTTTAATGACGTCAGTTTCATCTTTGTCATGATAAAAAAAAAATTGACAAATATATTTTGTACACTGTTTTAACCAAACAGTGTGTTAACTGTGTTAACCAAAGTAAGACTTGTTGGGACTGAAGAGTGCAAGTTTGAAAATGAAATGCTGCATTGAATTTGATCCTTTAAACAACAAAACTGTCCATCGTGATTCCAACAATGTTACAGTAGCGCTCGTTTAAATATTCTACATGATTTCAATTAAATGACACACCTTAGTTTCAAAAGAGTATTCTAAAGGCCTTTGGGGCTGCTAGAGCAACGCCCAACATGGGACTGTCAATCCTGTCTGCTAGAAAGGATATTTCTATTCTACAAAATTTCAAGTGCCGAACATTTTGAAAGGACTTTTTATTATTATCTTATTCTAATATAAAACAAGGAACCTTCGTGAATTGATGTATTTTACCTTAATAAAAACCAATGAAATTTGGTTTCAAATCCTCTTTAACATTAAATGTTGACTAAATAAGAAACAATCTAATTTTACATTTGACAAAAAAAAAGTCCTTAGGTAAGACTTTCACCTTCAAAAACTCATCAGGATTTTGTCAGTGTGGCTCTATCAGATTTGACTGACAGTAACCAAACACCCCTCCACCTGTCATCACATTTCAATACAAATCCTGAGTGGCTTATGGGAATATGTGACATCATGGATTTCCAAATGCAGCCCTCCTACTTGACAACAGCTGGAAGAGGCCAGAGAAGAACTCAAACACAGTACTCTAACCAACTACTCTAACTTTGTAAGAAATAAGTTTGTTGTATAACCCCATCAGTCACAGGAGGACGCTGATTTAGAAATCAGGTTTTTAAAGCCTCGCCAAATCATAAATGTTTACACTGAAAGTATCAGCAGAATGTTCACAGACAACATGTTTCATCTGTATTCCTGGCAATATCCACCTATGCCAAACCATATCCACTTTTCAGCTGGTAATGCATGGTACAACTTTTAATGTTATCTTTAAGCTCTCACTGCACTCGGTTATGGCTAGGATAAGTTAATAGTCTTGTAGGTGACTTGAAGGACAAAGAATTCCATGTTTATAAATTTGATTTAACCAAAGTGGTTTTTGTCGCCTTAAACTAATCACACGTAAAACTCAGGATACAAATCTTGGTCTCTGTAGTCAAAGTACTGGACTTAGGATGTCTAGTATCCTTCCTGACCACTTCCCTGCAGCTTTTGACAACAGAAAAGCTATTGCCAGGAAACACAATGCAGGCTGGAACTTCTCCAAAAGACTGTAAATGGAAAAAGAAATTGTAAGTATATCAACGTATTTCCAAGAGTATGATTTTGAACCATGTGCTATTCTTTCTCTCTGGTTAATTTTTTTAACAAAAGTATTTATGTGACAAATGTCTCACATAAAATTTAAATCAGGTGTGAAATATGTTGAAGGTAAGTCTGTACAAAGCTTTTTTTCCTCTGCATGGCAGTGGAAGTCGGCCAAGTGGAAAGAGACAGAGAGGTTAATTAGGCGGAGTAGATTCTGGTGTTCCGGTTCAAATGAAAATCAAATGACATCCACCATCATCCATCTCCGTCCAGCCACTCCCAGTGAACCTGTCAGGCTCTCATGCTATATTGAAATGGCAGTCAAAAGGTTAGGGATACAGGCATCTCTCGAGGCTCAGCCCCCCTGTGTTAAATATGGAGAATAGCCCCAGCCTTGTGTCCTTACTTCTGGAAAATTCGTATAGTGGCTGAGTAAAACTGACCCATTGCCTATCGATCACTCCCTGCTGGGTGGATTCTGTAGTACGGTCTCTATGGAGGCAGAAGGACTGGCTGCACTGTGCTGCTGAAATATGTGTGAAGCCCATTGGAACAGACCGCGGAAATATTAATCTTAGCTAAATTAAAAAATCAGATCATGGGTGAAATTGCTTTAAATTCATTTTACATCCTTTGCTCCTCTCAAAGTGTTAATTAAATCTTTACTTTGTTCTTTCACTGATAGATCCTATGTTTGTTTCGGTCTTCGGGCATTTCTGTTGTGTCCATATTAATTTTTCATTCATTCAAGAGGAACAGGTAAAAACAAATCATCAGTTCCTGAAAGTCTGAGAGGAGCCAGTTTTGTTGAGTTTGTGTGGGACTGTGTTACAGTTTAATGGGTCTTGTATATCTTTGCTATTTTTTCAGTTTCTCAGTGTGCATCAATTTGATATTCATGCACTGAATAGTACGCCAACATGAATCTTCAGGGAAAAAAATACTCATAAATTATTGTTACAGCATGCTGCTCACTACATTATAGATTTTTTTTCTGAAGACCAAACATATGTAGAAACTAGTACTGAAGTTGAACTTTCAATAATACAATAAGCTGTAGGTACAATATTGTATATTCCAACAAAATTGTGTTGGTTGTTGACAGAAAAATGTGACTCCAGCCAGTAACATAGTTAAGAAAAAAAGATAAATTCCCAACAAAATTCTGCTTAAAGGCATGATTAGGTACACACTGCTAGTGGCTGCAGTATTGTTTCCCTTTTGAATTGAAAACCCTCCAAAGATTTCAGTAAGCCTTTGTACCATAACACATTTTTGAAATGCTATCCTCTCCTCTCTCAGACAGTGTATATTAATCTAGAGAGGCTTGCTGATTTTATGCTGTCACATAACTCTGGAAATGCCTGTGGAGTTTTCTCCTTGGTCAGCAATGAGGAAAGTTTCATATTGATGGCAATTTGCACTACTTCCCCACACAGTTGACAGTGTTGCAATACTTGCATCAGTGGCATGGCTGTGAACACTAGGGTGATGAACTATCTGTGGCTTTACACTTTGTGAAAACATCTGTCCAAAAGGGAAGTTCACATCTACAGATCCTGTCCCACTGTGCGATCATGGGCAAGACATGATGTATATACTTGACTTAATAATTTTCAGTTCAAGTGTGATATCAGTTTCTCAAAGTCCTGTTTGATCAACTGCATTCATCTACTTGACAGGCTTAATAATAGTAATGAATAACGAGCTGGTGGGCTTGTGACACATCATCTGCATACAGAGCAGCACCTATACAATGGCCTTTAAAAAAACATCAGCATTATTCATATTATTACTCATGTATGCTTGGCAGTTTTTACAACAGTACACATACAGTACATGTTTGTTTGGCAGCAGTTCATGTTACCTGATGTAGACAAAAAATTAAAAAGTAATGTTTTTTTCTCATTTGAAAAATTACAGAAAAGGTGTAAACATTTGAAAAAAGGTCCAAAAGTTACAACAAACTTTTACTTCCCTTTACTAATTAGATACTTATTAGTAAGTGCAAACCTTTTTGATCGAGGCACAGAGCAGTGGAATGCTTCAGCTCTGATTGACTGAAGAGAATGCAGCTTTCACTGCAGGTAATAAGATAAAAGTATTCAATACCTATAAACTTGTAAAACTGAGATTTGCTGTATGACTATGGCCAAGTGGTGATTTAGGCCCAGACCAAAAATTGTTTCTGTACTACTATTATAGATTCAAATATTATTGTATTTTTTTTTTCCACGATTACCAGAGGTGCTTGAAATTTTGAAGTAAATAACGGCCTTCAAGATATAACATATGCAGAAATTACTGTGCGATAAAAAACATTTACACAAACCACAAAGTGGTTTTACTCAGTTTTTTTGCTTAATTCAAACTATGTCTCTAACCTGTCTGGGTTGATTAGGGCTCTACTATTTACATGATCTGCCCCCATTAGGTAGAATGAGACACAGCCATAATTTGATTAGCACGTGTTGCTCGAAACCAAGTGTGATGGTTAATTATGCTCAAAAAGAAACACAGTTACTGATAAGTTGACCAACTGAGATAAACAAAGTGGCTCATATAAAATCTCACTTAAAAAGAGGGTAGAACAATAGTGTCTATGCTGGGATTGATAGGGTTAAGGCTGAGTAACAAATGTTTCATGAAAACGAATCTTCAGATAATCAACCTTTTTTTCCTTTATTATTATATTAATATCAGACCTAAAAAATTAATTTACTGGTTGCCCTAATTTATGCAAGCAGGATCATTGAATTGCCAATGACTCTTTACAAAATTTGTACCTTGGTGATAAATGCAAAAAAAACCTCAAACAAAGACAAAAAAAATGTTGCTGTGAAAATATAGTTCCTGAAACAAAATGTATGAATTTAAGTATTGTCTCTCAATAAATTTTGCTAGTGGTGCAAGACGTGGTGTCTAAACATGTCAAAGAGGAGGGGCACGTAGGGAGAGAGAGAGAAACAGGAATCTGAAAGGTGCTTGAGAGAAACATATAACTCTGCACTCATGACAGCACTAGAAGGGAAGAAAACAATTCATGAAATAGCAGATGGAAAGAAGAACTTGTTTGCCTGTGCAGTCTATGCTAAGATGTTCCTAGAGTAACTTCTTTCTCCCCTATAAAAAGGGAACTGGGACCCATTTTGTGTGATCGGTTTAATAATTCAGTGCGGCCTTAAACCAATTCACTTCAAGTGCCCAGATGGTATTTTTATTAGGCAAAAAATGCTTGATACTTGAGAGGAATAATTTACATGCATTTTGAAACTGGCAGGGTACCTCCAAGCCACGCAGAATTTACTGAGCAGAGAATCAGTTGGGCCCCTTCTTCAGGGTACTAATTCAGCAAAACAATAATTTCATGAATATCATTGCGTTTTTGCTGCGGAGGAAGGCAAGGGAGGGTGTGTGTGTTTTGTGTGTGTGTGTGGGGGGGGTAGTTGAAGAACCAGAACTATGAGATATATGAACATACAGAGAGATGAGCTGATATGTCAGAGTTTTAAATTCAGACATGGCCACTTCATTCACTGCACTGTGTTGTTATGAATTAATTTTAAAGTTAAAACAACACAGTGCTTGGCCTTCTCTAATTTCTGAATCTGGGAAAATATATTGGGACTGCTGGCAAAAGTCTTTTACATTTGAGGACGTGCCATTTTCAGCACAGTCAGACTCTTTTCCCTCTTAACCCTCCTTCCTGTCAGCAGCTGCTCACATGTGAGGAAATGACATTGACTGATACAAAGATGTGATGATATTTATTACTCATTGTTTATTGCACATTGTGTGAGTTTTAAATCCCTGTACAGTTCCTCTCCCAAGTTTTCCAGGATGTTAAAGTTAAACTAGAATCACCACAATGCCCTGAAGAGTTAATTATCAGCTTCTAGCAGTTTATTTTGAAGATACCGTTTAAAGGAAAGAAAATGAAGAAAATCTACTGTTCAGTGTTTTATTTATTTATTTTTAAATTTTTTTTAGAGTTGAAGGAGTTAGTGCTGAAAATAAAGCAGCAAAGTGAATGACGGTGACAGGGGCAGGCACTGGGCTGTGTTGATTGACACTGCAATACTGTCCTATTCCTTTTGATGGTATTAAATTGTCATGACCTCTCAGATATGGAAATTGAGGCATGGATCTGAGGCTTCAGAAATGTCAACATTATTAAATTGTGAGACCAGTTAATATTTAAGGTATTGAAACTGTAAATTTATGTGCCTATTATATTTTTCCTTTAAGCTTTAATAGTCATTCTTACATTCTGTTTTTGTTAAACGAAGTAAAAAGAAAATCGACCAAAACGGGGCTAGACATTAAGTCCTGTTTCTGTATTTAATCCTGTTTACACATGGGCATGGTATGGTCACAGGAAAATCCTCAGATATAACAATAAATAGAATAATCTCAAACGACTTGACAAAATGGGAGTTCTATTTCTTATAGATCATCACACAGGCTACTGATTCATTTGGACCTCATTTCATTTTAGCTTTACATTTAGCCTAACTAACAAAGTCTTATCTCTCTGCGGTCTTTCACAGCAGCTTTAATAAAAAAAACAAAAAACAAAAAAAAAAACAAAAAACAAAACAAAACAATAAACAAAACCAAAAATCCTCATAACTCGGCAGCTCTCGCTGTACCTATGCCGTGGATCGGGGCAGAGGAGGTAACTGGAGTGTGAAATAGACTCCAATAGACCAGGAAGCTGATGGACACATGAAAGGATTCGGATGGTTGGTTGTCACTCACACCGTCAGACCCGCCTTTTGCTCCATTTGAAGTCAAAATATGAATCTAAATAGCCTGGAAAATGCATTTTTTTTCTGCCAATAGATCCCAGAAGTGTGCGGGGCATCATTACAGGAGTCATTTGGAGCTACAGACCGTGCGCACTGCCATGCCTGCTCGGCCGTGCGGTAGGAGGGGTTGTAGTGACGCTGTCATCCAATGGGCACCGGCTTCCTCTGGACGGAGCGCAGCATCTCTGTCTCAGCGGCACTTTTGCGCCAGACAAGTAGGGACCGTCCCTCGCTCAGCAGCCGAGAAGAAGGAAACACGGCTCCGGGAATTACTGAGGTGTTTTTGGCGAAGAAGACTCTTCTCTCCCCCCGTTTCTTCCAAACACGCGGCTTTGCAAAGATGAACGTTGGCTGCGTCATCCTGGCGTGCACCTTACTTGTGGGCGCATCCTCGGTAAGATGAGTTAATTTCTTCATCTTTTCTGGCCAACAGTGCTGAGGAAGTGCTGCACTGCTGTAGTGCTTACGTTGGCTTTTTGCAGCGCGCTGCATGAGCCATCGAAAGTGGCCGTGAAAGACTCACTTTCTCCCCGCAGTGTTGCGCTAAAGGCAGCACCATGCGTGTAATCGAGCTTAATACGGCGACGTTTAGGGTCAGTATTGTTTTTGTCCAAGTATGGTGGAAGAAGTCACTGACAAACTCTGATCATCGGCATCCCCATCCTCTCGCCTAAATAAACTGCAGTGCTTTATTGCAGAGGACAGTGGTGTCTGGAGGGGATTCTCGCTGTGTTGGCTGCGATCAACTTCGTTTACGCACGTTTACGCATTGTCATTTCTCTATGCCCCGATTTCTAGCTTTAACGTCCCAGTTGACGACTTGGTTATTTGGTTTGGAGCTTATTTTTGGAGGCTGATATCGGGAGAAAATAGCTCAGCTGACTTTATCCGAAAACTTAGGAATATTAATTCCACTATAATACGCTTCGTTTCCCCAAATATATGTTTCTAACCTTGTAATAGTTTGTGGGGCTTTGCTGATGCGCAGTCGGGGAAATAATGAGTTGCCTATATTATTCAACAGACTGCAATATATTTTCTTTATAAAACCACATCGATTAATGAAGTGGGTCGCTGCAAGTGCATTCTGTGGAGACTGAAATGCCTGCTGAATACTGGGTGCCAGCAACTATGCTTATGTATCAACAGTGTAGGCTACTTAGATATATTTGACCTCTTTCTTGGGTCTTTTTCACACATGCATACACGCACTCAGTGTGGCTCCCTTGCTCTCACACTTTGATCAGGATGGAGTATATACAGAATGTTTAGGTTAAACATGTCATGCTAGCCACAATTATTTTTGTAATGGTTATTATAAATGTCATAATCACCATTTGTGTCACTTTTTTATGATAAGCAACACATGATGATGACAGCATTGTCTGTCACAATAATAGTGATTTGTTGATGATAACCATCTGTAAAATAATTGATTCACTCTCAGTGTCTTCAATGCGACCCTGACGTTTCACTACAGTGGTTTAAAGCAGGTGTCTTTAGCCTCAGCTATGGATTTTCACACTCGGATGACCCGAGTGCAACACGATGTAGTCTGAAGCAAATCACTCACGGTTGCCAGAGAGAATGTGAAGTTCAATATCAATCTGAAAAGGCTGTGGGATCAGCTTGTAACCCCATGGCTGCAAGTCAATTTGCCAATGCATAACAGGCCGTCTTGTTTTATTCCTCAGGGGAGTAAGGCAGGCCAGCCCCTTAAAGCCCCGTGCAGACCGGGCTTCTCCCAGAACTTCTACACAGTGATGGTCTCGAGGGACGTGCTGCACGGCCAGAGCATTCTCAAAGGTAAGTCTGTTGCTGCTGGATCTCAGTTATTGACTGGTGATATTTTCTCATCTCTGTCCAGATCTGTCTCCAACCCCATGGTGTGATTGAGTGAGTAAGTGTGTGTGTCCACATGTATGTCTGGGGGGACATATATTATGGCATGTGGCTCTCCATCACTGCTAAAGAAGGTCAGGACACACTCTGGATGTGGCTGTGCAATATAAGCAGCTGATCTTGAGCACAGACATGCATGCTGTATATTTAAGCAGAAGTATCCGGCTGTGATTGAGCGTTGGTTGAAAAAAAGTCTTGCAATGTGATTAAGTGTGGCATGACAGCAGGTGTTTCTCACTTGATATGGAGTTTCATTGATGAATGAACACCTAAATTACATTGATTGCATGAAGAAAACAATACATATTTCTTTTTTCTTGATCTACTGAGCAGCAGGCTGACAGAGCAGACTCATTTAAATAGCCTGTCCCCTTCTCTTCATGTTTGCAGCTGGAAGCCCACAACTTTTATTTTATTTCCAGTGTTCATTGTAATACATTTTCCAGCCCTTTTATTCTCTCTGTTTTTCAGAGGAATTCAATTCTCTTTTCATTCGCTCCATTTCTTTTCAGCACAGGCAGTGTACTGAATCTACTTTGAGGTTCACCTCCTGCCATGTGAAATTATGCTGTATCTTCAGTGTGTCTGTTCTATTTGCTGGTGAATCTTTATCGTAATGAAAAACAGTCCCTCTCAGCCACATCCCAGGGTCCCTATTTGCATAACTAACAGATAAACAAAACCTTTGACTTTCAGTGGATGTGTCTATAACATAGACCATGTTTTATTGAAAGCTTTAAATTCTTAGGACTGCAAGATGGAAAAAAAATACCCACCAAGATGAGGAATACCGGATTTCACATCTACTCTTTTAGGTTTCCACTGTAAGAGTCTAGACTAGAGCTACAATAGACTCACACTTACTCACACTTGCGTACAGAAGCTCAACAACAGCAAGCCTAGCTCTCCCCTGACACTTTGCTTTTATAGCCAAATATTTGTCTATTGTTACATGAAATGCTATTTGCCAGGAGGAAATGGCATTCTCATTGTAACAGCTGTTCGAGCATTTTCTGGCTGTGAGCAAAACAATTGAATTATTCGGGAGGTTATTTTGTTATTTAGGAGGCTGACAAGGACAGTGCAGCCGGTCAGTGGAGCGCGAGTTTGCCTGAAGGGATCGGGGCTCAGGGTTTCTGCCTGTTTGGAAATGGGCTGAGGCGACCTTACTGACCCAAACAATGTTAACAAAGGGTGATGTGTCTAGACAGATAACGTACGTTGGTTCCTCCCTTGTGTTTGTGTGTGTTATATGCACATGTGTCTCGGGGGGATGTTGCCCACACATGTGGCAAGTTCTGGTGGGCATGCTGTTATTAGCTACTCACGCTTCAAATCAAATAAAGGTTAAGGGAAAGCTAAACTGCATCAATGGGATTTAGCTTGTGTGCTACATCAGCTCTTGCTTTGATCCCGTATTACCTTTGCTCCCAGTCTCTTTTTTTAATATTGTGTATCTGTGTGCTTGTACTGTGAAAATCAGAGAGCCACACTGTCCTCCCAACTGGTCACACTAAAGGAGATGGGCTGTAGCAGCTTATGGCCTCATGCAATGATTAATGTACATTGGCTAGCCTTACTGGAGGTCTGTTTTATATACAGAGGGACACAAAGTGGGAGGAAGCCTTTACCACTAACACCACAATACAAATAACCTGAAAATGTCACTTTCCAAGAAAATGAATGGGCCACAGATGAGATGAGGGAGGGTCTGGGATGCTACAGAGCTGGCTAGGGGTTTGCTGGACTGCTTTTGGCCCTGGTTGTTGTCTCCCTGGAGAGATGGACAGTGAGCAATGGAGGAAGTACCAAAGAGCTGCAGCCCAGCAGGTGCAGTGTGAACCAGGCTTCTGTTTCCATTTGGTGAACAATGTGTGGACCGCAGCTCTTTTCATGCTGAGGTGGAAGGGGGAGTTGTTTGTCCTCTCCTTTATTGTGTTGATGATGTGTGGGTAGTTTAGCAGTGACTACATAATACTTCATTAACACCAATCTGAGTTAATTGTAATGTGTCGTATGTGCCTAGTTGTCACGCTATGTGTTGGCTTATAGGTCCATGCTAGTTCATTCTCACACTTCGTATTTCCCAAAGTACACTACAGAAATATAAATGTTTAAATGTGTTACACATACACACACACACAGACACACACACATGCGCATATATATATATATATATATATATATATATATATATATATATGCTGCAAGTCTTGGTCATGTCCAAAACACCCAGCCAAACTGACCTGCAACTTTATCTATATTACTACACAAAATCAATAAAAAAAAACAGAAACAAAACAAACAAAAAAAAAAACTCATGTGGTTTTAGAGCCTGTGATGGATGAATCACTCTGGGAACATGTAATCTTCTCTTTGCTAGTTCCCCACCTTTTTCCATTTTTGCCCCAGAGCCAATTGAACCTTCTGACCTATTAAGCAGAAACTGATTTTCCCATCTCAGCTTCATTCTGATATGTTTTTAGAGTCCTTAAGAGGTAAAAATCTTCAATTATTTCATTACAAAAAATTCAAAAATTTAAAACAACAGGACAGCAGTGATTCAAATGATACATGATTTGATATAAATGAATTTTACTAAAACTTTGGTACGGTCCTTCCATCTTTTCTATAGTTTTCCCTGTAGGTAAAGTCAAGTGTCTGGTCAAGACTTGAAAGGTCATTTTTGAATCGCAATGCATCATTCATTGCCCCCTTTGGTCATTTTGTGCCAGCTTTATAGGTTAAAAAGGCTGTTATGGCTTTGTGGCCGACCATAAAAGACCTTTGTTTAACTAACTCACAAATCTCTGTGCTGCCGCTAAGTTGTGCTGAATAAATCATCCCATGCTCTCATGGAGATGTTTGTTTGAGAGCTGGGTCAGGATTGGAAGGGGGGGCTGTGGCACACAGGCAAGCAGACAGCCGGGCCTTGAGTCGTGGTCCGTGCAGATTCCCGCTCTGGGCAGATAAGCCATGAAAAGAAATATTCCAGTGATTGCACATCGCTGTGTAAACCATCACCTCGCTCCAAGAGCCGGAACAGACACCTAGGAACACGGACAAGGGGATGTGGCCTCTGCACAAAAGAAATTGATTTAAAATAGAGTTCAGTCAGGATAGTGTCTCTTTAAGTCACTGTCAGCGCATATTTGAAAAGACAGCAGTGATGAGTTTCACCCTTTGCCCCTAACCAGTCCTAGTGAACAACACAGCTCTTTACGATCTGATCCATATTTTGCATTATATCATCATCATTTTGTGACAATGGATTTACAGGAATGCAGAAATCTTGTTTTTATACAAAAATTATTATCAGTTTTTCATTGGGGGCTCTTAGAAATTATGGACAATTTTTTTGGGCAAATGAGATTTAAAAAAAACAATGACGATAATGTTTTCTCTGGCAGACAGCATCACAAGAGATGTATCTTTTCCTTAACCAAGCAAACAGTATAATTTCATAAAGCCTGTGCTTTGCCACCTCAACTCCACCTTAAAAGCAGGAATGGGCATGTTCTCATTTTCAGTCCCCGTGTTGTTTCTTGAATCACAGGAGATGGACTTACTCCACAATTGGGAGTCTCATCTCGCTTCCTTCATCCCAGGGCTTTTGGGTTAAAATTGGGTCCTTCAGTTGCAGAGTTTTTTTTTTTATAACTGCTGCACTGCATACAGGGGAAAGAAATGACAGACACTGTACCTGAATCTAAACATTCACTTGATGAGGATCATGCCTCCATCAGCTATACACTTTTGGGCACTACTCATTTTGCATAGATTTCCTATTGTTTAATAACATCTCTAAAATTTACACATACAGAATGACTTGTAACATGACCCCAATTAGACTGCAGCAGGGAAATCTGGCAAGGAGCCATATCTGCTTTGAAACAGCCAGCTCAGTGTTGGCTGTGCTGTGGAGAACTTCTGACTCCTAACCTACTATCCAAAGTGACAGGGCTTTCATAAGTACGTCCAGAACCAAGAACTGAGGAGGAGGAGGGGGTGGGATTACGTTTCCAGGCATTTTATAAGCGGGATGCCATTTTCCTTCTGACTCACGAACGTCTCTCTTGTCCTCCAGAGAGTCTTTCATCTCTGCAGCCAGGACCTGCAGTCTGTGGTGAGCTGATAGAATACAGGTACAGAAGATGAGCCACATCATTTCTCTTTATCTTGCCTGCCTTCCTACAAAACCAAGCTACGCTCCTATATCCCTCAAACTCCCTACAACATGACATACATGCTGAGCCAATTCCATCAAGCAAGCCACCCAAGATATAGTACATGCCACAGCACAATGCTTTTCATCCTGTTTTGTAGTCACTTCCTCAGTGGAGGCAGTAAGTAAAAAAAGGGTTTTGATAGATGGGAAACTGGCTGTCAGCAGAAATATTATTGCATCTTGTCAGGGCTTCCATGTGAATTTTATTAGTTCTAGTGCACTGATCTCTACTGATCTCCCCTTGCTGTGTACTGGTATTAGCTTTAGTCTGATGGTTGGTCACTGGGTCATGGTG
The DNA here is from genome assembly GCA_016859345.1 of Istiophorus platypterus. Taxonomy (NCBI): domain Eukaryota; kingdom Metazoa; phylum Chordata; class Actinopteri; order Istiophoriformes; family Istiophoridae; genus Istiophorus; species Istiophorus platypterus. Next base: position 7,177,766 of record CM029117.1, read on the forward strand.
TGAACAGTGTCAGAGTCGAAACCAGCGCCTGAGACTCAGGCTACATTTAAAAGCGCCATGCACGCTGTCTGTTTGCCCTCTACTGAGTGAGATTATGCAGTGAATCTACATTTCCTGACAAAATAGAGGTGAGCTAATTGTGCCCTGAATTCTGACCTTCAAACAGAGCTAGCCGTGATATTATCAGACCTCAGACTGCAATCTCCAAAAGCTGGCGGCAGTGGGTTAAATCATAGAGTGATTATAAGAAAAAAGGGAGAAAGTAGGCACTTCTGATGGTGTTAGCCAAAAAGAGAGTCCTTGGCAAGGGATTAACGGATAAGAAAGAGGACTGTGTTGGACGGAGAAATAGAGAGTTATCACTGTATTTCAGGAGTTGAGACAAGGGCAAATTTAGAAAAAAAAAGTCATGGATAAAGTTTAAAGTGGTGCTTCTTTCTTGTTTCTCAGAAACTATTCATAGTTCACCCTTCTTGATGGATACCTCTCTTTACTTACACTATAAAAAAGTAAAAGAAAGCAGACAAACACACACACAAACACACACATACCAGGTTTATCACTGATGACCTTGTATTCAGTTAATACTATTTTCATTTCTTATCAAAAACCTTTTTTTAATTGAACGCGCTCCCTCACAATCAATGTGTATTAGTGCTTTACATCTCAGTGCACTTTAACGATCGGTGACCTTGATTAAGTCTCTATTTTCTTTTTTGTTGCAGTGCAGAAATGAACAGTTTTCCCACTAGGAGACCTCCGTTTCACCTTTTAGCTGTAAGGGTAACCCCGAATCTACCAGTTCATTACAAAGGTTTTCTCCCCTCCTCTAGGCTCACAGGATTTACATGCATCTGAATACAAATCAGGTCTTCAGTATTGAAGTGCTGTTTCTTTAGCTCAAATTATTCACCTGCATGTTATCCTGCTTGTTTGCATTGTCATGACAATGCTCATTTCAGTGCCATTTAGGAGGATTATTGGATATATAGTGATTATTACAATTAACGGAAAAATTTAAAAAAAAGAAACTGAAAGGAAAAGAATAAAAGCTCAGTGAGAGCCGTCTGAAAATCTCAGTTTGTACAAATTTCTCATTTCTGTTATCACCAAATCTAAAACTGTGGCTTTTCAAAGCTGTGTAGCTTTGAGCTGTCAGTTTTATTCTTCCAAGAAATAAAATACATTTGGAAGTAAAAAGCTCAATTACACATGATGTGTCAATATTTTTTAGACATCGATCTAGCTTTGTGATTTTACCGTCAAGCTTCTCTAGTTGACCTCCATCAAGCCCAGTCTGAGCATTTAGAGTCTTATGTGTAATGTCTTTGATCGTTGTATCTTCAAATCCATTCAGTCCTCCTTATGGACCCCAAGGAGAAAGGAGGAGGATAAGGATGAGGAGGAGGAGGGGAAGGAGGAGGCTTAGATTTCCACAATTTCAGGACAGAGATGTTTATTGTAGCAGCATTATTCATGTCTGGTCCAGATTTGAAAGCATATAGTCTTTATCTCACCAAGTTCTTGCATCCATCATGCACATATTTTACATTATGTGTTTACTGAGTGATGACCTGTGAGAGTCTCTGTCTACCCTCGCCGCCCTCTCGCTCAGCTGTACCTCATTGTTTTTCTCCCCCACCCCCTCTTCATTCCTGAGTCAGGGGCTCAAAGTGACATATAGCTTCTCACTTTATTGATGAATTACGACCAAGCGGTTTGACCTTGTGCTGCCACTTGACCTCAGATGTTCTTCAACACCCATATCCTCGGTTGGCAGGACTGGAGGAGATGAAAAACATAGCCCAATGAAAATGATTTACGTTTGGCTTGACTCAACGCATAGATCCTTCTAAGCTGCTGCTAAATGCATCTCCAGAGGGCCACTCTGTATTGTAGTGTACAGCCATTTCTGAAGCCACAGGGCTTTTGCTATTCTATCGCCTTAATTAAAAGACTACACTGTCAAGAAGCCTTTGTTCTAAAAACTCTAATATCAAAAAGGTCCCTCGTTGGTGAAGGGCTTGTGCTCTACTTAGTCCTTTGGATTAATTCAGCCTGGAATCTGTGTATGATCAGGATGCCTGCATGCTCTCGTCTTTATCATATGCTCTTGTTTATTTTTGTTAAATGTGTAAAAACAAAGTTATTTATTTAAATATGAGCACAGTATATTTTTTTGCACTGTGTGTATTTGTGTGTCTGTGTGTGTGTGTATATGTTTGTAGGCAGTGCTCCATCCAGAGGGTGATTATCTTAAATGGAGAAATTAAAGGATTACAAACCAGGGCGGTAATCCAGCTGTCAATCTCACGGCTCATTAGTAAGCAAAGGAGAGGGATGAGGGAGGGAGAGAGTAACACAGCAGTGAGAGAGAGCGTGAGAGAGAGAGAGAGAGAAAGAGAGAGAGAGCGGGAGCAAGAGAGCGAGAGGAGCATACCTGTTTATAGTGGTAGAGACGTAAACTTGTCAGTCAAACATAAAGGAAGCTTTTCTGTATTCCAGTATTAATTAACAGCTTCCATTACTAAAATAGAGGCAATGAATTCACCTTAGCAGCTGATGTGAAAATGCCACATGCTTACAGACGTTAAATATAAGAAAGATGACATTATATTAACTGCACATTTTGGTGTTAATGCAACATGAATTTTTTTTTCATTTCTCATAATTTCTCTGTGAAATTGAATTTTTTTTGCATGATTGCTTGATTCTTGATTGCAGCTCATGCTCATAAATTGGCTGTCAGAGAAGGCGATGTCGTCATCCTACTCAGTCTTTTGGGCTGAGTACATTAAACTGCATTAGGATATGCATTGGAGCACGATGGCGTACATTAGAATCCATCTTAAGGATTCACATTGTTATTGTACCTCTTGCAAGTAAAAGCTAATATGCCAAGTGCTACCAGAGTGCTGGCGAGTGTTCACAGTTCCTGCTATTCACAGTTTTAAATAGCAAATGAATGGGTGCAACTACAATGACGTACACAGCAAACTATAAACTGTGTGTGTTTGCTGCAGATTAGCCTTGGTGGTGAAAAAGATATACAGCGTCCCTGCCATTTTTCACCAGGCTCTGAGGCACATAAAAGAAACAATTTGGGAAACGATGGCACCATAAAAGAAAATAGAAACACAAATCCTGACTCCATCATGGAAAATAGGGTAGAAATTACATCTCCTATGGCGGTGATGCCTATTGGATTGGATTGTATCAATTTGCTGTCTATTTTGATCTAAAAAGTGGGCTATGTACAGGTTCACTTGCTCATGCATAAGGACATGTGGATGCCCACTATTGAGAACTACTTCTTGTGCAGTTCATTTAATTTGAAACTCACCACTCTGTTTCTCTTTTTGTTTGTTTTTACATTTTTCATAGACTGTACTTTACCCATTCCTGGTATCTCTGTTTGAGCTTGAATTTATTTTCTCCCATGAAACCTACAGTCTGGATTTAGACAAAGCCATTGCTTTTAATCTTGTTGTCATCTTATAAAAAGGGTTTCTAGGTGTATTTCTGATATATTTGTGGTACCTGCTTCCTCTTGAGCCATGGCTGGCTCGTGAATTTCAGTGAATTTCCACTGTACTTTCTGCAGACAGACTGTTGGAAAGAGCATATTCTAGCCAGGATTCAGAACGCTGAACTGGAAATCACAATATGGAACCATGCTCTGTCATGTTGTGATACAGATTTGTCTGTGGGATGCTGACAAATCTGTAAATATGCTTTGCTGACAAGAATAAACAGAAGATATTCTGCTGTAGATTTGTAACACAATTTAAATATTTTTTCCTGTTTCCTGTTTGCTCACATCAGCTGTTCCAATGTTAGAAACAAATCTTTTTACTTTATTATGTTTTTATTGCTTACTTTGCTTTCTTTCCATGAGCTCAGCTTTCTGTCTTATTGTCTGTCTCTTTCTCTCTCTCAAAACAAGAGGAAACTCATCAAGCTACTGTATCATGACTCCCTTATGAATCCATTTCCTCAAAAACTCAGACACCTAACAAAGTGTGACTTGGTTGTCTTATTTGTACTTACGGCTGCAGTCACACCAAAACAGGTCACATACACAACTAGTATCCTGCACACATACACACACTGACACATGCTTTAACACTTACTGCTGAGGTTAATTCATGGTAGAGGCCCCTGTAGGCAGTTGCACAAATGTTAAATGTGCCATTATAATATTAGCTTTGACCTCGAGATGGGTTTCTTCTACATTATGATAATCCACCTGCAGACTTGTACATTTCCAATCTTTGCTGGGGAACATGCACACAGTGACACTGCCAGGAAAAAAAGATTAATTTCTAAATCTGATTGTGTCTTTTGTAGTGCTTGCTCACTTCTTGACATATTTGTGTGTGATGTGGATAGAGGCGCACTGCAAATACCCATGAGAAGATTATAGCCATCGGCTAGCAACAGTCAGAAATCCACATGAAACATCATTACCATGCCAAAGATGTCCCAGTCGCACACACAAATGTGTCTTTTGTTGTCTCTGCATAACAAGATGGAGTTTTTTTCAAATATGCTTAAGCTTGACGTTTGTCATTTTGGTCTTTACTTAGCAAGAGCCTAGTAATTTGTACAGAGGTAAAGAGGAGTATTTGGGCTTGAGAACCCACTTTTTTGATTGAAATATGGGAGCAAATCAATAGAGCCCTCCTCTTTGCTAGCAACTTGTGATGCATACACACTCTGGTAGCATCGATCACAGCTTCAGAAGAATCACAGTTTTCCTCTCTGCTCTGTCTCTCTTTGTGCCTCTCTTCCCCTCTCGTTCTCTTTCTCTTGTCTCATTTCTGTCTGTAGCCTCGTATAGGTTTTCAGATAAAAATAATAGCCTTGAGTACCAACAGAGAAGAGAGGCACGGTTGGGGGTGTTAGTGTTGGTGACAGTGTTTGTGCTCTGCACCAGAACCCAGCAGTAAAACAATAAGAGCCAGTCTGACAAACTGTGGCCTCTGGGAATGGGGGACTTCTTATTGCCATAAACAGCAATTTAGCCAGGGTAAAAGAAAAACGGATGCAGCCCTATTACTGTGTCATCATGATCACAGCCACCACAGGGCTGTGGCAAAGTGAATGATGGCTGTTACATCCAGGCACCTATTTAAATGCAGCTTCAAATTTATAGCTGTGTAAACCAATCTAACATCAAGGCTAATCCAAATGATGACACGCCAGAGTTGCCACAGATAAGTGAAAGATGTTAGACCCCAGCTCTGTAGTGTGGGGCTCATCTATGCTACGCCTGTGTTTGTTAACAGCAGAGAGATTGTTATGCCAGATGGAATTTGCATACAACACCTAATGTCTGTGGTTAAGCATGTTGCCTTTTGATTTGCTGGCCACAGGTTACTGGCTGAACACGCTGTAGTCATTTCTAATCTAGGACCTGGACAGGGTTTGAACAGCTCTTCAAAAGTATCATTATGAACTCGAGAGTTATAAACGTCCTGGTTGAATGAGCTCTGCTCCTCTTCAGGGCCATATTCTGCACAAAACTCACCTGTCATGAATAAACATCAGCAACAAATATATCCGCTGGGTTTCCTAATTGTATGTGGTGATTCACAGCATGAATTGCGATTCTGTTGTGCTTTTCGAAGACTCTGTTAAACTATTGAAACACCACGGGATGGTTTGACCAGCTCGCTTTTCCTGACAGTTATTTTTAACTGACAGCTTTTGATGCTTGGGTCATGTTCAGGGCCTGAAGAGCTCATTATCGTAGAGCTTGGGTGGATGTTGGCAACAATACAAGACCCTCTTCCACCTTCAGGCCCTGCAGCATGTTAGATGAAATGTGAGGAGGAGTTGGAACAAGGCCTCAGCATCAGTAAAGTCATATGTGTGATCAACATTGCGAGCCGCATAACAATTTACACTCAACAGTAAATAATGGTGTTACACCATAGTACAGCTACAAATTAATAGTACTATAGGTAGGCCTACTATAATTGTTACCCAGATGTTACCCAGATCAAGCAATGTGTTGATGCTATCATCGTAAAATATTAACACAGGGTTATTACACTATGCACATAATTGCTGAATTGTAATACTGAATAAAATGGAGTCTTAGTCTCCGGTGGATGTTTTGATTTTTCACTCGGTCGGTATATCATCCTCAGCGGGGCTAAACCAATAAATCATGGCTGTGTGATGCCTATTTGTTTCATCCATGCTAGCGTCGGATGTTTTCTCATGGCTAAGTGATGCTGCTTCCTGTGACACACATTGTGACCTCTGTCGGATGGATAACCTCTGTCTCTCTCTCCCTCCTCAATGTTCTGTTTTAATCTTTTCATTCTTCTCCTTATCTGCTCTTCCTGTGCTTAGTCTGCATCATGTCAGATTTGCTACCTTCCATTTCCACCTTCCAAGTTACCTTTTTGCATCCCTCTTAGCATAGCGTCTGTCTTAGCCTAGCTTACTAGCTTGGCCTCTGGTAACGCACAGTTAACACAGTCTTGCTAACTGTACTACCAGGGTTGAATGTGTTAACTACTCCACCTTTGTAGATTTCTCTTCTAGAGACATTTGATCAGTTATAAAAGCTTTTTCCTGCTAATGTCACCTTCTATGTCATGTCACTCCAGATGGCTTTAGCCTCAGGATTGATAAAAGGTCTAGTTAACAATACCACTGTCATAGCCGTGTGACCAATTTTCCGGGGAAACTAGGGTTTCTTGCAATAGCTGAGTTTTAAATCTTCAACACAGAAGTGGAGTAATTATACTCATTATTCACACACTAATTATTATACAAATATTTCAGAAATTTTAACAAGCGTTATTTTGTTGTCATTCTTGAATTTCAGTTAGATTGTCTGACAATTTTATCAAGAGTACCTGTTAAAAATAAGGTTGCTTTCCTTTTTTGGTGCTCATCCGAGGTAACTGCGTTGTTAATGACTTTGTCCATAGTTCTGATGGTTTGGTTATGTCAACGGCCTTGACGGACATGTTATTATAACACTCTGAATACTGTCTTCTGCACTTAGTGCTCCACCTGTTGCATGTCTAGCTCCACTCTGGTCTTGGGCATTGAGTGCATATCTGATGAAGCCACATGTTGAACGACCTGCATATTTTATCTGTAGTTAACAGATTATGCAGTCTGCCTCATTCACATTTACCCTCACAAAATGTTTTATATAGTGTGAGCTTCCATTTTAGCAGGAAAGGTTATTAAAAGAAACAACTGCAGGCTGAAAAGTTGAGGCAATTTTATTAATTGAGCAGCTGCATTTTAAGACCCTGCTTCAGCACATGTGAAGACACAGCCACACTGGTGCCAAAATATTGTGAAATCCTGGAATATATCTCAATATTTGCTCTGCAGTCCTAAATCATAGCGTGATATTTTTCATTCTAATTTAATCCAATCTTAGCATTTATTTCTTAGCTGCCAACAGAGGAGAAAATGCAAAAGAATCCCTAACTTTGTCTTGTTAATAGGCATTAAGAGAAACTGGCAGCAGTGCCAAATGTTAGCTGCGCCCTGCAAATACTTGAAGATCCCGTTTTCACAATATTCGCTGAATTATCAATCCCCTGCAGTCATTCACGTTTAATATGCAGGAGCCATATCCACTTGTCACAACATTGTAACTGTAAGAAAAGTATCCAAAGAGAATGGGGAGTGACACAGATACAGACTAATTCTTGTACTGATGAATGGTAAAGATGCAACTGAACTGGCCAGAGTCACCAGACTGAATCTACATACAAAGCCTGACAAGATCATTTTATCTGCTGGTGTAATTCTATCAAGCAAAGACATCATGAGGACTGGGTCACACAGGGATCACTAGCCCTAAGCCTCCTCCCTTCTCCTCTCCTCCTCTTCTCTCCTTTCCTCTCCTCTACTTTCCTACTCTCCTCCTCTCCTCTCCTATTCTCCTCTTCTCCTCTCCACTCCACTCCTCTCCTCTCCTCTCCTCTCCTCTCCTCCTCTCCTCTCCTCTCCTACTCTCCTCTCCTCTTCTCTACTCTCCTCTCCTTTCCTTTCCTCACCTCTCCTCTCCCCTCCTCTCCTATTCTCCTCCTCTCCTCTCCACTCCACTCCTCCTCTCCTCTCCTCTCCTCTCCTCTTCTCTCCTCTCCTACTCTCCTCCTCTCTTCTCCTATTGTCCTCCTCTCCTCTCCCCTCCTCTCCCCTCCTCTCCCTCCTCTCCTCTCCTCTCCTCTCCTCTCCTCTCCTGTCCTCTCCTATCACTCCCCCCTTTGTTTTTTTTCACTTTCCTCCCCCTGACAGACTTTTAGATCCAATTTGCAGTCTTCCCTTTGCCTGTGTTGCCATCCCTCTCAGTTTCAGTGTATTCACCAGCCTGAAGCTCTGTGTGAACTTCTCTTCACACTCTGGAGATTGTATCTGTTGTTCCAGGGAGAAATGGAGCAAACAGGGGATAAGATGTTGACAGTGGATGTCCTTTTTCACTATTTTATAGAACATATGATACATGATATACATATTTTTTAAGTTCTGCGTATGTGCATGTGGATATGTGTATGCTTGAGCTTCCCCCCGTTTTCAATAATATTACCACACACCACCACAAGTCAGAAGCACGGCCCTTGCAGGCTGCATTCTAAATACTCTCAAGGCTGGAGGCAAAGCAACATGAATTTCAATGAATTATTAAACAGGATTATTTATTTACTTCCTCCGCACCCTGAACCACCTAACTGGCAAATCTACATAGCATTTTTTCGAACCTGTGGCACATTTGTATGCATAATTTACTCACATGACTGAATATTTTCTTTAGGATGTGAGTTTAGTCTATTCTCTGTTCACCTTTGGGAATCACCCCAATAGACTTTCCAGTGCTGTAGTTCTAATGGACTTGTGATTGTACTTTGCATTGCACTGATCTTCAAGAAGAGATTGATTTTTGAAATAGCAATTAGCATATTTTCTTATGTGGCCATCATATGGTGCCGCTGAATTTTGTTTTTTTTTTAGATTAATGACATTGTGTGAAGTCATATTGATCTTGCGAGTGTGTGTGTGGGACAAATGTGTGTGTGTGTGTGTGTGTGTGTGTGTGTGTGTGTGTGTCAGACTTGTGTGTTGGCTGTGGAAGAAAGAGATGAATAAGCGAGCAGAGGACTGGAGCCCTGCCAGCCCGTGAGACTCCGACGCACTGCAGATGAGCCAAACCTCCATCCATTCACATGGAGCTCTTCATGGTGGGGTGACGACAAGCTCCCACCGTCAATGTGTTGGTCAGAATTTGTGTGTTGCTATGTTGATGTACACCGTAATTCTGCAGCAGTTTCCTCTGGCAGATATTGTGCCATCTCAAAGGCATTATTTGATATAAGTCTAAATTCCAAAAAGCCAATAACCTTGGTCTTTATATGAAGTATCGTTATGTTTATAACATGGCATCTTAATAGAAGCTAAGAGCCCATGTGTAACTGAAGTGCAGAATGTGCGACCTACGCAAATAGCACACAGATGAAATGTAAATCAAGGTAAATGAAATGGTACCTCCAATCCAGCTGTCTGAACCACACAGTACAGCTTTACACTGTCATTCATCCGTTGTGATGAAGGGTTTGTGTGTGTGTGAGGTCAGAGACATCAGCGAGTCTAACACTGCAGTGATGGAGGATTCTGCAGGAGGGCAGTTCGACTACAGCAGGTCCTCATAATATTACTGCCAGGGGTGCAGCATGTGCTTCATAACACTGATAGAAATATGAGTGTTGTGTCAGGACTGAATCAGTTGATAAATGGACCCCTCAGGGCTAATAAATGCACCTGAACTGTGGTCTGTTTAAAGGCTTTCTTTGTAAATACTGCCAGTTGTCACAGATACCTTGTGTTTTACCAAGATTTATGATTATTAAGGAAACTGCTATGGTAACTGCTTATGTACGTACATACACATGTGTACACACATGCATTTTAAAAACTGAGTGAGTCTTTATAGTTAGCTGGACAGCATTTGATTTGAAAATGCATTTATTCACATACCATATAGCACATAGATTAAATGGAGATGCAAAATGCATGCAGGTGAAATATTCTCACAGAAAGGAAATTTAAAATAGTCTCTTACCTGTCAAATTTTTAATAATAAAGTCATATTCTTAATGCAAGTTCACAAGCCAAATTTGTTGCAAAAATATATGCAAATGCTAAGAAGAACAAGACAGAAGTCAAGCACAAATTGCTTTCTTTTGGACCGATATCCAGAAACAAGTTTCAGAAGGAGCAAAAAGGCAAAAAGTCAAAGATGCCCTCCCACACAAAGGAACAAGCAAACTTGTGTACAACTGCTGCACGGCACCATGACAAAAAAGTCTTCTCCTTTTCTCATTATAATGAGAAAGTTATACCAGCTCTTTTTATGGGTTGTAGCATTACTTTCATGTTGAAATGGTGTATTTTTCTCATTAAAATGACAAAACATCCCATTGTAACAAGACACTTAAATTCCAAAAAACACAAGTTAGTATGATGCTATCACAAGAAACTTTCTAATGTCGTAACAAGGATTAATAAGTTCAGTCAAAACCTAAAATGAGGACATTTAAATTAATATATAAAAGAAGAAACGAGAAAGATTTTGTTCAAGTCATGCAGGTAAAGCCATAACTTAAGGTATGTTTATGTAATAAAAAAAAATCACTGAAAGTTTGAAGGTTTGAAAGTTCTATTAAATATTAAATAAAATAAGATGCACCTTCTTGATTTGAGCACATTATTCTACATCACTCTTCTGCCGACAGATTTATTCCCTGAAAAAAAATGATTCTTTCAACATTCTTCTTTGTTCATGTATACAACCATCCACTGTGCTTTATAATGGAAAAATCTTGCTACCAAGCAAACATATCTTAATAATTTAAATCAGTCATTGTCAATTTCTGTGATGTCTAGGCTACAATTTCCTCTCACTAGTCTTTGACTAGATCTATTTCTTAAAATGAGAGTACTTTGAAAGACTCTTGGTATTATGAACTACCAATTTATCTTTTTAGAAAAAAAGACCTTGTTGTAGCAAGATAGTTCATATGTTGTTATAATGAGAAAAGTTTCTTGTCCTTTGCCTTTGCACTGTGTTGTAGAGTGGGAATGAATTTCATCTGATTATTGAGTTTGACACAGCTGGTGCAGAGCAGACCTCTGACCTCTACCTCTCTCTGACCAGTCAGGCCAGCATGGTGAAGGCCATCAACTCCTCCACATGTACAGTATGAAGTAGAGTGGAACCACAGGAAGTAGTTTGATGTGTGAGCTCTGTACTGTATCTGACGGCACTGAGCGTGTGGGCTGGGGTCTGGCAGAGGCCCCCCAGGGGGGCCCCAGGGGGGCCCCACCTCCGTGCTACTCGCTCCTGAATGTCTCTTTAAAGTGCTTAGGGGGGAGGTTAAGTGCTGACAGGCATGTATTATTGCTTCCTTGGGTTTTGTAATGTTGGGGGAAAGAGCTATGCTGCGTTGTCATATGTAGTCTTGTAAATGCTGCTGAATCAAATCCAGCTGAGCTGAACTGAGTGCTGCAGTGCTCAGGTTACATGGCCAACATATTCATCAGAGAAACGGTGGGCTGGCATGATGCTGACGCGCTCTGACATAATAGAATATAAAAGATGTGTGAGGGAAGTTGCATTAAATACCTCTCAGGGCTCCTCCCTTTCATCACATGGCTATGCACTGCAGCATCCACAGCAGGGTCTGAACAGAGGAGAGCTGCACTGATGACACGCTGTCGAGGAGAAACAGGCTGAGGAGCTGAGCTGGGCTAACATAGGCAGACAATAGCGCTGCCTGCTGCTCTCTGTGTCTGCCTCTGTGCCAGTATACCTCACTGTCTTTTTCTGAATACATTTCCCTTTCTCCCTCTCTTCTACATCATCATTTTTCATCCTGCTCTGCTCTTTGACATTTATCCCCCTCCTCATTATTCACCCCTCTCTCTGAATGCTCTTTGGTGTGGTCTCTTGTCTAGCTTGTGTTGAACCTTTCTGTGATGCCTCTGCCCATTTTATTTGTTTACTGAATCAAGGCCACAACAGTGAGCTCTGACAGGCCTCTCCATCATGCTTGGCCCGATGATTGATCTCAGATGGGCTTCAGAAGACTAAGGACTTACAGAACAAACAAAGAGTGTGCACACAAGATGTGTGTGAAACGTCTCACATCCACAAACATACTCTTCCCAATGATAGCTGACACCAAAGTTATATGGTTAAAGTTAAATGAACGGAATTTCTGTCTCATCCACTGTTTGATTAAGATGAAGCAATCTCCAGCACGTTTCTCTGTTTAAGATGTAAGCACTCACAGTAAAAGCCCTTTTATTCACACTTATTTAGATTAGGCTCCATCAGCCCATTAGCATGGATGCTGTGGCCCCTTGGCAAGAGCTCTGCCTCTGACATCCAACTCAATCATTTGTGCTGGCCAGTGCCAGTGTCCATGTCCAGCACAGAAAGATGGCACATGTGCAGGGGGTGGCAGCCTGCCCCTCAGATGGCCTCACTACATTTATATAAATCAGCACTGTTTTAAGTAAATCACATATTGTGATACAGGTAAGTATTAACTTTATTCATTTTGTCTTTACAGTTCTTGCACCTTTCTAAATCAGGCGATATTGATTCATCAAGCTCTTTCAGTGTCATTACAGAAAAGGAACCTAACTCATCTACCTCTATGTGATTACTACATGTGTGTAATGGGATCCAAAGTGCACCAAAGTCTGCTTCCATTTACACAGAAGGCTCTGCTGATAACAAACAAAAACAGGGAGATCTCAGAAGGATGTCTCAGTAAAATGGTGGGCCCTTTCTACAGATTACTGTGACGTGTTGGGCTGCAGGGACAAAGCATTCAGAGTGAGAACTGTATTGATGAGTATGTGCATACAGGACAGAAGGCCAGTGTCTCGTGTGACGCATTAGAGGGTAATGAGAGGGAACAAGGAGGAGGCACAGAGAGGAAGACATTCGAGTCAGAGGTGCACAAACTTTCCTGAGACACAGCAAAAAGAGAACATCATTTATGAACACTTATCAGAAAGTAGAGAGGATTCATCTCCTTTCCTCTTTCTCTTCAATTCCCATTCTTTTCCCTCCTTGTTCTTTCATTTTTCACTCTGCCCTATGTTCTATTGCTCACTAATGCCCTTTGACCTTTCATCGCCCTGGCCTCTTTCCTGCATAAACACATTCCATTAACAGTAAGTTGCTTTGTTCAGATAATTCAGATAATTCAGATAATTCAGATAATTCAGATAATTCAGATAATTCAGATAATTCAGATAATTCAGATAATTCAGATAATTCAGATAATTCAGATAATTCAGATAATTCAGATAATTCAGATAATTCAGATAATTCAGATAATTCAGATAATTCAGATAATTCAGATAATTCAGATAATTCAGATAATTCAGATAATTCAGATAATTCAGATAATTCAGATAATTCAGATAATTCAGATAATTCAGATAATTCAGATAATTCAGATAATTCAGATAATTCAGATAATTCAGATAATTCAGATAATTCAGATAATTCAGATAATTCAGATAATTCAGATAATTCAGATAATTCAGATAATTCAGATAATTCAGATAATTCAGATAATTCAGATAATTCAGATAATTCAGATAATTCAGATAATTCAGATAATTCAGATAATTCAGATAATTCAGATAATTCAGATAATTCAGATAATTCAGATAATTCAGATAATTCAGATAATTCAGATAATTCAGATAATTCAGATAATTCAGATAATTCAGATAATTCAGATAATTCAGATAATTCAGATAATTCAGATAATTCAGATAATTCAGATAATTCAGATAATTCAGATAATTCAGATAATTCAGATAATTCAGATAATTCAGATAATTCAGATAATTCAGATAATTCAGATAATTCAGATAATTCAGATAATTCAGATAATTCAGATAATTCAGATAATTCAGATAATTCAGATAATTCAGATAATTCAGATAATTCAGATAATTCAGATAATTCAGAACAAACAAAGAGTGTGCACACAAGATGTGTGTGAAACGTCTCACATCCACAAACATACTCTTCCCAATGATAGCTGACACCAAAGTTATATGGTTAAAGTTAAATGAACGGAATTTCTGTCTCATCCACTGTTTGATTAAGATGAAGCAATCTCCAGCACGTTTCTCTGTTTAAGATGTAAGCACTCACAGTAAAAGCCCTTTTATTCACACTTATTTAGATTAGGCTCCATCAGCCCATTAGCATGGATGCTGTGGCCCCTTGGCAAGAGCTCTGCCTCTGACATCCAACTCAATCATTTGTGCTGGCCAGTGCCAGTGTCCATGTCCAGCACAGAAAGATGGCACATGTGCAGGGGGTGGCAGCCTGCCCTCAGATGGCCTCACTACATTTATATAAATCAGCACTGTTTTAAGTAAATCACATATTGTGATACAGGTAAGTATTAACTTTATTCATTTTGTCTTTACAGTTCTTGCACCTTTCTAAATCAGGCGATATTGATTCATCAAGCTCTTTCAGTGTCATTACAGAAAAGGAACCTAACTCATCTACCTCTATGTGATTACTACATGTGTGTAATGGGATCCAAAGTGCACCAAAGTCTGCTTCCATTTACACAGAAGGCTCTGCTGATAACAAACAAAAACAGGGAGATCTCAGAAGGATGTCTCAGTAAAATGGTGGGCCCTTTCTACAGATTACTGTGACGTGTTGGGCTGCAGGGACAAAGCATTCAGAGTGAGAACTGTATTGATGAGTATGTGCATACAGGACAGAAGGCCAGTGTCTCGTGTGACGCATTAGAGGGTAATGAGAGGGAACAAGGAGGAGGCACAGAGAGGAAGACATTCGAGTCAGAGGTGCACAAACTTTCCTGAGACACAGCAAAAAGAGAACATCATTTATGAACACTTATCAGAAAGTAGAGAGGATTCATCTCCTTTCCTCTTTCTCTTCAATTCCCATTCTTTTCCCTCCTTGTTCTTTCATTTTTCACTCTGCCCTATGTTCTATTGCTCACTAATGCCCTTTGACCTTTCATCGCCCTGGCCTCTTTCCTGCATAAACACATTCCATTAACAGTAAGTTGCTTTGTTCAGATAATTCAGATAATTCAGAGAATCAAGATTTATACTTCTGCCATAATGTTTCACAACTGCATTCAGATGGGTAATGGGGGACTCTTATTTCTAAATGATATGAATTCCCAGAGGTGTCTCTTCATTATTGCATGTTGAAATGTCACCAAATGTGACATTTAGACCATCTGAAGTACTGTTTCATATCTGCAAAAGGGATTCGGATTTACATGATTAAACTGTGGTAGTCATTCTCTGTGTACTTATGCGGTCTGTTGTCCGCAGCATCTTCAGGAGGTGTTGAATCAGGGCTATACTAGGATTGGAATGCCTTTTCCTTTCAGGTTTAAAGCCATCGTTAACTGAAACACTAAATCATTATTCTTTAAATAAATTTGAGTTGTTCTATTTTTCCTGGTTGTTTGCTAGAGTAACAGAATCACTTCTCATCAACTTGGGCATGTTAGTAAAAGAGTGAGTTAGCGATGGAGTGGAAGGAGGGGGAGGAGGGCGGGGGGGGGGGGGGGGCAGAAAGGATGAGTGAGTGAGGTAATGAAATTCCCGTGTGGTTTGTCCATCCCCAAGCTCGGTACATTAATGAATGAGCAGACTTCGCCCGTCAGTCTGGAATTGGAGCACATACACACAACAATAGCCCCTTCCCTGATGAGGAGTGCAGTGCAGGAGGGCTTCAATTTGCTTCTCCTCTCCCACAGAGCTTGGCATTCAGTAGAGCGTTCCTTATTCAGAGAAAGCATCCGCGGCAAAATAAAACTAGTGCCATCTGCTCCATCTCCCCTTGCTTCCTGCCACAAAGCAGATGATTATCAACTGGAGCCTGCTCAGCATCAGTGGAGCAATGAAGCATCTCAGCCAGCCACCAAAATATCAACTGTTTGAATTTGGAAACTTGTATGACAAGTTGACAAGTTGCAGGTTTCCTGTTTTGGAGACTTAGATACTCTGTAATGGGCTTGTTCTCTGTATTGACATTTTATGCAGAACAGCGCATTCTTAAACACCATGCATGATTACATTTTATGCAGCATTCTGAATGCATGCCTCTGTAGTCTTCATTGTTAGCAGAAATACTAGTAACAGTGTATTCTTTGAAGGCTTTCCCGCTCTGTTGGCAGAGACACAAAATCAGGCCTAAAAGATAGCCAGAAACAATAGAAGACTCTAGGAATGGAGACCACAGGGGTCCAGCCCTGCCCTCCTGTGCTTGTCTTTATGGAGCGTGTGTATCTCAGCAGGCCACTGTGTCACATGTAGCGTACAACCAAGAGCGGTACATACTAACACACTCTTAGCTGTGGTTACATGCCCAACCTTTGCTGACGGAAGACTTCATATGAGAAATTCTCATAACGATAAGTCTGGTGTTATTTTATATACATCTTATTATCAAAAGATCGAATTAAAAGCCAGAAATTGACATGGTTGATCATACTACCAAGTATTGTGTATTTGGCCAAAGCCTGATATACTGTAAGACGTTCCTCAGCTTCAGCCATATTGCTGTCCAAAAACAATTAAAAACAAATTAGTGAGCCACACCAATGCACTGGGTGACATGTTCCTACATTATGAACACATACACATGCTGTAGTTTATTTTGAGTCCACTCCCACTACAATGCCCTGCTGTTGCAACTTGTCACAAGCACACCAAAAGCTGAAAATAGTCCCCAACAATGCACAATTTATTTCTATTTGAGTAAAATTTGCCAAAAACTACAGTGGCGAGCTGTTTAAAGGAATTATTTAATCAGTTTTAAAAATGAAATCACATACTTGTATATCTGTCTTAATTTTTTCTTCATTTGGAACGAATGGCCCGAGGGCTGAGTGCCACAGACACGCTGGGGAAGTCGTACAGAATCGTTTGGTTCTGCAGCTTTCGTCGGATTTGTTGACAATAAGAAAAACATTGTATATTGCCAACCTTATCCTTTAATCAGAGTAATCACAGCCTGTTTAGTAAACCTAGATCACCAGTCTTGTGGTAGTCATTGGAAATCAGAATATTGGTGCATATAAATGGATTCACTGGTACATTCATGGACTCTATCTGGCTGGTTCTTTTGGATAATAACAGTAGACCACAAAGAATCGGAGATATTCCTCGGTGCAAACATCAAATGCAGCATCTTCCTCAGTGGCATTCGATATGAAAGCTTTCTCTTTTATACAGACTGGTGGGATTCTCTTTGCTTGTCACCCTCACACTGTTTGAGACAAGTGTATGTCCTGCCTGTCATTGTACATACAATGTCCACCCTATCACAAAATGGATTTTCAATAGAAAAGGCTCCCTCCCCTCCGCCCTAATCCGATTTGCAGCCTATTTGTATGCCTTATAAAAGCCTTTAAGTCTGCCGCTTGGCTTGGCTAGTCTTTTTTTTTTTTTTTTTTTTTTAACAACACAGATCTGGGAGACAGAGATGACATGAGGACAGAGGGAGAAAGTGGAGCAGAGATAGAAGAATAGAGATGAAGACATGGAGAGACAGAATGTTACGCAGCGGGGCAGCCTCGCCAATTGAGAGAGACAAACCAGCATGAAGACAGGAGGACACACAGCCACTGCATAGTCTGCACTGTCTCTCCACTGCTGTGGTTTTCTCCCAGACTGGGGAGCTTAAGCTGAATAGCTTAAGAAATAATTTATCTACCATTCATATGAAAAATGGAACACATGCCAACAGACAAAAGCACACATGGGAAACTCACAAGCATACACAAACACAGAAAAACAGAGACGGGAAAGATTACAGACAAATCATATGAGGGGATTTCACGGTGAATCAATTATCAGTGCTTCCATCCGTGTCAGGCAGAATCATGCTAGGAGGTGAGCTGAAAGGATGGGAGGTTACAGGGATTAGAGTTAGAGCAGGAGGAAGAGGATGGCCACAAAAGAAGGAGGATGACCAAGTCCTCAGAGGTGGAGTTTTTAGAGAGGTTGGGCTTTGTGGAAAGGAAGCTGTGGCTCATAAACATTGAGCAGGCTTACTTTGTATCAGCTGTACCAACAAACTGCAACAACTTAAAACCTCTTTATGTCCTATGTTGCATTGTTGTGCCTACTTTGATAACACCAGGTGAGAGAGCCAATGCTGGGCACAGCAAATTTCCAGCTGTCACTGTTTGTGTTATTACTAGAACTCTAAAGAACCAAGAATGAGGAGTGAGAGGAGAGTGAGCTTTGCTCCAAGCAATGAGGACACACTGCACTGGACCTATCTGCTGCCAATAACCCTGCTTTATGCCCTGATGTGTGTGTGTGTGTGGGGGGGGGGGGGGATTGCACATGTGTGCAGACACAGAGACACAGTGGGAATGCATTGCTTTTTTGCATGAGGTTCACATTCATTAACAGTTCATACTAGAGAGCATAATTAAAAGCTTGTTGTGTTTCTAATTACCCTGTAACACCTGTTCCCCCACTGTGTGTCTCCCCTGGCCACAGTGTAACTCTCCCTGTCACATTCCCTCATAGGTGATGTGAAGACTCAGAGGCGCAATTTATTCTTTAAAGTTAGATGAAATTCAGAAAGTTGAGATTTTACTCATTAAATCAGAAGAGTCATTAAATGGGATCAGAACAAGAATAAATGTGAACGCTGGGGCAGGCCAAAAGCAATGGAATTGCAAATAGCAGAGGACACAAATATTTAAATGCGGCTAATATAATATTTATCCTTTTATTGAAAAACAAAGCAGTTAGCCTAACGGAGGAAAAGGGATCCCAGTAGTGTGGTTGCAACCTTTTCAAATACATGAATCTTTTTCCTGCAACGCGCACATGCAAACAGTCACATATATATCATATATATGTCTCATATATATATAAATATATATATACACAAATAATTGTTTTTATATAACAGGACCACAGGCTGGCCTTTAAAGGGCTTTAATTCTGTGTGTGCAGCTGTGTGTGTATACACATTGTTGTTACTTCTTTAGGACCTTTTACCTTTATAAACACCAACCTAGTCAGGACCAGTAGCTCTCTTGGGGTCCAATGCCTGGTTCTGATGAGGCTTAGGGTTAGGGGTAAGGTGTGAATTGGTTATTTTTAATGAATGGAAATCAATACAATATTCCAAAAAGGCAAGCACGAGTGTGTGTGTGTGTGTGTGTGTGTGTGTGTGTGTGTGTGTGTGTGTGTGTGTGTGTGCCTGTGTGTGTGTGTGTGTGTGTGTGGGTGTGTAATTCATACAAATCTGTGTGAGGGCGTGAGAAAGCTTTTCACTCAAGGGACAATCTGAGCCCGAAAGTTTCATCCTGGGAAACTGGAAAACTGGTCTGTTGAGTGAGAAGACCCCCAGGGAAGGGAAAGAGAGAAAAGAGAGTAAGAATAGTAGAGTTAAGGGAATGGGTATGAGCTGAAAGATAATGTTTCATTAGCCTAGGCTTTACTCACCAGGGTCGCTTTTACTCTCAGCTGTAAAACCCTCTTTCTTTCTCTGCAGTTGTCTGAGAAAGCCAGCTACTAGTGGGGAGAGGGAGAGGACAGGTAAGGAAAGAGAAAAAAAGAAAATATTAAAGCAAAAGGAATAGATGGAGGTGAGAGCCTTGAGTCAGCATAGTCTTTAAATTGGTACTCAGTGAATTTGGTATTGCACTGTTGTAAAATTAGGGGACTAAAGAGAGACTTGTAAGATACAGATTAAAAAACGATCTGCCTGATCCAAAAAAATGTGTCCTGATCCCATAGTGTAGCTTGATAGTATTTTACATTAGCCCATCTCTGGCCATGTCATTCAAAATCTACATGTCCAGTTTATTACACAGACAGTCAGTTGTAAAGCAGTTTTTTAATCCTGGCTTTTTGTTCTAGATTTGCGCTCTTTAGATAACCCTGATGACATCATCAGAGTTACTTTTTTATTTGGAGCCCACCCTCCTGAGCCACAGCAGATATTATCAGTACTCTCCACAGGTTGAGTAGTATTCCTCATGACAAGTATACCAAGCCTGATGTGTAAAACTGGAGGCGATTAGAAACAAAGCAGACGAATGTGAGGAACATTGGGAAACAGATGATTTGAATGAATGCACTGACTCCGTTACTTTTTCCAGTTCCAACCAGTTCTGCCCTGCCACTAAATGACAGTGAATTCTTCCAGAAATCTTTAAGGTCAAAGGTGGATGAGTAATGACTAGACGGCACAATTAACAAATGAATAATGGCTCCCACTGCCCAACGTCCTCTCAATCTGATGGCTTTGCAAAGCAAAGCTCAGTAATGACACTAGTTTTATTCAGGCCACAGTGGGAATTTTTTTTCAGCTGTCTAGCATGATAATGACCATTTGGCCAATTTTCTCCCTTTTATCAGGCCTAAGCTTTTTTGTCTCAGCATCAGAAAGTCTCCTCAAGGTAAAAATGTCTCCTTATAGGGTATAATTTAAGGCTATGTTCGCACTAAGCTGACCACATTTTAAACACAATTCCTCCTCTGCCTTCCACATGAGGATGGTGTTTTTCACATATGAAATACCTTTTTTTAACACTTTTTACCACAGAGTGGATGAATCTGAAAATGTCATGCTGTAGTGGGGATGGAGAAAATAAAGCTTTTCCAAAATGATAACATAAGCCATCACAGCCACAGTCGGGAGCTTTGTAGCAGAAATGTTGAGGAGTGAACTCTGACACCTTCAGCTCTCTGTGTGATCGCTCATTTTGAATGCCAGTATTACACAGTGCAGGTTGTGTCAGTTATACTGAAACACACGATAAGACCATGGAGAGCAGGAGGTGACAGACAGTGGTTACCAGGCAGTGGCTGCAATGCACATCTTGTTGTTTGTCAGAGTAGGAATAAAACAAATTTATTTGTTTTAGATTGTATTTGTGTGTCAGTGTGAATGAAGATTTGTCACTGACCTAAACAGTGTAAACAGTTTTTCCCAGTTTATCTTTATTGCTGTGGACAAGGCCCAAAACACCACCTCATGAGGCATGTTGTATTTTAGGTCAGTGTTTTGTAACCGCCTTGGTATTTCTCATTTGCCTTGCTGAGAGCAAATGAGATAAACCTGGGACAAAACAGCACCAGAGGCGTGGCGTGCGAACAAGGTCGGCAATTAAATTTGTCTGAACAGAGTCAATGCCCTCCATAATAGCAAGTAACTCTGGGAGACAGCCACAGTCATTGCAGCTTGTAGCAGCCTTGGTGTCTGTGGGTGTTTGTTTGGGGTGTCAGGTTTATATAGGGGATGAAAATTTGATAAAAGCAACAAGTGTGACCCCACTTTGAACTAGGGCACGTTTATCTTTCAGACTGATGGAAGGAGGTGTGTGTGTGTGTGTGTGTGTGTGTGGGGGGTTTGCCCCAGGAGGCCAGGGAGAGAGATGGCGAATGGGCAGGGAGGGGGATAAAGCAGGATCCCCACACAAAGCCCAGCATTATTTTAGTGACCCCCCCCCACCTCTCCCGTGGGAGACTTGGCTGAATGCGCCTCTCCAGGAGCACAACTCAGTCAAGGCAACAATGCTCAGCTATTCATTTATCTGAATAACAAGTGGAATGAGGCAGAGAATGAAGCAGAATCGGTGCAGGTGAGGTAACACTGTCTGTACACAGACACAGTTTAATGCTCTGTCGAGAAAAATTCAGTATATGACACCACACTCCATACGAGCATGTGCCACTAGTTCGGTCATCAGTCTTACTAGTAGTATTGGTGTTACTCAGACCAGTTGTGGGGTTATAAAGTGGTGTAAAGCTGTAATCCTGTTGGGGCTCCTGAGGATTTGATGCAGAAGCTTTTCTCTGCACCCATCCTCCACCATAGATCCTGTTGATGTTGCAAATTATTTTAGCCCCTTGGCTTGGCTAGCATCTCCATGGCCTCCTCACTTCCTACATTAAGCTGGCAGCAGTGCAGGAGGAGCTGTCCTACTTACAGCTGTCTGCTTCTTTACACCGTTTTGCTGCGCTGCATCTGTGTTTTGACTTTTAACAAGCACCTATTTGTGCTAATACAGTATTAGAGACATGAAAGACACACTGCCTTCACAAAACATGTATTGTACTCCCTTTTGGCCTCACCTTTATTGGAAGATCTCATTTTGCTGATTTGTAGTATTTCTTTGAAAATCTCTCACAAGAATCCTTAAAGCGGCACTGATTCCCAGTTCGATGTGTAGTTAAAAACCCAGGTGAAGACTGCTGAATTATTCTTCTCTAGTTCGCTCACATCAAAGGCAGATTTTTATCAGTTACTTTGCAGTCGCCTCTGGCCATGTGTTTAAGAAATGCCACAGCCAGTAGAAAGTTCTGTCAGCTGCCTGAGAACTCCATAATATCTGCTGCTGTCGCTGCAGATATTATGGCACCAGCAAGGCTGCAACCTCTGCCAGGAGGCTGTACACTTGCACAGCATCCTATTGCAGCCTCCTGCCTGCTCCCTGTGGCCTGGACGCCTGTTAGTACACTGGCAGGGAACAAGCGCTTTAGCCCACCTAAGAACAGGTGATCCTTCACAGATGGAAGAGGCTGCACCCAAGGGAGTTCATGCTCTATCGTTTGCATCTTTGGCTCATAAATCTTTTATAAAGGATGTCAGTTTTGCTTACACAGAGGGGAGGCAAATGCCCCCCAGGACCAGGATGAAATACAGGTACAAAAGGCTTCTGCAAGCTTTACTTGGTTTGTGTGTCTGTTTGCTTGTGTGGGAGAGAGCAACTTTCTTTGTGTTACACTTTGTGCAACTATTCTTGATCCTAATTTGGTGCGTGTTCCCTCTTAAATGTGCTTATCATGTGTTACAGCATATTTACCATACTAATGGCGGTGTCCATTCAGATGCAAATGAGTAAAGGCTGTTTGGAAGGCATCCAAATCCCCCCTCGCATTACACTGGATTCCTGAATCACTTAGTTTGAATATGAATTCTAACCTGTGTATTAAACTGTGCTGGAGTAATATTCAACTGCACAAAGGCAGCAGTGTGTGCACATTAGTCATTCTCAGTGACATATTTAGATACGCATACATTTAGTCAAAGACAAACAGAATGACAAAACAGATTCCATTTAAGATGCTTAGGCAGTGTGCAAACACAAAATCCAGCATCGGTGTCCACCTCTCCTTCACTGCTCTTTGTTTTTTTCTCTCTTCCTTTAAAGGAAGTGATGGCTCATGGACTGTGCTGTGTTGTGGCTCTAACTGCTTATGACATCAACGTTGTTTGCTTTGATCTAACCGTTTCTGGCAAATGTCTTTTTCTGAGGCACAGCAGCAAAATTTAACACATTGGATATGAAAACAGGGATGTCAGGTCACACAGATGTACACACTAGACACACATGACCAGCTCGATCTGTTATCAGGTTTTCGTTTTTCTTTTTTGTTTTTAATCTGTCATTCAACATTGTTGACAAGCAGTTGGCCTTTGTAACCTTTGCAGTTGTTTTGACTTGTCATCGATGTCAAACACATGGTAAATATTTTAACTTTGGTCAGACCGCCAGTGTGTGTGAATGAGGCCTGTGGAGAATAATACAGATCAGTGTTGACAGCTGTATCCTTGTTCACAATGAATCCCCACATACAAATGAGAGAGAGAATTTGAATACAAACATGTATGAGATGGACTGCCCTGGATCATCATGTAAATGTCAATGCGCATTTACGCACGAAGAGAGCCGGCGGGTTCCCTTGATAGTTTCTGCCGGCCTGAAGTCATTGTTGCTATGTAATTGTATTTGTGCAACTCACCTGTTTGCTGGGGGGAGTGACACTGGCTCTGTAAATTGAATTATGTCGTTTATTTCGCCACTAATGAGTGATTTAATGATATAAGTATGCTGGGCTAATGCCAACCTGCGGCCATAAGGAAACAGCGTCCCACCCCAGCCAAATTGCCAGCTAAATGAACGCCACTATTACTTGTGTGCTGCATGAGCAGATATGGTGAACAGGAATGAATCACACTGTCTTTTCCTCCAGACTTCTGTGTTTGTTTCTACAGTTTCTTGACGTTCACTGGGCCCATCTCCATCTCCCTGCCTGGATCTCCATCTCACCATTAGCTAGCCAATCACTTTTCCTCTGTGATGTCTTTCGTTCTTGTTCGTAGCCTCTGTCTTTCTTCGCTAATCTGTCTATCTCTGTCCATCCGCCAAAACCCATTTTTTCCATGTAATAATGTTGTGCCTTATAATCAAGCATAGTGCGAAGAGGTGAAAAAAAAAAATCAGCCATAGAACAAGCCTTAGGCCGTTCATGGTATATAAATACACTAACACCAGATGAAGAAAATGCAATGTTTTATTATCATATTTACCTCAAGGTTTTTAATGCAATTTTAGTCTCATCATGCTCCTGTAAATTTGTATTGGATTTCTAATGTATACCATGGAATGATTAGCAAACATAAAAGTTTCAGATCAACATTCATGATTGAGAGAAGCTGCTGGGATGCAACAGCTGAACAACTTGATCAAGAAAAGGGGAATAAAAAGCATTTTTTCACTGTCCAGCCTTGAGGCAACAGAAAGGGGGTTCAGTAATATGTCTTTTTCTCTGCTGAATTGAAAGGAAGGTGAGAGTAAATGACTATCGATTGGCCAGCCTCAGGGTTGGGGTTCGCGGCCTGCTAACTGCTAGTCTGGCTGAGTGGCTATTATTAGCATTGCACAGCATGTCGTGTACGACCCAGGTAAGTGGCTGTCCCTGACAAATGGTGTTTGCCAACCCAGTCCATTATCTGTGGGGAGCAGGATGACTGCTGGGCCTCACTGCTAATATGCAAGGAGATGCTTATCAGTTCAAATTAAGAGGAGGCCCTCCCAGAGACCAAGGGATATAATTGTTTTTGACAAGCCCCAGGCCCGCAGCCACGAACTCTCCAGGGAGGAAATGGATGGAACTCTTCTCATGGGTGGAGGCGGCGTGTGAGGGCTGAGTGGGGTGTCCAGTGAGGTGGTCTTGTCCTCACATTCCAGCGGGTGGGTATTGAGGTTAATCAGTTTCGTCTGAGGGTCCATCACAAGGATAGACATGTAGAATAGTTTCTTTTCTAAAATGTGTGATCCAATATGGCATCAGATCAGATACATTGACATGTAATGCAAGGGAATGAACTGACATTTTAGATTTCAGAAAGTCTGTATGGTTGTTTAACATTTCTATGAACTTTGGATTTTGCTTGACACTTAGACATTTGAGTAAAATAAAGAAAGATGATAACTGTATATTACAGCTCAGATTTGAAATGAAAGGGCCCTGGGATGTGGATTACTTGTTGAGTCAGCAGGCCACCCAGAATCAGCCGCTTTTGAAAAATACTCTCACGCATCAACTTGTTAAAGTTGTTTGCTCTGCTTGTTACTTGACTGAAGCAGCTTTAAATGTATAGCTCTATTTTTGCAGTATGGAGATGTCTGGCTTAACAACCCATGAGGTACAAAATGGAAAATTACCTATAATTTTCCTGACATGTTTATACATTAGACAGTTGCAGTGGAGCAAATAAATTGTCAGGACTGTTCTTGTGAAAACAACATCACCTATTAGAGCAGGTTTAAATGCTCCTTTCTTCCCAACCATCACACTACTCTGTTATTGTAGCTGTGTAGAACTGTGTGTATTTAACAAGTCACCCTAATGAATATCCATTTCTGTTCATCTTTGAGAAATCATGCGTTTTTTAAATGCTGTTTTTGCAGCATTTACACAATTGAAGATTAAGATACAGAATCAGTCTGTCATTATTTAGCCCGAGGGGTGTTTTGTGAGTCCATTTCAACCTCTGTAATGTGCTGTCTCATGTTACATACTTTGCTGCGATGGCAGACAGATAGAAATGAGAGAAAAGTGAAAAGTGTCTCTAGACGTCTATACCTACCTCTGAACTGAGACAGTGTCATCAGTCAAATAGCCACGAAATAGCGTCAAGTCATGTCATTTTAGAGGATTGTCAGAACAAAATGACAGGAAAATTCAGTTGGAGAATTCTTTGCATGTTCCTAGACCCGACTGCTTCCTAGAGTTTGATAGGTTCAACACATTTGACAGCCACAGACACAATTACACATATTTTTCATCAGTATTCCCATTCACCTCTATCTGCACAATCAAAGTGCTAAAAAAGATCTGGTCGATAGGCATGAATACCTCTGACAGCCAGTCCCTCAGGGTTTACTAATTGTTGGTTTTTACTGACTATTGTAAGCTCCTTTCGCCAGTATTTATAGCACAGAGAGATGCAGAGATAGCTACAGCTGGTGCTCGCAGAGATGGGACAAGAAGGGTATATATCTCAGAAGACTGCAGGTAGAGTAAATGCTATTTCAGGTGATGCTGTGGAATTACAATGGAGGGGAACAGTGGGGGTTTACACTGGAGGAGAGAGACAAAAAAAGATGGACAGATTGGGAGATGCAGTCGTGCAATATGACAACTCCAGCAAGCGCGACACCATATGATAGAGTCACTGAATTATAGGTTCTTACTTTTCAGCTTTAATTCACAGTATAGACTGTCGTACAGTATTAAATTTTACTGTACAGTCAGTGCTCATTAGAATTTTTTTTTCCTTACTCCAGTGCCAAAAACAGGCCCAGGTTTTGCTTTTCCTTGGAAATCTTTGTTGAAGCTGCTTTTGCATTTGAGCCATATGGCAGGGTCCTGCTGCAAGCTGTTCAGCTGAACATGAATACAAAAGTTAGGTACCTAGAGACATCATTAAGGCTGAGGAGGGCTGTTTTAAAGTTTGAACAGGTTTGAATTGAACATACTTGTTGATTTTTATGCCTCTGCACAGGTGACAGCCGTGGCTGGGCATTATGTTTCTAAGTTATCCATATGTCTGTCGCATTCTAGAGACCAGCCAATCTTAGCCTGTTACAAATATACTGGTGTCACAGTATATGTTATCAGACATTACATAACATAATGCAAAAAAAGATGTTTCAAGTCGCATAGGATATGTCAAGATACATAGTTAGATTACTCTCACGCTCTTAAACAAAGAAAAAAAGAAAAAAGATGCTTTGTGCCAAATTCAGCTACTTGCTAATTTACTACAAACTAATATAAATGGACCAACAATCTACCTACATACACATACACACACACACACACACACACACACACACACACATATATATATAAATCCATATATATGGTTAGTTACAGCTATCTCTATATATTCCTTTAACTAAAACTTAATCAAATGATGTATTTTTTTAAGTAAGCTCCAAATGATGACACTTGATGAGTTCCCAAATGCAATATGTCATAATAACTTGCACACATTCTCACAAAGAGAAACACATACACGCACATACCAAACAGAATCCCTAACAGTCAGTCTTGACACTGAGATCTGAAACCAATTTAATATCTGTCATGTCCCCATTAAAATCAGAGCGTTAATTACACCTTATAAAAAGCCTGTCATGTTTCATAATCCCACAAGCAGCAACAATTCAAACTCAATCAGCCACTCAGATCTAGCATTGAATTAGTACACTGTCAGTCTGTAATTGAATGGTTGTACAGGCTGGGCACAAGGCTGCCAATTTAAACATGTTTACTATTCCCTATCTAGATCTTACAGTATATCTGACCTTGAAGGTTTCGAGGCTCATTCTTTCTCGGTGTAAAGGAGGTGGTGGGCTGCCAGCGTGCTACCAGAGGACAAGTGATCTGTGCTGTGCCTGGTTGAGATGCAGATCACGTCAGCCCGCTGTTAGCTGGCTGGCTGCTGAGAGGCGGACTAGTACTTACACATCTGACCTGCTTGTTTCTCCCTCACTTCATCTGTTTGTTCTGCTCCCTGTTCTGCTTCAACCTACATGCAGCCATTTATTTCCTGTGAGTCTTTGTCATTAATAGTCAAATATTCCCATCGGACCACTTGTACAAAAAATCGAAAGAGAGGGAGACAGAGAGGAAATGTTTCTTCTAAAAGACCAATTTATACTTTGGATGGAAGTGGATGAGGCTACCAACTACTAGGAACATTTATAGTGCCAAAAATAGAACTAACCTTTTAAATCAAAATATATACATTTTGAATAGCTTCTTTAAAACTTCTTTAAAAAAAAGAGGTACGGTAAAACTGGTTCCCATATCCAGTAGACTGTGGATGCTAAAAAAGGACTAAAGCTGGATTTACATTATATTTATGCATTAAGGGGCTAAGCCATACCTACATGCACAGGCTCAATGGTTACCCCCCCTCAGAAATGTAACTACATGTCTTAACTAACTACGGCGTCGACAGATACCACAAGGGAACGAGAACTGTGATTGGATGATTTTTTCCTGTACATGTTTCCATTATCAGTGGAGTTTGTTGAGAGTAAAGAAATCATTACAGATTTTAATGACTCAGTAATCTTTTCCTTTTTAGTAACAAACATCTGACGAAGTCATTATACTTCTGACGTTCCGCTCAATATGATCTCTGCTCTGTATGAAGGAATGATTAGCAGTAATTCCACTGTGGTAGTCTCTTATTCACTAACGTCCAAAGTGAAAAAATAGCATACATTACCTGGATGTAACTCAATAAACGATTAAACTTCGGTAAACCTATATGGGTATCTTAAGGTAAATGAAAAAATATAAACAGTTACTATGGAGAATATTTTTTTTCATATCACCTTAAAAAAAATTAAGGAACCAACAAAGTTGTTGGGCTTCATCCACCAGAACCATGAATGCCTGTACCGAATTTCACGCAATCTGTTCAACAGTGGTTGATATTTCAGCCTTGACTAAAGCACTGGACCAGCCAACTGAAACTTAAAACCCTGGAACCATGCTGCTAGAATGGCTAAAAAATAAAATAACAAAAACAAAACAAAAAAAGAACTATGAAATTGAAAAAAAAAATGGGAAAGAAAAGAAATTTCACTCCAGTATAGTTTTTGCATGGTGTAGAATTTGTGCACTTTCTAAGCACACTCTCTCACCCCTGATCAGTGATTAGGAAAGCAGCAGGTTCCCCTTCAGTGCATTTGTAAAGCAGACTGTGAGGCCTGAAGGGATTGACTGGTAAGGTCAGTAAATGTGAAGTGCACTAAGGCAGAAAAATGAAAAGAGAATCAGATGGACCGCTAAGACTTATCACCTGGATGTGACCTGCCTGTAGCCTCCCTGGCGGAGGCGGAATAGGCTGTGGTTTTAGTGGCTGTCATGGTGATATCTGTGGTGGACCAAGGGGAGGATGAGAACGAGGCCGCACACTGGTCTTGGAAATCAGCACATCAAGCCTGACAGGAATCAGAATGTCATGCATAGCTGTAGTGATTGACATATTTTCTTTCAGTGCTCAGTGGATTTGTGTCATTGATGGTATACTTGCAGAAATTTTGAAATTTTACCCCAGCAGTGCATTAGATTTATTACAGAATAACACTCACATTCACGTTCGGGCTGTGAGTTTACATGGGTAAGATGATTTTACTTTTGAAATCAACTTAATCCAGTATTTTCATCGTAATTTTAACATCCTTTTGTCTCGATAGGTTTACCTGACTTTTTTAAAATCTTGTTTCCTCAGTATTGTGTCCATAATTAATAATTAATTAATATGATAAATTACGATATAAGCCTGCTTATAAATAAAACCCATTCCCATGATTAGAGAGGAGAAACGCGTTCTGTGTTTCTAATGCAGTTCAAAGAAAAAGACGTCTTAAGAAGACCTCAGGTGAGAATGTATCAGTTTGGAGAAGATTAGTCATAATAAAAAGTTTTGGGCTCTAACAGGCCACCAGTCCACCAAGACAAATTAGATTAAAAGGGAAATAAATCAAAATGAGCCAAAAGGCAAATATTTGGCAAAAATTCCAGATTGCTCACCTGCAGAATATATTTTATATATATATATATATATATATATATATATATATATATATATATATATATATATACATATATACACATACCAACAGTAAAGCATAGTTGTGGGGATACAGGGTCTGTATCCCCACAACTATGCTTTTTTTCTCCCTCTTTCACCTCCTCTGGAACTGAATACAGTCTGAGATATACATGAGGGCTCTTGAATGAAATTATCGCGTATCCCACTAAGAAGTAAATCAGAAAGTGTTCCAAAAAAACAATGATTAATATTCAATCAAATCTGCTAAAAAAAGAATCAGAAGACCATAGATAATTTGGATCAGTCAAGTCAGAGTCTTGACCAACATCCAATCGATGCGGAGTCGCAAGAGTGGCCTGGTCTTGCAAGAGACTCCTCAAACCTCAAACAAGTTCTGTGAAGAGAAGTGGGCAAAAATCCCTGAATTGAGATCCAAAGACTGATCAGTAGCTAGGAGACATTTACTTGAAGTGACTGAAGATAAATGAGATGCTGCACAGTGTTGGCAGGAGTTTGGCTGCATCAGAAGCAGCTGTGTGCGCACTGGGATGTGTACTGTAGCTTTAGTTTTCACAAGATCTACCTGGATGTGAGTGAATGATGCATCAAATGCATAGGACATCACTTCTCCCCCAAGTGCTTTCAATAAGCAAAAAACAGGCTCCCCGATGATAGCAATCTAGCCAGAACTTCATCCAAAAACATGGAGGTATCTCAGTTGACCCCTCACCTTGGAGGGTTGTTGAGTGCAAAACAGATTGATCAACGTGATAAAGGACAACATAGATGTGTTCAAGTGACAGCCAAGTTTTCCTGGGCTTTTCAGACAGTCATTAAAGTGCTTCACACCGTCACGATGTGCACAGATGTCATTTAGTATCTTACAGAGCTTAAAAAGTTTACTGTTTGAAGAGTACCATGACCAAAAAACCCCACTAAACCACCTTTTACATATTGAAAGAGGTCATGACAGGATTGACGTAAGAGGCCTCATCAGTGAGTATAATCGAGAAAAAAATGATATAGCTGAGCCTCAAGAGAATCATCACTGAGGGTATCTACTTTTTAAATTATTAATGGCATTTTCAGAATGTAACAGAATTTCGTTTTATTGCAAATGATACCAATAACCTATGTAATATAAAGGGTCCTTGGTGTGCATTTAAAGAGGATTAGACTAATCAAAAAGATTAATTTTGATTAATAATTGCTACCCCACAATGGATTACGGACTTGCAGTAGGGAGGCCACAGACTGGTCTTTTATTGTCTGGTTTTATCAATGAACCTATAATGTTACAATTTACAAAGCAATGCAGACCCATTCACATCCCCCTGATTCTCCAGTGATGTTACATACTTTAAAGCACAGAAGTGCATAGACACAAACATTTGCAAAAAATTCAATATTTATCACAACAAAAAATTTAAAACATATATCCCGTACAGTTTTCTGTATCAATAATATGTGTGTTTTGTAATTAGAAAATATTTCAATAACCATTTTAAAACAAACTGTATCCATCAAGCCCTCTGATAGACTGGCCTTTCCAGGGTGTTCCCTACCTCTCACCCAATGTTAGCTGGGATGGGCTTCCACAGCTTGCACCCCTCGAAGGATGGGTGGAATCAAACACCTAAAATAGCTCTATTTGCTAAACCCCTCCTCCAAACAGCAATTGTCCAGGCATGCAGACGTCTCAAGCTTTGGATTTCTCCCTGTTCAGGACTGAAAAAGCCAGTGTGTAGTTTCTTCACTGTGTGGAAGCCATTCCTAGATGCTATTGAGGTTTAGGGTAATGTTAGCAGCTCAGTCCTGCTCTTTTCTGGAATTAGAGAACAGACAAATGTGCAACCCAAGACAGCGTTCTACCAAACTGATTCTTTAGCCCCCATCTTCAAAGCCATTTCTCTTGTAATGAACAATAAAGCATAAATCCAAATGTTGTTGCTCGCCCAAGCATGTTTTCTATAGAAAGATAAGCATCCAAACAAGGATTATGTCATCATAATCCCAACAATTGCATATTTAAGACACTTTTACATGGTTTGCATGTCAAAACAACTCAGCTGGAAACAGTGTTTCCAACCAATTCACTGTGCCAACCTTAGCTCAATAAGCTAATAAAGAAATTTGAATGGTGAATCTGCCACTGTTGTCTCTGTAAACTTCACATGTGCCATGCAAGAACAGAAAGCTTTACAAATGTGGACCTAACAGTAACTAAGGGGGGCAGGGCTTATTCTTTCGATTAAATGAAAAAGAAAAGACACTAATAAACAACTTATGTGTCAACTTTTGGATGGGGAGGTCAAGTTGAAACACTTCAGACTGTTCACTATTCAACTAAACATTCATGAACACATATACAATCCTCCTCCCTTCTCCTATGATTGAGGGTCTCACTTCCTTTAGTAAAACCACATTTTATTCTCATACAGGCTAAACACCTCACACAATGCAATAGAGCTAAAGTTGACAGCAGAACAAAGCAGCGAATCAGTAATTCACCTGATACCATATGCTGCAGAGTTAATAATTAAATACAATATTTACCTTTAGAGAGTCCTGAAAGATCCCACAGGCACCAAAGTTCTTCAAATGATGATAAATAAATAATCAATTGATAAATAAATATATAATTGTCAATCTCCTAAGGAAAAAAATAAAGGTCAAATATGGGTCTTGGGCAACTTGACATGAAAGTAGAGGTGAATTATATTGATCATATATGTAATGAGTGGCTGCTATTTCAGTAACATTATGCAAAGCACTGTCAAGGTAAACACATGAAGTGCCTCAAGGATTAACACATTTAATTGCATTTTGCATATGTATATATATATATATATATATATATATATATACACACACACCACACACACACACACACACACACACACACACACACACACACACACACACACACACACACACACACACACACACTCTCAAGAATTTTCCGACAGAGTGGGATTCCAACACATAATCAGGGATCAGAGTCATGGGAACTTAGGTTGTGATTTCATACATATAACACGCATACATATAGTCATATCTGCAGGCCAGCCTGAGGCTTTACAAGGTCATTTAGCTTGCCAGTCCACTGCTGAATTCAAATCAAAGACCAAATGCCAGCATCCAGTCATAACCTGAAGCTCTCTTTTGACTGGAAAAACTGCCTTATGACAGACACCTACACACTCATATGCAGACACCACACACACAGTCATACGCATAAAGCTGCCTCTCCCCAGCTCAGCACCTCTCTCTGCCAGTAGGGGTTTTTTTTTCTGCCATTGCCCATTCACTCATGGATGAAATGAAGTATCCTGTGCTGCGTGAATGGATACCTGCCCAAGTTAAACTCTGTCTGACAGGCTCTAATGCCCTGGTCACTGTACTAAATGAGGTATTGGGAGATAGTGAAAGCTTCCACTTCTACTACCCCCCATGGCCTTGGCCTCTCTTTCCAGTAATGTGAAGAGTTCAGAGTCAACTTAATTCAAGAAATGAGCATTGTGTTAATAATGAAACAGTGTATATGTTAGTCTATATGTTTTCATGAGAATATACATCTTTTAGTCTGAAAAACTGTGCAATATATGTTGAGGCTCTGCTTTAAATGTAAAATTTATTCGGTGGCTGAATTTGTCACACAGCTTATTGACTTAGGTGTTAAGTCAGATGGCTATTTGTGACTTGATTGATCCTGATGGATTACTTGAGGAGCAGCCTTTGAAAATTTAAGTGTTCAGTGGGAAGCTGAGAACAAGGGCAGCAGAGCAGATCATTGAGGCAATCGACCAAAAGCTCTGTGGTCAATTTAAATGTGAGAAGCTTAATATTGTGATAAAAGTTTTGTTTTGGTTATCCAAAACTGTTCCTTACACTGCTCTCCACCTGTTTTCCATCAAACTTTATCCATCATTAGGCCTCTAGCCATTACCTTCCTACCCTCCCTCCCAGGAGAGCTGAGTAGTAGCATGTATAATGCTATTGATATGAACAATGGTACCATTGCTTCTTTCTTACTAGAGGGAGCACCTCGACAGTTCACACTGATTGTTCTCAAATTGCCCGGCTGTGAGAATCACCTCTCCTGTTTGATGCTTTAAAGTGCCTGGATTCCCCTGGGACAGGCGGCTCAGATTCTCGTAGATTTTTTATTTTTCAAGCCACCCCCCCCCGTCATTTTTTTTTAGGTTGAGAGAGTATAGTGTAGTGCTAAAATATTGGCTGTGCAGCTCAAGAAAAACAAAGCAGAGCAGAGAGGAGCAGTGCAGAGTCTTCGTTCTGAGGCATCATCCATCTCAGGCTGAATTCATCACACTCCGCTGGAGTCATTTTGCTGAGGAAAAAATGTTTACTACCATAAAGTGTTCTTTCCGAAAAATTGTTTGTATTTTTCCCTCCTTTTTCCATCAAACCTCATGTTCTCTCTATTTATATCCAAGAGCTTGAACTACTGCACTGTGGTGGAGGATGCGTTATTCTGTTCTGTTCCAGTTGCTCGACTGAAGCTCAATTACCCAATCCAATATGTAAACCACTGTCTGAATAACCCCTTAAAAGCTCTAACCACCGAACAGTTAAAATCGCTTTTCTATCCTGTGAATGATTTTCTACTCCAGCAAAAATCAAGTTCCTGCTGTAACGCAGACAAAATATTTGTGCTATTAAATTAGAACCTGGACAAAACCTGAGTGCTTTGATTAGAATTTAAGCACTGGATGTGATTTTAAGTAGATGTTGCACCACCCAGAACCAACACATCATAATGAGATGGTGATCATAATTTGTAGAACCTGCTGTTTTTCACAGCACAGAAGTAGATGTGGAGACATCTGGTTACCGTCTTTTATGACATTTTGTAGGATGGTTCCTTAGTATGGTTAATTTTAAAAACCTTAGAAAAAAATAACACATCTGTTAAATTAAAGATAGACAAAGAATACAGACAAAGAGACTGCTGTCAATTATGGAAAACCTTTGTCTCCAGATGTGTGATAATGGGTGCCCACAAAAGGATTTATCACATTCACGAGTTGCAATATCTCATGTTGTTGAATCAGAGGACCTCAGTGAGTCTCAAACAGCTTCAAGACTTTTCTGAACTGACTTTTCCTACTTGCATCTTTTGGCTCAGCCTCATTGTGATGGTTGTAAAGTTGTGTACATGTGGTGCAGATGCAGTGTCCAGACAGTTGTGCTGATAAATGTATGTATCATCAGAGCTGTGAGCACGACAGGTTGGCCATTACCTGAGACTGACAGCTCAAATCGAGCACCTGTAATTACTGGCCTGTCAACCAGACAGTTCCACTGCCTAAACCAAATCCACACACTTTAATTGAAAAACACCAGCAGATTGCCATGCTGCATTAAACCCCTGTATTGATGTCTTAAAGCTCTTTATTGGAAATAAAATATGCTCTTCCTACCTTTTTCCTTTAGCAGTGGGCCACTGTGACAGTAACAGGGTTGGTTGGGAAAGGGTTTTCATTCACAGCTAGCTCTCTAAAAATCAAAATCTGAAACTCAGTGCAAATGGAATCATTGGCACAAACCCAGGGCAGAATCACACATGGGTGTGACCAATAATTTTTATGACTATTGACTAGAGAAACAACAGCACTGTTCTGGAAATGTGTGAAAAATGTGGTGAAGAGACTGGAGCAGGATTAATACATTATGAGTAGGAGAAATGCAATATCAGTAGCATTGTTTAAGGCCATCCTGTCGAGTGGCCTTTAATGATGGACAACTACATAACATCCTCTCAGCCCTTTTAAAAAAATGAGACACTTTAATATGGGTTCGACACCCATGGCAGATTCTCCGCGGTTTTATTAAAAGTTTTTTGTTGCCGCTGTTGCCAAGTGCTTGCTCATCGGAGAAATGTTGGGTCTCTGTAAATGTAATGTAAATGTTAACATTATCTACGCGTCTGTATATTAGGGCCCATAGAGCATTTGCATTAGAGTCCTTCTGTGGCTGGGCTAGTTGACTTATGCAGACATGAATCGCCAGAGCAATATCATGAAAAGGCTCCCCTTGACTTTTAAATTTATATCGGATTTTTAGTCATTATCCATTATATATATTGGCTGACACTCCATAAATTCTACTCTCTGTTTTACAGCTGTTTCCTCATGTCATGTGTCACGGGACGTGCAGTCCTAACTGTGGCTACGATGCCAAAATCCCTCACAGCCTGGTGTATTGACAGGGGCTCTGGCTTTTCTTAGGAGATCCTATATATTAATATCCTATATATTAATATGTAAAACCACAAAAAGGCTTTCAAAGGGTGATTCATGTTTCTGCATTGAATTTATATTTTATCAGACAATATATTTCCTATAAAGACATTTCCTGTTTATGCTTAATGATGTGATTTTTTAGAACAAAACATAATGATATCAGTCCAACTAGGCAACAACTACATTGATTTTTAGCAGAATTGAATAGATTTCCATTGTTACCATGTGCCTACATTATTACTGAGATACTAAAAAGGCTGTATTCAGTTACTCAGTCATATGTTTTATGCATTTAATGTTTATTAGGTGTATATGAGCTCCATAAACACATTGTACTTGTAAGTGTAGTGTTTGAGAATTGTATCATGATTATTAACATTTTTCAGGATAATTCTGTAGTTGCTGCACATATCCTTCACCACAGTTTTGTTTTTTTTTTTAACACTTGCTGTTGCGATCACACTGCTGCTGAGTGCTGAACCTGACCTGTTGGTTGGCATAACACATTTTAAGTTGCTTATGTAATAATAATTGCTTTAAAATGAAGTGTTATTCGATTTGTTTTGTGTTTTACTATGTGCATTTATTGGAGATGTTCCTCAGCCCATGTGTACAGTACTCAACATATTGCCGTACGACAGCCGGTCTATGTGCCATAACATGTTTGTGTGTGTGTGTGTGTGTGTGTGTGTGTGTGTGTGTGAATGTGATTAGCACCACATCCACGCACATGAATGTCTCTGGTTTGACCCTTGGCCTACCTCTGAACCTATTATCTCTGGCAACACAGCGGAATGTGCCCCCTTTCTTGGGTTGGCTTATCACTTGCCACTCCTCACCTGTCACCTTGTCTCAGATTCAGCAAGCGCCCGACGCTCCCCGTGACCTTTCCCCTGTGAACGAGACGGAGACCTTTTGAAGGATGTCCCTGTCTAATCCCGCCACCTCACTCTGGATCGACGGCTTGTGTTTATCAGCCGGTGCAGGTTAGGCTAGAGGAGACTCTGCATGAGGGAGAAATAAATAGACAGGGAAAATCAATATGAGCTGCATCAATGGGCTCTCAGACTTTAAGAAACAGGTTTGTTCAGCACAGAATCTCACCAGATTGTGTGTAGTTGTCAAAATCATGTCATGATTAGTCATCAGTGGATTTGATCAGAAGGCTTTAGTTTCGGCACTTTGTTATGATGTGTTGTGCTCTGTGTTGACAAGCACTCCTCTGTTTTTCTAATGGGAATAGGACAATGAATACTAAACCCACTACATCTTTAATCTGAGTTCATCAAGGTGGAAAGAAGTTGATATAACTTCATTAGATTGAGTCAGCACATGCAAATAGACATAAGGACACATCTAACTGACTTCATCTCTTTTGTTCTCAGTCTTTTTCTCTTCAGCGCTTCGTGTTGCTGAGACCCAACCACAGTGCAGTCCTCTGGGCTCTGCTGACAGTGTAGAATCAGTCTGAAGAACTGGCAGTGATGTAAAGTTGTCAGTGTTTATGTATAGCTCTCAAGGCCACCTCTCTGAGATAAGCCAAGTTGCTGCATCTACATGATGAGCTATCAGTTATTAGAGGCGAGTGGATTTAACTGCTGACAAAAAGCCATTTTACCATGTTTCCATCAAATCCTGTCAAGCTTTATGGCTTAAGGTATCCCACTAGCATTCAGTCTAAAATTATAATAAATTAAAATAAATTGTAATAAATTACGAAAAAGCAGCAGATTGGTAGGGTAATCAGATGTAAAATAGCTGTGTGTCATGATGAAGATGCTCCCATTGATTTGAGAGAGTAATCCCTGAGCTGTTAGTGACGCATTCAGGTGAGAAGAGCCATTGTAAACAGCCAGGACAGGGTAGTGTGCCTCTCCAGTAACATTTTCAAGAAATGGCCAGTTTTGAAGAGCCCCCCCCCATTGGAGCTGTGTCTTTATGTGGCCATTGGATTTGCTCAAAGCACCGTCTGTATTGATCGGATAAAAAGCTGCTACAAAAAAAGGATTGGTTTTGAATAATATCTTTTTTGAAGCTTAGTTGGGCTTGTGGAGGTTTAGTGTTCATGCTCTTCACAGAGCAAGTAGTTGCAGTTGTCTTCCTCCAAGCTTCTGTATTCTGCTTCGATCTTTTGTTGTTATTCGCACTTGATGTGTAGGTGTAGTTTAGCAGTAATGGCTCACTACCAATTTCTTCCTGGGGTCTGCCTGCTTTTCATTTTTAAGAAATATTACTAGCTTGGTAATTGTCTGTTTTGGTATTTTCATTGATTACGCTACTTTCCTTTGTAGAGCAAAATACCCAACCAATTCTTAACTTTTGAAGTTGAAGTACACTAAAACCAGTTACCAGTTTTTTTCGTTGTGGCTGAATCGTATAAAGCTGTTGTGCTTTGACATAGGGTTATTTAAGGCTGCACCTACTTTACTGTGTGTGAAGACCTGAACGTAACTGAGATGACACCTTTGCCTACTCATGTGACAGTACTATCTTGAGGATGATGTTTACCAGCAAATCTAAACCAAATCCAAGAAGAAATGTCTTCCTAGAAATGTAGTAAGACAGTGTGCAGTGCTGCAAATGTGTTCTGTTTTTAACATACTCCTGTGTTGTGTGAAGGGATTCACCTAAATGGATGATCCAAATGAATGGGTCAGGCCTGGCTTTCTTTTTAAAGCCTTTCTGATGAATAGCAAGCTTGGTAATTTTCACAACGTAAGGCTCTAATAAGCCCAGGGACCGAGTCAAGGCCCAAAAGAGAAGCTTGATTTAAAGTAATCTAAGGGAGCAGGGAGCATGATTTACGATGTGGGACTGACTGCAGTGCTGCTCCTCTCATGCAGACCCCCCTCTGTAGCCAATCACAGCCAAAACACTCAACACTTCCTGCCTGGGCTGACTGCGGACCCTATGTGGTACTGCTGCCAGCACTGTTGTCACTGCTTCTAATCTATTTGATTGATTATAAGCCTAATCCCCACATTATTTCCTGCATTTTTTCTTGTGCTTTCTCTACAAGGAAGCACTAAAAGGCACTGTTAACCATTTCCTGTGTTTTTGATGTTTTTTTTCTTCTTTTTTCTAAATCTTAAATTTTATTATATATTGTAAAAAATACAATATCTCGATATATGATACCTGTAAAGGTCAGATTTGGGTAAGACCTGTATGTGATTTGTAGCTGTGACACAGTTTGATGAACGTCTCAGGCTAGGGTTATACATCACTCGATGCGATACAAGACTACATTACATGTATTGAAGTAATGGAGCGTCCTCATATAAAACATGTTCTGCTCCTTCTCTCTTGGGGGGGGGGGTCCATTTCCTTCAATGAAGCTAGTAACTATACTACCAGAGTCTGGAGGGAGAGGCCTTTGATAAAATGCAGATTGTAAGGGAGGAAGCAGGGAGGGAAAAATCAAAAAAGGGTTTTTTTCTTCTTTTCACATAGATACAGTATACTTACGTTGATTCAGTATCAGACCCTCAATAGTGGTCATGCCCTTGAGGTGATGCCAACATAAATCTACACCACACAGCCACTGAAGAAATGATGGCACAGGACAGGAAAGGAGTGGAGACCTCTGACCATGCAGCATGGACAGTGTCTGTCTTTTGTTCACTCCAGAGCTGAGCTGTGTTGAAACAAAATAACTCATCCATTTTGTCAGATCCATTTTGAAAAAAGCAGAAGGGAGGTAGTGTGTAGTGTGTTATTGGGCCAACATAGGAACTTAGCCACTCAGAGTGATAACATGGAAAACGCATTTACATCAGACAAACTGCCTTGTCCCTGGCCTCCCACTATCTCCTCTCCTCCTCTTCCATACTTTCTTTGAAAAAAATAAAAAAGAAACAGTTGGAAAGTGACAAGGTTGGATTTGCTAGCCTCTGTGTTGGAATGAGATTGGAGGAAATTCAAGTTCTGGAAGAGAAGAAAAAAAATGCCCTTTGTCTGGACTGATAAGGTTTGAGGGCTGAAGTGGAGCCTTTTGTGAATTTGAACACCACCAAACACTGCCTGAGCAGAATTTTTTTCCATTACCTTTCAAGCATAGTTAACATATATAATGGTTCCCTTGGGTGAATACAAACCCAACTGAAATATTGAATTTTGATAAGCATCCCCCAGTGAGCAGCTTCTGCATTTTGTGGTGGAACTCATCTTTAAATTGGACTTTAAATCTCATTAGTTTGCCCACCTGTATGAAGATCCATCACCAGATGTCATTTTAACATCAGGACTTGCAAACTAAAGTAGGTAGGCAGAGTTTGGAAGCACTTCATCTTGCTCATTCGACAATGTCCGACTGACTGTCATGCAGCAGTCTACTGACTCAATATCTGTAACAGTGGGGAGGCACTCAGACATGAAAGCAGCAGTATTAAAATGCTTCTTTAAAAAATGGAACAAAGTCACTCAGCGTCTGATGTCTTAAGCGGATTGAGAGAAAATCCATCTGCCTTAATGTCAGCTCGGCTGTCTATGGAGTATAGTGAGTAGTAGGCTTTTTGGATGGTGATGTTAGTGAGGAGTGGACTCAAGCTGACAGCGAGAGGTGAGGCGGGGGGGGGGGGGGGGTACAGTGATGGAGGCAGTCTAACCAACTGCGTGGCTTACAGGCAAATCAGAAGCACAGGTGTAGCTGAGTGATTGGGGATGCAGGGCCTGAATTCTGCGCACTCAAGGAATGAGGATTTTAATTGGTTATGACAGAGAGACATGACAACCTTTTTGCTTGCCTGTCACCATTACTGAGTACTAGAAAGCTTATGGAAAACGTGCCAGAATTTTTGAAGAGACGACACATTACCGTATCACTTACATATGAGTCACCAGTGAGAGCCTTTAAGTGCGGACTTGTTTATTTGTGTGCCTGCCTAAAGCATGTAAGTGTTTGTGAATGTGGTAAAGGGCTCAACTTAATCTTGCTATCACCATGAATGCATCAGACATGACGTGGCAATATTTGCTAATATGTCCTTTTTCAACCAGAATAAATTTATCTTAACTTGTTGATGTATTCTTAAGAAAAACACAATAACTAGAAACACAGAGGAGCAAGAAACAGCTTTCTTAGATGTCGTTGGAACCCAGTTAGCATTTTCTTTGCCAAGGCGCTGAATACATTACAAGTGCCAATGTAATATGCAAATTTTGTTAAAGGAAATGTAATTTTCCAATCCCCTTGTTGATTGCACTTAATGCAACTTGCAAAGTGATGGTGATTTAATTGAATCGCCAAATGTGACTAATCTAAATCAATGAGCAGATGAATCCATGGCCATTGTAACATCTTATGTAAATATTGGAAGCATATGCTATTAAAAGCTTTTATTAATGAGATGTCCAGGAGGCCACTGTCACATGAAGGTAGAGTGAATCAGTAAGAGAAGAAAATGTGCCTAACCTGCAAAAAAACACTGCCTCTGGTGATTTAAATGTCTTTTATGTTAGCTAAATGTATTCCTATGCATCAGTTGCACATACACTCAGAAGCATGAATCACATCCATTTATTAGAAGCTTGTGTGAATAAATGTTCCCTTTCCCTACATATGGATGAGCTATACTAGCATGCATGGAGTAAATAACCAGCTTTATACTGACACAGAGCTAGTCCTAAACCTTATAGTCCATCTTATTATAAATTCAAATCAACAGAGTAAAAGGAGAAGAGATGCTAACAGCATGTGATGGGTGACCTGCTGTATGTCTGGCCTAGCGTATAATGTGTGTTAATGTTAGCTGGACCTCCTGGGCTGCTCTAGCATGGGGCAGAATTTTCCCTCGGGGATCACCGACTTATTTCTGCCATCCTTTGCACAATCCACCATATGCTGATGCTTTATGTTTTTCATTATCTGTTACAATTTTTTTCTCTCTTTCTCACTCACTAACACCTCCCACAGTGCTGGACAGCATCAAACAGGACATGGTGATTAAAAGAAATGTCAGTGCATTCATTAAAAATTCCACAGAGTACCGTGCTTACTCTGTTAAATTAAGCCTCTTGGAATTGTTCGATTGTCAAATAGCGGGGCAATCTCCTGTGTTATATCTGCGTGTGTGTGCACATATTCTCTGTGAGTGTGTATTCAACCTCTTACTTCTTTCCTCTCATTTTATGGGTTTACTCTCAATAGATTGTGCTGCATTACGAGAGAGGGAAATAGCTTCTCACAGCCGATCGGTCACTCTCTCAGTCGTACACTCCCTTTCCTCTCTGCCTCTCTTTTTTCCCCGTTCCTCTCCTCTCACAATTTCTCTTTTACTTAGGGGGATGGTCACAGCTGGCCAGACATCCAGGCAGGGCTATGCCTGAGGGAGCCTCATGCAGCTGGCAGATAGTGAGGTGCAGTAGTGGAAGTTGGGGCGAGCTGGGGGGGTTGGGGATAAATACGTAGGACTATTGTGGACTTGAAAAACAGCATGATAGTTGTTAATTTACCTCTTGTCTTTGATTTTTCTATAGCATGACCAAAGGTCTGGTGACACCGGAGGTAAAGTCAAATAAAGTCAATTTCATTTATGTTGCACCAAATCGTAACAGAAGGCATCTCAGGACACTTTTCCTATAGAGCATATGTAGACCGTACTCTTTTCGATAATATTTACAGACACCCGACATTCTCCCATGAGCAAGAAGTCGGCGAAAGAAATACCTATAGAAGAGAGACGAAAAAAGCACAAAACTACGTGAGAGAGAAGAAGTTAGCAGCAGCAGATAGAGAGAGAGAAGGAGAGAGGAGCTCTGTGCATCATGGGTAGTCCCCAGCCAGTCTAGGCCTATAGCATCTTAACTAGGGGATGGACCAGCCCTAACTATAAGCTTTAACAAAAAGGAAAGTCGAATGTCTCTGTGAAATCCGTGGTCGTAGTGCTAACTGCAAACATGCTTGCCAGCTTGATAAATTCTAGCGCTAGTCAGTCATACTAGCTTCCTGAACTTGTTTCTATTTTCATTGCACAGTGTCATTTTCTCCTCCCTGGTATTTCTGCTTACATATTACTTTCAAACGCTTTTGAAGAGGTCTACCACTGGCTCTAGCTAACTGAGAGTTGGCAAGCTAGTCAGGTGCTAACAAGACAATCTTTTCGCACTTTTGATTCATTACTGTCAGCAATCCATTCCTCTGTTGTGTAGCTTATACTCAGAAGTGGATGAAACAAAATTAGATACTGAAACTGTACCTTCCTCCATAATGGACTTACCATTTCACTAAAGGTCCGCATTGTCAAGATTGCTTTTGATTGGTTAATGGCACAAATATGCACGTCAAATGTATAAATCTTAAACGAGAAATTCATATGGATTCACTGTGCCCAGTGAGCAAATTCACAAATTACTATGATTGTATTGAAATTCAATGATTTGGACACAAAATTTTACTGCCAGTGTAACCAGTGTTTTAGAAAGTCATTTCATTTCATCATTTCGTTTCCTGACAAGGAAGGATGTAATAATTGGGCCTAAACAGGGACGCACTTGGATATCCCATCTTCTATCAACACTTAGCCTCAGTATGTTTTAAGCCTGCTCCCTAACTTCACTGTAATCTTTCACCTTTATCTTTTAGTAGTTGTAGTTGCTTTAATCTAAGTCCCAACCACAGTGGTGGTAAATCAGAAAAACATCATAAGTAGGGTTTTTTGTAACAGCAACTTCTCACTGAAAAACAGTGCCATATCAGAAAACACACCCTTGGGTTTTTTAGTAGGACCGATGTGCAGAGGTGGTTCTACGATTTTTTTTAACTGGGCTGACCCAGTGGTGGCCACAATGAGTTGTTTATGTGGTGAACAGAGGAAAAAAATCACAAAATATAATGAAGTAAGCATCTAAGAAACTATTAATTACATGTTTATTGTCATTCTGAACAAAGCGTGAACTGAGCAATTAACCATTTTTAATATTATGTGATCAGTCTTTTTTTAAATTTTCTTGTGATCCACAGCTTTTTGTCTTATCATCATGCCAAATATTCTTGAGGGTACTGTGCAATATAATAGGGACACAAATCTGAATCTAAATCTTGAATCTAAAAACATAGGCGTATCAAAATATGATGTGATTAAAGTCCATAAACCTGGTGCAATGATGAAGCACAAAACATAACACTGGATCTGTTGGGAGCTGCACAAGTAGGAGGAGGTTGCAGGAGCTCCTTGGTGCCTTCTTCATGGGTG
Organism: Istiophorus platypterus; assembly: GCA_016859345.1. Lineage (NCBI taxonomy): Eukaryota > Metazoa > Chordata > Actinopteri > Istiophoriformes > Istiophoridae > Istiophorus > Istiophorus platypterus. The sequence goes on from CM029117.1 coordinate 7,222,213, forward strand.
TCAGCTTCGCCATCCCTGTCTACAGTTTCAGTGAACACACCTTTCTGTTATGCTTATACCTAGTTTATAAAACTTTTTACTTATCAGCCAATTTATTTATTTTACAAAAAAGCAATGTAATAACACCATAAGCATACATAAAGTAGATTACAGTTCAAAGAATTATAAAACCTGCTCTTTCAACTTCATGGAAAAATATTGCTCTAGTCTAGTTTAAGTTCCTGAGAGAAATACTCCCATAAACAGTGCTTGAAAGTTAACAAACATTTCTGGTTGGGCATGACTACTGGTGCTAAATATTCTCTGGCCACAGGAAAAACATGAGAACTATGTGAAATTATTAAATCTGACAGGCAATATTGAGATGACTTATCAGAAATATGTAGGCCTATTTACAGTATTTGAGTCAGAACCAGAGTGTTGTAAGTATCCTACACATTATTGTTCAGGTTGGAGCCCAACAGATATATCAATCTCCCATATCGGCCTGTTACAGATATGTTGTTATTGGCATGTATGTTGGCCGATATGCACTGATATGAAAACCTTTTTTACAGAACAAAATGCAGAAAAGGGTAACTTGGGTAAGTTAGAAATGGTGTCATCACATAGTTTATCCTGCAGAGCGCTCTTCCATGTTATGATTTGGAGTTTTTATCAAGGCCTATGACATAAAGGCTGATGCAGTAAGAAAAAGATGCTCTGTTGACTCAAAGATTGCAGATACATACAGTAGATGAGAGAACAGTGCAAAGTCAACAATAGCACAAGCAGCACTTCTATGTGTAAGTAATGGGTATCTGATTAACAAGTGCAGATATTGTACAGTATTTGTATTTATCTTTTATGTGGATTAAACAAGTGGCATGCTCATTTCTCCAGTCACTAGTATAATCATAGTACAAAATTTCCATACTGTGAGAGGAAGGGTGTGGACTTGAGCAACAGAAATCAAAAATGGAGAGAAAGAGGGAGAGAGAGAGATTGCACACAGCTTTGGTTATTCCAAATAGACTGGGCAATCAAAGCAGCCCTAATCTTACATGGCTTTAGGGTAGAATTGAATATTCACTTTACTTCTAGCTTATGCATTATGTGGCTATATCAGGACAGAATAAGTAGACTGGAGAAACTGAAAAATCAGTATTAATTACCTCATTTTAGGTGGAGCAAGTTAATTACTACCCTCCCTGTTACTGAAATTGACATGAAAATGACAATAGAGGACATATTCTGTGTATAAAAAATGAGCTGGTCATCCTAAAATTCCATGGCACACTAGATCTTGCTACACGGCACACTGGGTGTGAACCATTGGTCCAACTAATACCGTAACACGAGCTACAGGGTCAATATTAGCATGCAAACAAATTTCATCTGAGCGGCAGAGCTGATGAGAGCATAACAGTTTAAAGGCTTACAAATTGCATTTACCATTTGTAAACTGCACTGTAACGTTCCCCTGAAAGTTGTGTCCTGCTGGCCTGGGGTCCCTGGGCTTGCATGTGTTGCAGAGAGTGGAGTTTCATTTCATTTATGTTCCACTGATAGCAAAACAACTCTCCCCTTAAAGGCAAATTGGGACAGACCAGATATACTTGGCAGAAAGAAACTTTGTGGCTAAACACCAACCCTGAGGTGATAAGGAAGCAAGTGATATGGCAGAAGTTTTGCGATACCACCTTGGGTGGCCAGTAAGATTGTGGAGGGGCACTGGCCAGCTTGGCCACATCTTTAAAACCATGCATGCCTATCTGTATTTATGAAGGCTTTTTGTAAAGTTGTATGTTTTATATAGATAGAATAGAATACCCACGGTGGTAAAAAAGAAAGAAGAAAATATTATCTAAACCTGTTGCCAAAGATTGTCTATGTTTTCCAACATAATTTCTTGAGAGCATGCTGAGTAGGGATATAGTCAACCAAGAAAATCTTGGTCGACTGAAATCGTATCCTCTCTTTCACCAGTTGAGTGGTCACAAGGGAAAAAAAATGTGTGAGCAAACCTTCATAAACCTATTGAGGTAGCAATCCTTATGAAAGGAACACTGGCCCTGTTCCAGCCAATGTGAATTGGGTTGGATGAGATCATATCGACCGACCGATCGATCAGTCGACCAGGAGGCTACAGCCCTAATGCTGAGAGCTCTAATGATGTTGTATCTGTCAGGCATGTTCTCTCCTGTCTTCCTGCAATTAAGTGCTATTCCTGTTTGACACATGTTGGTTGGGTTTTAATGAAACACATCTATCAGCTGTGAGTCAGGAAGGCAGCTATTAATATGTTATTTTATCCATTGTCAGGCAGAGGACCCGGCCAGTCAATTGTATTGACTTGAAGAAACAACACTGACATCAGCAGCTGGGGTTGAACATAAACAACAAGGAACAATTGATACAAGATCCCTGCACTTCAGAAGAAACATTTTTGCGATGTTCTTAATTAGTCGATTTATCTAGAAAATATAGCTCATAAATTCCCTGCCAGGGATTCTACAGACGCACATTTAGGCTACAGTAGTTACACACTTAGCAGAAAGCAGGGGTAGTTATGAATCTGGTGGATTGGAAGAGCTAAATGCTACCAGAATGTCAGTGAAAGTGTTAATTTGCAACTAGCTGTTTCTCTTTTTTTTTTCTTAAATCAGTTTGGCTTCTTTTGACCTTTGTAGTAAGTGCTCATTGCGGTTGTGTTTCCACACTCAGTATGTCGGTCAGCAGTGTAATTTCCTCTCAGCCCTCCTTCTCATCAAGAACACAGAGAATCGGAGAAATAAAGAAAACTGCAGTGATCTGTTCTTCAGAACAATAAGGTAAGATTAGCGATTATCAAAACAAAGAACGGCAGGTTTATTCACAGGGCACATTTCACATGTTAGGCAGTTGATGGGGTTTTTTCTAGCCACAGAACAGTCACAGAGATAACAAAATGGGCAAGTGCTATAGCAGTCACCACAGGGCTATTCAAACTAAGCCAATCAAAGAATACAAGGCATCTATGGTCTCATCATCTCTCTTTTTTTTTTAATTTTCCCAGGACTTCTAACAGGTTGAGGAGAACATATGGCTATGCAAGAACACCAGCATCACATTTTGGGCCAATATTTTATGTTGGTGAAATTTGAGTTTCTGTAAGTTTTAAAAAAGAAACTTATTTGAAGTAGAGTTTCAAAACTCAGCCCTGTCTTTGGACACAGCAGTTCGGCATCTCATCACAAGTTTCATCTTATAGGTAGTTCTAGACCATTTAAATCATATAACATGATCTTCATCAGCAGATAGGGTTTGCCCCGTCCAAGAATTTGGACCTTTACCTTAGAATTTCATGAAATTAAATTGTTTTTTTACTATTTCTGGTTGGCACTTTTTCAAATATTTTATGTATTATGTATTTATATTTGCAAAATAGTCAGGCATTCATTTACTGGCTTTAGATTACTTATCTAAGCATAAGGGATTTGCAAATTACGTAATTCTTCAAATTTGTATCTCATCTATTTGTTACTGAGGTTAGGACTGACTGCGATCAGCTATTAAAAAATGCCTACAAAACAAGTCATTCAAATGTTATTCTCAGTCAAAAGAGTTGAGCACGGGTTTGTTTTACTAATAGTTGATTTAACCAAATGGCCATTACAGGACTACTTTTAGCTATATTTAACCAGTTGCAAAGGAGAGCTAATTATAGACAACACAATGAAACACCTTTCTCATCTACCCCACCAATTCTTCCCCATGTAAAGTGACTAGCATGGCAGCTCCCCACTCTGTAAATGGAAGAAGGGTCAGGCCTGTGCATATACTGTATATGTGAAGAGGTGACAGGGACCTGGTGCAGGCTGGGGTCTCTGCTGCAGAACAAGGGGAGGGCAGGGGGAGTCAGAGTCACAGAAAAGCCTTTGTTCACCGCCCGCTGCCACACTCTCAGCTGGAATTCCATTTGTTCCCTCACCGGAATGAAATGGCATTGATTGTTGGCTCAGATGTCTGGTAGGAGGGAGGGGGTGGCAAACAAGGAAAGAGAGGAGAGAGAGAAGAGGATGCGGAGAGAGAAATAAAGGAAGAGGCAGATGGACAGGGAAAGAGACAGGCCGACGGAGATACTGCAAAAAAAAAACAGGCAGCAGAACAGAGAGAAATGCGGGAAAAGTGTGAGGCTTCTGCAAATCTATGATAGGACTTAAAAGAGAGAAGAACAGAGAGAGAAGGGAAAATGTAGGATAAAAGAAGGGAAGCTGGGCATCAGTGCCATGTAAGAAGGTGGTGTCTGTGGCAGGCTCATCCTCAGATCCTCCTCAGTGGGATACCTCATCAGCATTCCTACCTCAAATTTAACTGTTATCAGAGAGAGGAGGAGGGGAGGGTCCCGGTGGCTCAGAGGGATTAAGTGCTTGCTGTGTAATCATGACATCGTAGCTTTGAATCCGGCAACCTTCATCATGTACTTCCTGTCGATTTTCCTTGAATAATATGTAGGAAATACGAAATTATATTAGTAAGCAAACATTGCATGTATTAAGATAATATAAAGTGCGTCTAAGCAAGTTGTACTTTAAACAGAATCATTTCCTTTAAAATTACCTTGCATCTTATTAGTAGATTGAGTGGTTGATTGAATACTGATGTCTTCTACACATACTAAAAGTGTTATCTTGCATACTCCTTCATATTGTCTGCTTAACTAGTCAGTGTAAAAATTTGAGTGTAAGTGATAAATTAATCACGTGTTTCCTGCCTGTGGAAAAAGACATTTTGGGCAAAGAGATTGCTTATTTCATGAGACATTTGGGATGTTTGCAGTTTATTTGATAACAATAACATCATCATCATCATCATCATCATCATCATCATCATCATCAACAACAACAACAACAACAACAACAACACCAACAACAACAACAACAACAACAACAACAACAACAGTAATAATAATAATAAAAAAAACAAAAAAGCACTGCACTTGAATACTGATTTGGACATGGATTACCATGGAAATGGTAGACAATTTGAGGCATTTTGTCAAGCCCAATATAATAAAGAGAAAAAAAAGAAAACTTTTTAGGTTATTTGACAAGTTTTCAATGAGTTGAAAAAGATAAAGTTGACCATACTGATCTCTTTCTCTGGGTGTTCTCAGTATTCTTACTCTATATAATGAATCTGATAGCCTAATGCATAATTTTTCCTAAACCAAACGAAATAAAAAAGATACAAGCTTGTGTGTAGTTCACTCTCTTTTAACCTCTTAAAAGTCTGGCTGACTTTTTTCAGACTGAAAATTCAAGGTTACTCAATTGCCACATTTGTTTGTGTTGGTTGGTTATGTTGGTACACCTCATTGCACCTTGGTTTTGTTGACATTTGTTGTTGATCACCTCATAACATGAAAGTATCTGCTACTCATTACAGCTCCATACAAAAATGAGTAGGTTTATGTAAAGAAATTGTCTCTATATTTCATTTAGACATTTAAGATACAGTTGGCTTTCTTTTCTTGCTTTGGCAGGGAAAACCTGAGGCTTTTTCTACCACTTACTACAGTCTGGTGCCTCCCTTTCTCTCTCACAGATTTAACATTTTTTTTTTCTTCTGCAAAACAGTGTTAAAGGAAGGCAGAATTATGTGCAAGTGTACTTGTTGCCCTCAGGTAGTTAAATTCAACCACGGAGACTAATAACAAAACCAGACGCTTTGATTGGTGGAGCTGAGGGTTGCCGAATAGGTCATATTCAGGGCAAAAAGACCCCCCAACAAAATGAAGTTTGCCCTCAGATTTCCAAGCCGGGTCATTCCCCATGCCAAGCATAAATAGAATTTGTAATGATGCAAGATAGCCGAATATTCAGCCCCTAAAAATCAAAATTTTTAAAACATGTTTTGCTGCTCCTTAGCTCAGCATCCTCCCTGCTGTAGCTCATGGTGTAGTATAAGCTCACAGAAACTCTCCCAGGGAGACATGTTTTGTTACATTTTTGTAAATGTGCAAAGGGAAATTCAGCTGAGCTTTGAAGATTTCCCATTGTGTGTGGTATACATGCAGGCAGCACACCGCTGGTGTTTCAGCCTACAAAAAACATGAGGCAGGGGCTTCTATAGAAAGAAAACTCTATATAGAGGACATCAAAGAAAAGTGGTCAAATGTTTACACTGGAGAGCACAGCTCTACCTTTACTCTGAAACTCTCTCTTTCTCTCTCTTTTCTTTTTACCTGCTCCCTTGTTACTTCTCTCCATCTGCCAGTCCAGACTATAGCGTTCACTTCTCTCTTTTCTCCAGGGAGATGTGGTTGACATGCTGCGGGCTAAAGGGAATTTGTTCTGCACATCAAGTATGCATCATCTCACTGTTTCTGTAGGCAGTTTCTCAAGAAAGTGTGAAAGAGACAGAAAAGCAATACACTATATGAAAATATTGCAGTGTGGCCAGTCTCCTTGTTAGTCGGGATTCAGTTTAGTTAGAGGAATAACCCCATCTAACATATAACCACATACTGCATCTGGTTATTGGATTGAGAAGGAGGAGTAGCTCACTGATCAGTTTGTTGTGCCACTGGTTTTAATGGGCAAGTAAATGTCCAATGATGACACTAGCAGAGCACTAAGACACAGGCTCATGTAGTCGACACACTCAGATATCTGAAATGCCTCCACCTATATACTATTTATTAGCAGGGATTGAATTGACAAGTCCTGCAACATGTGCGTCTTCACATGGGTAATCAGCAGTGTGTGGGGGTGTGAGCATATGAGGCTTGTGTGCGTAAGAGATTTGGAGAAGGAACGAGCACCTAATTACATAGAGAGAGAAAAGGAGCATTTGATAACCTGATGGCTCCGCTGTGTGGAGAAGAAATGTTTCTCCCAGTTGGAAAAGAGCCTGGGACTCTGGATAGATTAATAATGAACTGTGCATTTATAATTCTGCTGACTCAATGAAAAACATTATGTCTGCAGCAAGGAAAAACATCTGTGGTTTTAGTAATCTAATATTATTTTTTATCCAGAAAAGACAGTTTTTCTTGGGGATAAGAGGAGGAAAGGAAAGGAGTAATAAAAAAAAAAAATAGAAAAGATGGGGTGGGGTTATTACAAGGTCAATTCCATTAAGAACGCTTCAGGATGAATGTATGGCCCAGAGCTGCTGGGCATGTTGGGACTCACCTTTCATCAATCACCAGCTCTTATGTTATGACCATGACACGGGAAGCAGAGGGGAACTGATTTGATTATTGCCATATTTCTGACAGAGTTCTGTGACTGACAGCTTCGGAGAAAAGAGCCTACACAAATTCTCAGGATTTTATTACTAACATTTTCAGTCTTAGAACACAGGCCTCCTTATATTTTTTATTTTTCTCATGAAGGTATATAGCCAAACCAACAATGAATGTGTCGTACCAACATGTGTTGTCTATGCAGTATATTCCTTTGTGCCATAGAGCTCCCCTTTTGTCCAAAAACTTTTAAAAGCACATCAGTGAGCCTCACGGTTGCACTTGTGTGTTCATTACCATAAACATGAACACTGTTGTTTAGGTTAACTCAGTCCCGTAAACACCCTCATGTTGATAACTAGTGAACCAATTGTATTTGTGTTCGTGTTTTTATTTTACTTTCATGTCATGAACAGAAAGTACCCAACCCTCATGGGTTTACCAGATACCGAGAGTGCAGTTGCAGTGGTCAATCATTTCATTAGAGTTACAGATTATTTAAAAAAAAAAATCTTCCCTCTCTCTCACCTCACCTCATCTGCTACAAAAAAGTTCCCTTACTGAAGCACAGGTCAAGTTTTTCATAGTCATCCGGACAGAATTAATTAACAGAAATAGAGGACATTTTACTAGAGAGCACATCCCTTGTGTCCTTGTAGACAGGACAGCAAAACAAAAAATGAGCCTTTTTCTCAGTTTGACCTGGCTCACACAACCAACCAAATCCGTCCTCCTCTGGAATGGCATTAAGCCCACGATCTCTAGCTAATGGTAGTGTTTCTGAGCAGAATTGTGTACATAGAGACCTCTTTTCTGTCAGTTAAATTATACTTCACACTAGGTTCTAGACTGTAGCTATTCTTTATTAGATGATAATTTAGTAATGTTTGTTTATGTCAAAATATAAACTGGACATTTTTCTCTATACATGAAATATTTTTTCTCCTAATCTCCTGAAAATCTCAAATTAACCATTTCCGAAAAAAAACAAATTGTTTGTTTAATATAAGGCTTTCAGCTTATTAGCCTAGGGATAGCCATACAAAATGTCCCAGTTGAATATCTTTTAAGTGAGTCTGTGATCAGACATCTTCACAAGTCTATTCCAAAGCCAAAGCATATAACATTTGTGTCTGATGTTTGGTGTTTCCATCCCATATCTCCACTAATGGCTGGAACTGAAGTAAATTAATGGACTCTAAATTAAAAAAAAATTAAATAGCTCGATGTTACAACTTGCATGGTCACGGAAAACCCAAATACCAGAGGCATTATACAGGACACACACATGAATTATAGAATTCTTTATAAGTATGGATTCCCAGATGACCATATTTTTGAACTTTGTTGAGGAAAGATCCCAGTGCTCTACCTGCTGACTGAGTTAGAACATGAATAGTTCAGTGTGTAATAGGTCAAAATGATCTCCACCAAATTCACAAATGACTCCTGTTTGAGTACCATTACCTAGAAACTACAGGGTGCAGCTGTTGAAGGAAATTACGATGCCTTTAAAAAAAAATTAAGCTATGTACCGTCACAAGGATCCGGTGAGCTTGTTGCCGATTGGCAGAGACATGGTAGGAAAGTAGAAATGACCTCAAAAAGCATTTTTGATGAACACAAGCCTTAACCTTTAATTACAGTCTCATAAACACTTATTATGACACTAAAATTAAATTATAGTGTTATATCATACATCATTCTACTATAATTATTTCATTTTCACGTATTGCATAATTGATTTTGTTTGTAGATACCATGTGTGTGTGTGTGTGTGTGTGTGTGCATGTGTGTGTGTGTGTGCATGTGTGTGTGTGTGTGTGTATTAAATGTTCGAGTGTGTGTGTGTCTGTGACAGATGGAGAGAGGAAGATGAACTTGTGTTTGAGAAAGTGCTATAGGTGATGTGAATCTCTGGAAAGACAATCTTAATAATCACATGCTGTCAGAGTGCTCCTCTCTTTCTACTCCTGCCGTTTGAGTGGATTCATCATTTGAGTGCAGATAATCAAACTGTTTTTGCACTTGATGAAACTCCATTCCACAGTAGCTGCGTAGCTTGGCTACATGTCATCTAATGCAGCAAACTGCATGAATACTAATATACAAGAAATATATTTCCCATCCCTTCCAACTGTAGCCTGCCAACAGCACTACCTGTAGATGTGGATATAAAGCGGAAGGTGGTCATTGTGCTTTATGTACTATTGATGTTCTATTGATGTTCTAGCATAAAACACAGTTAACATAGTGACTACACAATCACATTAAACAAATCTTTCCATTTGATTTGGTTTCCTTGTTGTTGATTAAAAAAATCCCAGAATTAAATGGTAGAACAGATATAGTTCATTGTTGATATAGGTAATGGGAAAATTATATTGTAATTTTAAACTTCTAGTCTAGTTTCCTGTGTATGAATATTTAAGTGTCAAACTGAGTAAATACGAAGGGTAAATAAAGTGCAATTGAGTGCTTTTTTTACCTTAGCTGACAAAGTGCACAGCTTAGGCCTCATTATGAAGTGGTACTAGGTTATTTCCTTTCCAAGCCTCACTTGTTGACTTTTTCTATGTCAATCATTGTTGCACTCGACTTGCAAACTGTTTTGGACAGGTTGTCCAGAACCCAAAAGATCAAGAATACAATAGAACAGATTAGAAAGGAAGATTTGCTTGTTCTTCATTGCAATTAAAATTCTTAGTCAGTGGAGGTGCTCAGTGCTGGACTGTGTCATTATTCTTCTCTGCATGCTAACAAGTTACAGAGTTTTTTTTCCTATCGACCCAGCACTATCAGTAACACATCGTTCCCCCTCCACTCGACCGCCCAGTGGAACCAGCAAGACTCCAGGGAGATGACAACCTCTCCAATGGCCAATTACACCATTAATTGCTTATCAGATCCAATTTGGGATTGCAGTAAATGAAGCAAAGTATTCTCCGCTGTGTGTGTCTGAGGGTGAGAGTGTGTGTAACTGTGGTAGGCTCAACACAGTGTGTTGCCCCTGTCATCCCCAATCAGTGGAATTGAAACACCTAATTGCCGAGCTCCCACTCGTTTGCCTTCCAAAACAGTCCTTTGTTTGTCTAATCAGACTCTCTCACACACACAGTTGGATGCTGTGATGTACTTGCACATACTACTACACACAAGCACATCACTGCATACTACTGGTTCACTTTCTGAGATATAATGTCGAACATATTAAAAGAAAAGCAAAAGTATACATGTGGTGGGTGGTGGAGTAATTGATGAAGAGCCCTTTGTTTCCCGGCCGCTGCCATCTGCGAATATGCTGAAACATGCTTTAATTAATAAGGGGGCAATAGGAGGCTCTTTACTCTCAGCTTTTGCTGTGTCCAGGTTTTTCCGTAGTGCTTGGGATGTTGGGTATCTCTAACAAGACAAGAGACACCTCTTCGTTTTCCTTGCCCTGGTGTTTAATTTGTGAGAGCTTTTGTTTCCCTTCCAAGTTTATTTTTCTTCATGAAATTCTTTGAGACTCACTTGTGATAAATGTTTAGATAAACAAAACTGACTTGAACCTGAACTCCTATTGTTCATCCTCATCCTCGCTACCTGTAACCCACCCAAACTGTAATGAACCAGGTGAGGATTAGGCTAATTGGATCATTGCAGGTAAAGAGTTGAGCCCACCTCTAAACTGTGTAACACACATCCTCTCCTGGCAGAACACGCATGGTGACATGATCACACACATGCACAGATACAGACAGAAACAGACAGACACAGACACACGCAAACACACTGCTTGTCAAGTATAATAACCTAGCTGTTTTATAATATGTCTCATTATACCTGCAATTGACTTGTTAGAGGCATAACCACTGGTGCATTCAGGGGTGTTGTGTCATTTTTGATAGAGTTTCCGACTGATTTATTTTCTCAGGGAAAGTGAATCGATGGAAATCTCATTAAGGTGGAGGTAAAGGTCATGGCAGACGTGTAAATGAACGCCCTAGTGGTTCTTAACACAGTCTCTATATAGTTTCAATGGTGCATAGGTGACTTAAGCACTGTGGACTGTGCGATGATGCAAAGCAAATGTTGTGTTACTTTACAAGAATAAGTGTTGAGGAGTTTTGGAGGTTCAGGACAGAGTTTATTGAGAATAATGTAGTTCTGTCACCTACTGCATTTTGACAGCAATTATTGTACAGTACATTAAAGGGGTGCTTTTCACTTAAAAAGGTTTTTTGAACTGTAAACTAAATGAATGACTGTATTGTGATTAAATACATCAATGCTGGTGTTGATATTGACATTTCTTACCAAAGTTATAAAAATCAGCTTTTCGTGGGTTGAAAATGGTTCAACATGCCATCTACTGTTTTAAATAATCCTGAACCTTGTAATGCTAATGCTGACATAGAGTCAATCTTTTGGGACTTATACACATTGTTAAATTTATGTATAAAATAAGAAATATTAATGCCCTCTAATCAGCACCTTCCACAACACCCATCTATGAGTGAAAATCTGTCAAACCATACTCATTTTCAAATATACACTGATCAACCCTCATAATTCACAGGAGTTTATGCTATTTTTTCCTAACCCTCTGGGTAGTATTTTTCAATGTTGGTACGGTCGTTTGGACTTTTGCTTTTGACGGCTGCGTTCATTCCCCTCAGACCCTTTTACGGCTCGGCAATGGTTGCAGATGGTAGCAGGTCCCTTGACAGCACTGCAATGTACATTTGTAAACGGCATTTCTGACAAGGGTACTTCTAACTACTTCCTTTAAGATCCACGGCTTCAGGGATCACTGGGGCTGAAGCCAACAGCTCAATCTGATACAACTAGGGACCATCATGGTCCTCCTCACACAATTCCGCTCCAGGGGAATTCTGGAGGGGAAAAGACATCTACCTCAAAAAAGCCCCTCTAGCATAGGTACCTTGTTAGTCTGTTTCACCCTCCATTTTCTTTCTGGCCTGGGAGTGTCACCGGGCAGCTCCTGCCTCACACATCCAGGCCCCTGTCCCCTGTCTCAGACCCTCGCCCGCTTTTTAACATTTTCCAAATTACGTAGTGGGAGGAGTAAGCCCCAGAGCTGAGGATGAAGTAACACTTAAATTTACTCAAAATATATAAAGTATGATCCATTTTATATGTAGAGTGGAAAAATTATTTGCCATAATTATCGTTGATTATATTTTAATGTCTCGAAAAAAAGTACTAGGAAAGTTCAGGTTAACACTGACAACAATAAACTCAGACTCTCTTTAAAGCTGTACCATTCAATATTTTACTATGGACTACGTAAAAATGATTATGTGTAATATAAATGGTGTCCCTCATAAGGATGAACTCAAAGGGCATAATCTCTTGTCTCTGTAGTTCCTCTCAGCTTTACAGGGTGTTTCAGTATCCTTCAGCTCAATGTCTTGGCTTTGCCAGCCACATATTTACTGCTTTGGTTCAGTCCCATGACTCTCATAACCCTGTTTCTTGCTAAATTAGGAAGCTGTTTTCTGCAAAAAAAATTTCAATAAACACACTGCTACCTACCCAACGCCAAACTAGCCGGCATTTTGTTTGCAATACAATACAATCAGTTGTGGTATTTATTCTAATTAAAACTTGCTCAGTTTTTAACCAGCAGCCTTTCTTGACAAAAAAATCTAACCATGGTCCAGTGTTCCCCAGATATAAATGGCACATAATGGGAACCTAAAAATTATATTCCCCACCTCTTTATTTGCTTGATATGAGTTATTGTGGGAACTTGTCAGGGGTTCTGCTCCCCAGTGCTGCTGCATAGCTCTCTATATATTTGGCCTACACTTGTGAGAACTTATCAAATGAGTTTGGGGTTGTGGTTAGAGTTATATTTATATAACCATTTTGAAGCCTTTTTCCAATAAAAATGCTGGATAGTATTCATAAAATTTCAACTTGAAACAGGTCAAATTTGACCCAAAAATAATAGGGTGGTTAATGTGTGTTTACAGAATAGTGGACTGGTGAACATAGGACCCTGGAAACATAGAACCCAGGGGAACATAGGACCTCTGGAACTTAGGACCCAAGGAACACAGATACATATACCATGTAAAACGATTCCAAAGAATTTCAGCGGATTATAAACTTGTGAAGCCTTGAGTAATGAGCTTCAAAAGAGCAGGATGCAAAACTTTTCTTATCGCTTTATAGCTATTTAACATGCCGCTAGCAGCATGTAGGTACTGGTTATCTTCTAAATGTCTAGTTAGCTACCACTGTTCTTGACATCAGATGACATTGTCTCCAAGCAATAGATAAGCTGTTCATAGGGGTATGCAGGACCTCTTTTCTAACAGTAAAGTGATTGTAATATAAAATACCATGATATTAAATATTTTGACATTATATAATAATTAATTTTAGCAATATATAGTATAAATAATGGTCATGTAGACCTGTATATGGATATTATGGATATTGTCTGATCTCAACATGCATGGACATAAGTACTACACATAGTTTGTGTAATTATTCTACATATTCCTCCTAAGAGTGCAGTGAACATCGTGGAATATTTAGCAGCTTAAGGGCCAGATGTTTTTATCAGGCATTGGTTGAATACAAACGGAGCTAAAAAAGGAGAGTGAATATTGGACTCGTACATTTGTGGACACGGACCTGACCACAAATGTACGATATGTTACTCTGTGTCTGCTGCATGTGTAAATAGCTAACACTTTTCTCAACATGTTCACCATTTTAACTTTATTAGGTGATAACTTAAAGGCCAAAAATTAATGCATCCTCAAGTTTTGACCTTTGTCCTGTGTGAAGAATTAAATGTTCTGCCTGTGCAGGTCAGGCTGATTGCAACAAAGCTACATTTGTTAACAAGCAATACTGAGTCCACGCTTCTTCACTGTTTCATCAGTTGTTCAGATTCTGCAGGGACTCTGCAAACGTTAGAAAATAGCAGGAACTGGCACTTCAATGCAGTTGCTGTGCTTCAAGGCAAGACTGCTTTTCATTTTTTGAAGTGTGTGGCTATCCATACAGTATTGATATTATGTCTTAGTTTTTCATTTCTGGTGGAAAATGTGGTGAGGTCCCCTGGGGAGCTCAGCATATTCTCAACTGTTAAAAGACCCCAGACCTCGATAAGTCCCAGAGAACTCTGTGACTGGATGCCTGAAGGGGAGAATATTTCTCAGACTCAATCCTCCTAAAAGAGGAGTTTTTGGTCAAGAGCTGTTACTCATTCTATTCCCCTAGCTCCTTGTCTAAACTCATTTCCTCTCCTCTTCCTTGTCTCTCTCAGAGGCAATGTGACAAGTGAACAATGATTCATATGCAGTGAGTCCAGAATTGAGCCTATTTCACATGTCTTGCGAGCCTCACTGAAGTCACCCAGTGGTCCTCGTCGCCACCACGCATCCCATCCCACACTGCCCTCCTGCACACACATACTCACCTTGCTTTGGGATAGTGTGAATTTTATTACAGTGGTGTGAAGCCAGCAGCATATGAAGAGACAGAGGGGGAGAGGGAGCCGTGATGTTTACACATCTTGGATAAATCACGGTGCTGTTTGCTTTAATAACCACTAAATGCAGAGACACATGTAATTGCTTTGATGTTGCTCTGATGGCTACAAATAATGGCGCACTCCGTGATTATGGAGTCAGTTAGGTGCTGGAGGCGTACACATAGGCCACAGACTCAGTGCTTGTGCACCTAACTGTACATGAGAATTCCCCAATGCCTCCCCTCCTTTAGTTTTTGTCTGGGTCCCACCCTAAGGGCTTGATTTAGATGAAATGTCATTTTTAATGGAAAATTTGATGGAAGCAAAACAACAACTGGGAATATTGCTTGTGTAAGTAGCAGGAATGGAGGCAAGTGCCAGGGCAATGTCAGTGGCAGGGGTTGTTTCTCCCTTGATTGTACTCTTTTGGAATTCATTGGTTGCCTGTATGATATTAGTGTTGTAACAAATGTAGCCCTCAGGCAGGCAGGGCGACCAGCACATTGCTACTCTTTATAGATGAGTGTGCCAGGAGGAAATGCGTTTGCAGCCTGGCCCTGCTGTGGACTTAATGTGGAGCAAGCTGAGGGTGAATGGACAGTGGCGATAAGTGCTACAGCAGCTCATCATATCTGCCCTTCCTTCTCTTGTTTTCATCTCACGCCTTGGCCTAATTGCTTTCATATCATGAATTTGTACGAGTTGCACTGACATTAATGACACACAAACCTCTGTGACGAGGCAACGTTATTTTTTACTCAGTTGGCTTCAGTATCAAAGCATTGCTGCTGAAACACTTAACCTATGTCTCTCATGCAACCAGCTGCCCCTCTACATCAAACCAGTGGGTATTTCTTAATGTCATTGGTGCAGCAAATGATCATTGCATGCCACGGGCAACTTCAAGACCTCCCTTGGACCCCGTTTGTAGCAGTGCAGATATAAGCTTCAACATCATTTATGTAGCCTGCCATGCAGTTTTGTTGTATAGTAACTCTGACCACACAGAATTCTCATTTGGCAGTGTAGTAATTAATTTATCCCTATCTATCTCTTGTATCCCTCAAGCCTTTCAGCAGGGTGGCCTGAAAGCTGAAAGCTGCATTGTTGATTGAATGCAAAGTCTATCTTCAGATGCGATCTCAAATCAGTCCCTCTAGGGGAATAGCTCGGAGCAGGCCAGATTATGTTCTTTCATGCCGTAGTGGTAATGATTCATTTCATTGTACGAGACACAACTGACTTTAATTGCAGGTTTCGTGCTGGGCGACAGCCTCTATCCCGGACATGGTCATGTAAACTGTCATGACAGGAAACTCAACTGCAGGAAAAGTCACTGAAGGCACAGAATAATTATGCAACTCCATGTTATTCTCCATATTTTGCCTTTGATGCATTTTGGCATAGAACGGCAAGATGCTTCAGGTTCAGATTTTTATAATAAGTTGTTCTTGCCAGATCCAAGTCTGACATTTACTCAGCAGGGTAAATAAGGATAGAAAAAAATAAAAGTGAATTTGGCCAAGGACCTTCACTTCCTTTTTGCCCTTTGCCCCTCCTTCTTAATATGTTTTTGTATTTGTACTTGATTTCCAGGTATAATGTTCTTCTATCCATCCTCAGTGAGCAGGAGGCACCCCTGGCAAATGGATGAAAAGAAATTATCTTATAGACCTCTCCAAAACATCTCAGGATTGCACAGTTCAGAACATGTCTGAACTGTACTGGACTACAGTGCAGGCAAAACGTTTGTATAACAACCATTGTATTTATTACCCACTCAGTAACGCAGAGGAAATATGTCAAGTGGTGAACCTGCTTTTTGCATTTGGGAAAACAAAAAACTTAACTTGCAGTCATTTGGATGTTACTGCCTCTATTTCTTCATTTATGAAGTTAACTTCTATTTCCTATCTTAACCCTGGGGTGCAGCTTTGGGTAATAAATAGCTATCAAAGACAGGAAAATGAAAGAGAGGAGGAGACAAATCTCGAGAAGAATGATAGGGGCAGTAATAGTAGTAGACAACTCAGCGGGAGGCAAAAAAAGTCAAACTAAAAGCAGCAGAAGCAAGATGGGGATGCAAAAAAATGCAGTGCTAACTCACCTTATGTCAGCGTCTATGACAGAAATGACTTGGAAGTTTGGAGACCAGTGTTGTCATGGAAACTGATTTTATTGCTGCTGACAGGCAGGTGGTGGTGGTGGTGGAGGAGGTGGGGAGGGGGGTCTTTGTGTTTTTCCTTTGGATGCCAATGAAGATATGATCCTGAGAAAAACAGGTGTTGGTCGTCAATGGCCCTGAAGGCTGACATTGCCTTGGCTAAAGCCGTATTGTCCTGGGCAGTCCACTGAGGACTCTAAAGGCCGCTCTAGTGTATCTCTTTTTTATTTTAAATTTGAAGAGTGCTTCCCGCAGGGCCTGTTTAAGATAACATACTGCAAGACTGGAGATGTGACATGTTATGAACTGTGGCGAAAAGATACAGTTCTGCCTTTCATATTTGATGAGGAGTGTGGAGATGCAGAATATCTGAGTGGTGTGAAAGCAAAAGAAAGAAAAGTCGACTGTCCTCCTATCCTAAATTCAGTCCTTGTAACCACACAACTAATATACTCAAGGAGAGGGATAATAAAACTCATTACTATTAGATCAGGATTAGAGGAAGGATTGCTCTGTAATCCTACTACCAACACTGACACCATGAATCTTCTAGAATAGTCCAGCTTCTGTGTTAATGATCATCAACAGCAGTAATGTGCTGTGTCTTGGATCACACTCTGTCCTAGTATCCTCACACAAGTTTATGTGCCAGAGGCAAAAGTCCTGTTTATCATGTCCAGGCTGCTGTGCACGGGGGCCGCGTTTTTAATTAAAACTCGTCGTATCTCTCTCTCCAACATTGGGAGGTGTGATCACTGCCTGTCACTTCAGTGCAACACAAACATGTTTATTTTTGGTCCCAGATTCATTTAATGGGCTTGTCAGAACTGATGAAAATTAGAGGAGGCAGAGGCGGCTGATAAGCCCCACTGTTATTAGATGGGCTGGAGCTGTTGTTTGTCTGCCTTAGTTTGTCCTGTGTTGATGCATAAATGCGTGTGTACGACTAGCCAGCAATCTAAAGAAAATACACGACCCTGCACAACTGCTAATTCATTCTCAGACACGCAAAGTCGGACTATAAAAGTTTTCTCCGTTCAAACTTTTAAGAATAAATTAAAGGTTTCAACACTTGTAACTACAGCTGAAGCCCCACAGTATTCAGCAGTGCTTCTACACTGCAGACTGCTCAGTGTTTTCTGAAATGCAGAGAAGCAGAAGTAAATAGACATGGGAACAGAAAAACTCTTTTCTTATTTGCTTGGGTGCTTTCTAGCTTTGTTGTCCCTCCTGAGCACACAAAAGAAAACAAAAGTTGAATTCTTCCAACAAATCCTCTGAGGGCCAGAATAATAGTGCACTATCGCTGCATGGTGTGCATCAAATCAAGATGTGTATCAAAAAAAAGTAGGACTCTCATATCTCTATCTATGTCTATGGAAGTGTCACTGCAGAGCTCCAAGCTGACAGTGGCATTTCTGCTAATGGCAAATTATTGGGCTGGCTTCTGCAGCTGTATTGGAATAGTTCAGATTGTAGTCTGTTGGTACTAAATACAACTGAATTGGAGAGATGTGGAGTTTTTCTGCTCTCCCGCCACCCTTAATACAGCTTAGGTGTGTTTGCTCCACAAAGAGTGCTTTTATCGAAAAACTCTTCTCACTGAGGTTATGCTGACAAATGGCAGTGTGACATTCAAATGAAACCATCTGCTCCCAATGTAGGCTTTAGAAGAGGACATAATGCATAGTACTTTTATTGTATTTGTTCATATCAAGTTGCATCTCATACAAATAAAAAATCCTGCAAATTTGGAGCATGACTGAGTCAATGAGGGCAAAAGGGGAGTGGAAGTTTAGATAACAGGAAAATCTGGGGAGTTTAAGGAAGACAAAAGAAAAAATATATTATTATGTTTTTGCTTTAACCTGTTCAGAAACTCCTTATTGGTCCGTTTCTTTCTAGCCCTTTCCTGAACTCTCTCAAATACTGCATGATGTCATTTGTGGCCATTTAAGGTCTCTAAGGCTCCATATCAGACGCTGGACCTAAGCATCAGAGATGGGAAGTAATCAAACTGAGAGAAAAACTCTTGTTGCAACACACAATTCGAAGTAAATAGAACATTACTTTTGAAAGGGTTAGCATATTCTCGAATAAGTATGACGTGTAAAAATCAGTACAATTAGTACTTAAAGATACACTGCGGAATATGTTAACACTAGTGGCAATATGAAGCAAAGTTTTGGGAAGTGGGTCTACATTTTTATTTATGCACGAAGATGCTCACGCATATGCACAAACACACAGGTGATGTGGTTCAAATTGTAGCTGACTGCAGAGGGAAAATTTGTAATGTAACCGTAGCAATGCATAGGAAAAAGGAGGTAAAGAAAAGAAATGTGAATTAGGATGAAAGCAGGGCAGTGTTAAAAAGAGTTTTGCAAATGTTTTATGCTAAAAGAAACCCTCAAGGATACACTATACATTTTGGTTAGAAACACTGTATATGCACCTAACTGTTTTTTTTTTTTTTTTACCAGAATAAATCGCATTGTAGCTTTACAGTTTAACTCCTATGATGAAATATTGTCGAAACTGCCATAAATTATCATTCACCTAACTTTATGATAAGTTTTGGTGTAGAGAATAGATCCAAGCCTTTTGGTAAAGTGGGATTTTCAGATCTACTTATTATAATACACAACATATATTATATAACGTACATATCACTCATACTGGATGAAGGTTTATTTTTATTAATTATTTTTAATTTTTTATGGTCATTGATGCCCTCTGCGGAAGATTTGCCCAGATATCTAATCAAAAAAAAGATTGATCAAGAATCAGCAACCTCTTGGACGAGTCGGACTGACTTGGAATTGGTGAAACACATCCTGTAGCACACAGCCTGGAAATTTGCAGTGAAAATAGATATCTTAAAGGATGTAAAAAGGTTAATATCTGTTTTTTTGTTTCTGTTTTTTTTTCATACTGTCACTGTTCAGGAAATTAGTGCCTAGGATAGTTACTGTTAGTAACTGTAAGGTGTTGTACCCTCACCCCCAGTGCTTCCTTCACAGCAGATGTAAAAGCCCCTGGGGAGTCATGAATACTGTGTCACACACTGAGTTACAGTTCTTACTTCTTACTTAATATAGGGCAAATATGTTGTGATTTACTGAGACAGATGGGACCAGAATGTGGAAGCTCAGAGACAGAGCCGAGGACACAGGTGAAAATACAATGGTTTTGATAACCTTGGTTTTCAAAGAGTGTACCAGTACATGGTTCAGAGTCAGGCAGGCAGCTGTAACAAACAGAGCCTTTGATTCAACTGGTGGATAGCAGACAGGTCTCTTCAAAGGTGAAGGGAGTAGAGATATTTGGGAACGGAAATCCAATAGTCGAACTGGATACAACACCGTTACAGGGCGAGGCTGGTGGGAAACTGCAGTCAGGTGGTTCTGTGGCAAATGGAAAGAAAGATCAGCAAAGATATCATCAAGGACAAAATCTAATGGGCCGGGAACATTACCGCACGGAGCAATGGACAGATTGACAAATACTTGTGTTCTCCCCGGGTCTTTTATGCTGTAGGAGGGTGAAGTCTAATAGGAGTTGATGAGGCAGCTGTGCAGCTGAGGTGGAGACATATCCAGCGGAGGGCCGGCCAGCCCCACCCAAAGGAAGACGCAGACTCCCAGACAGGGACAGACAGACATGACACACAGAAGGCAGCGTAAAAAAAAAAAACACATGACACACCAGGATGTGAGGAGGGAGACTGCAGAATCCTAACAGAATATGCATTTGGCATTTATTCAAATACACGTAATACAACTTTAGAAATAACAATAATGTTATGTTATGTTGTACCCAAAAGCAAGCCTTAAAGCCCTCACACACACACACATGCACACAAACACACAACAAAACCCTTGTCCAAGACACACAAAACGCTAAAAGCAAATGCCCCTAAGTGCTACCTTAGTCCTTCAGAAGAGGGGTTTCAAGTGTGTTCTCCGTCCACTTAGTGCCTTCACGTATCTAAGAGCTCCATTTGACCTTCTCACTGTCTCAGTGTCCAGAACTGAGCTCATGGCTTCTCATGTGACCCACTCTCTCAGGCTTGCTTGCCTGCTGCCTTTTCCCTTGAACTAAACCCAAGGACGGTGAAACAAACACAAACACAGAAATCAATGCACAGCCAGCTGAAACTCATAGGTTAAAAAAAAAAAAAAAACAAATTTCAGCAATATTTCTGTCTGTCACAAGTGTTATGCCAGACTTTTAAAGAACAGCATTAACCCACCGCGTGAACAAGTAAACCATTCCTGAGGAGCCGTTTTGAATTGGAATGCCTTTGTTTGCATTTATTACAAGTCCAATCATAAGGAGTCTCGTATTCCATGTGTTTTGTATCGATATGTTAATTTTAACTTTCAAACCTGGTTGAATGAATTCTATATTTTCATTACCATACAACAAAGTCTTTAGTTCCATAAATACAGCATCACTGGCATTTGTGCTATATTTATAGAACCATGACATTTATAGACCATTGACATTTTAGAAGCTTAGAGGGGTCAACGTAAAAGAGTCTGGTTGGTGTGATGCTGCATTTCAAAGCCTGGCTTCATTTCAGCAGTTTTTCTCCAGGAAAAAGGCTTGATGACAGAGGGTTTGTGTCTTCACCAGTCCTTTCAGAGGACAACTGAATGGGCTCGTTTAACAACCGGTTGTAGCGATTCTCCCGGTCTGTCATGTTCTTTTGATGTGTCCAGGAAGCAAATCATTACGCAGAGTCAGTCGGAAGGTTCTGTGGCCTTCATTAGCTAAAAAGAGCCTCTAAATCAAAGCTATAGGTGGAGAAAGGATCTAATATGGGGACTTTGAAAGCCTCCATACGGAAACTGAAATGCTATGTCAAACCAAAGACACATCTTCTTACAGTAAGCAGGTTGTATACTAAATAAAATGCCAAAAAATGTGAAAAAAATAAAATAAATAAAATGATCAAAGACACTCATCAGTCATAAAATGGGTTTCAGTCCAACTGAACTCACCTGTTCTTGCCAGTCATTGAATACCTTTTTTTTTTTTACTTGCTTTATTTGATAGTCACAGCTGCTAACCTGCCACAGGACACACAACAGGGACCCTATGAAGTGGTGTCTATACATGCCAACATGCATATTATACTAAACAGCTCCTCCCGCAGACATGGAGTAGAACCCCATCAGACACAAGGGAGATGGTTAAAATAACACGGCATGTTAGCTGAGACTAGGAATGAAATATCCCCATTTGGGGATCATCAAATGGACACCTAAGGGATTGATGGCAGCCGTTCGCCGCCTCCTAATGGTCACATGTTGGACAGATTTGACTGCAAAGAGTCCCAGGTGCATGAGAAATACTTCACAGTACCTGTTCGCTGCTGGTTGTCAATAGAATCCAGGGGATATGAAGGAGATGAGGTGGGTTGGCTGCCAGTTGAGCAGGCCACGGTGCTCTTTGTTGGCTTAATGCTTAAATGGGCTTGCAGGGAGCTGACACAGTGCAAATGGAAAGAGACTCTCTGATGCAGAGGCACAGTCTATCCTCTTCTCTCAACCTAACAGTTTAGCTGCTATTTTCACCCAATTTTTTTACTCAAATTTTCTCCAATACATGTCGCATTGGACAAAAGCGAGAGAAAAAGGGAGAGAGAATATGTGAAGCCCCCCCCCTTCAGTGCCGACTTCTGCTATTCACCCTCATCATCTCCCTTCTAGCCTCTGTGGATCCACAGGGTCTAACTAAGCACATTCTGTCCTCCCCGGCCTACCCGACTCTTGATCTCCCCAGGCCCTCCGCCATCCTTCACTGGCTTTAATGACAGACATTTATTTAATTCATGCTACTGGGAAATGAGATTAGTTTCGATAGAGGAGAACAGGGGGTATAGAGAGTGGTGCCTTGGAAAAAGAGAGAGAGAAAGAAAGTGAGAATGTGCGTCTATAGCCCATCACCCGCCATCTGCCTGCCTCTGCAACTTCAGTACTAGTTATTTTAGAACAACACATTTAATTTCATTGTATTCCAGTGCTTGTCATTCTGTCACTCGCTCCATCATGGCTCACTGCATCATGCCCAAATGAGCCAGCAGGAAGACGGTGATGGAGATGGTGTTGGTGAAGATGATGATAGTAGTGATGATGATAATGATGATGATGATGATGACAGGCTGTTGATGCCTTGGGTTGGTAATGTGATCGCATCCACCAGACATGGCTGATTGCTTCTTCAACGCAGCAACTTACTTTATTATACTTTCAGAAGCTCTGCCATTGGGATATTGCTCTCTACCAAAAAGACATGTCAGACTCTGCGTGCTACTGGATGCACTGAGTCAGCAGTGTGTTGTTTGTGTAAGTGAGAGGGAGAGAGAGAGAGAGAGAGAGAGAGAGAGAGAGCTCTGCTTGACTCTGCGTGAGCTTCTGCAGTCTATTGCCCTCTGACACAGTCCACAGAGAGGAAACTGTGACAGGAGACCTTGATTCAGACATATGTTAAATGTACCACTATTCACACACAGAGACATGCAGCCATGCGTACACACATGCAATTGATTGTTCTTACACTTACTGTGAAATGCCTGGCGATTGCATTCACACACACACACAAACATGCTCGCTCAGCCGAATGCAAATCATATGAGATAAAGCATACACACACACTCTGCCTACAGAGATACAAGGCGGCTACAGAGGAGCACTTGGCTGCCTAAAGCCCCCGAAGCGCATGTCGGCTCCTCCCTCCATCCCACATGGGGCTCTGCATTTTAACTAAACATCTGGCTGTGTCAGCACCAGTTCATCACAGCAGGAACCCCATGCCCACCTCCCCAATTTTGCCTCTGTGTCTGTCTCTGCATGCTAGGAGGCTGAATTCAGAGAAAACACGTTGCATTATGCACTGTGATTCATGGTTCAATGTGTCTCAGTGAGTGTTGTGCATGCGTATTCATTTGGATTCAATCATCAGGCAGAAGTTGAAATTGCTGGCATTGACTGGACGAACATGTATGGGTGTTTGAAAATAAATGAATGCCAGTTCGCACCCACGGATGCCAAGATGTTTACATGCTGAAATGAAACCACCTACTGGGCTACAACAATTAATTGGCCGCTACCTACAGTGCATCGACATTAAGGTTGAGTCACTCCATTAAATGCGTTTAGCCTCCAGGGAAAGTGCTTTAATGTTAGCTGAGAGAAAGTACAAATAGCTCAGTACAAGCCAGATCCATTTTATATTTAGGGTCTAACAGCATACATTAAAGCACCCACTCTGTGCAACAGGACTATTATGGCTTTTGAGGTTCTGAGCAGTGAAGGCTAAGACAATTACTCTACAGTGACTTGACGCTGTGCAGAGAAACTAGACAGCAGAAGTCATGCCTCTGGAGTTGTCTCTTCATTAAACAATAGCCAGGTGGGGAAATTTCACCAGGCCATGAGAAGGTAACTTTCATCAAATAAGTCATGTTTAGTGTTTAGTTTCACATGGCTATACAATACAAATTAAAGGGGCAATGTGTAAGCAATGGCCAACTGTCAAATTCTTACTCAAAACAAATAGGGGGCAGCATGTTCCCAGAAAATTTGGTGTCCGTCCCTATCGTAAGAAACAAGGAAATGCACTCTTTGGTTCCTCCTCCCCTTCCCCTCCCTCTGTGCCATAGTAGCCTTCGGGCATACTGGTGCATCAGTGGGCCACAGAAACACTAAAAGTGTATTCTTTCCCCATTCACTATTTTCCTGTGGTTATTTGTCTTTCAGATGTATAAAGACAGAATTGTTTTTTTCATCTTGTTGGTATTCCCACTGTTGATTGAGTTCTTAAGCATCCTTCTTTTCTTTCCTTCCATACAGGAGCTGATGCTATTGGCAATTCTTAAAAGTGAAACAGACAAACAAAGAATGTTTTCAAATAACAAGCTGACAAATGTTAAGTAATCGTTATCTTCTGGCTGACATTTTGAGAAAGAGTTTAAAAGCAGCTAAATAGCCATTGCCAGTTTGAATAGATTGCACTTTCTTGTTGGCAAGGTTATTGGCAGGATTGATACCCTTGCCTGAGACACTCCAGCCTCTTGTCCTCATTCATAAGAAGCTGGGGAAATTAGTGGATGAATTCCTTACACACTCTCTGATGGAGAAGATTTAGAGAGCTAGCAACTTGGGAGGA
This sequence comes from Istiophorus platypterus, assembly GCA_016859345.1. Lineage (NCBI taxonomy): Eukaryota > Metazoa > Chordata > Actinopteri > Istiophoriformes > Istiophoridae > Istiophorus > Istiophorus platypterus. The sequence continues at coordinate 7,247,269 of CM029117.1, forward strand.
AACTGAATTAACCTCTGAATCCTCATTCATCCATTAGCTATACCGCTTAATCCTTTGAGGGTCACAGGGGGCTGGAGCCAATCCCAGCTGGCGCTGGACAGGAGTCAGGTTACACCCTGGGCAGGTATTGCTCACATGCTTTGAAGTACAATTTGCTGTTAACAAAATGTGCTTCAACGGGCCGACAAATAGAGACAAACAACCAGTCACACTCACATTCACCTACGGGCAGAGACTCCTGCAAACCTAACCTGCAGGTCTTCGCACTGTGAGAGCAAGCCTGAGCACCTGGAGGAAAACCTGCAGGCGCGCGGTGAACATGCAAACACCACACTGAAAGGCTGTTGGTGAACCAGGGTTCGAAACCAGAACCTTCTCACTGTGAGGCAACACTGAATCTTCTTGAAGCTTTTTCTTTTCGCCAATATGGAAAAGATTTATTTGGACAGGCATTTGGTGATTGAACATGAGATGTGTGAAAGTGTGCTACGTGTGAAACAGTGCGAAATCTTACCCAGACCTGCTACTTGTCTGCAACTAAGGCAGTGATTTCATAGCACATTAGATCACAAAGTCCTGTTCACTAGGTTATTGCCATTACATCCCGGTGCACCCTTGTAGTTTTGATGCAGTGCACATAAGCAATGCTTATCTCTGAAGAAAAGGAGCCTTTAGTGATTACAGTGTATTGGCAGTTGGGTGTGTATAACAGCAGTCTCCTGAAGTGCCCCATTACCTCTGATTTAAAGTGTGTGCATAGCAACAGGCCAAGCAATACTGTCCCTCCTCCGACAATACCAATTGCATTCTGTTCTCAGACAACAAGCTACAGAGAGAGAGAAAGAGGCAAATTAAGGGAGAGAGAATGGGTCTTCACAGGCATTGAATTCAATTTTCTAACGCTAATAACATTTTAGCATTTATCCTTGTTTTTTTACCTGCATATTAGTATTTGGTTCAATAGAAATCTACATGTTTGGAGACATGCAAAAGCTTTTTACTTTGCCTAAGCACACATTTATTCATGCAACAAGTAGTTACCGACCTCATGTTAACAGCAAAATGTGCTTCAAAGCATGTGAACCATACCAAACTTAACTAATTAGGCATTTCTTTTGAACTGGAAACATGTTGATCAAAGTGAATAATTATGACAAAAAAGACCCACAAGAGTTTTTCAAACACTTTAACTGTAACTAGAGCTTCCTAGACTTCTGGATAGTCAAGAGAGAAAGTCATATATCTCCCAGTTTGCTGGCTGGTATCATTAATCATCCCATATCCTGCAGCAGAACACACTAAGATATACAGTAGCAAGCTTGCCAAATATCATAGGAGTGAAAAACACGTGGTCACCAAAGAAGCAGTTTGAATCACAAACAATTGCACTCCACAGACACTCTGTTAATCCGAAGTGCCAGTCGAAACGCTCAACATATTGTCAACACAATGGCCAATGGGGAGTCATGACTCATGGCAGAACAAAAGTGTGTTTGTGCATCAACTTCTTCACTGCTCGCAGCTTTAAAAATGTATTTTCTTTCTTCAAAATCAATAACCCTGTTTTAGAAGTTGCATTTTATTAGGTACAACAATCTTAAACTCATGCAGTCTAATACAATGTTCCTGCAATAAATAAATGTTCAGTCTGTTTTGAAACTCTTTTAGAGACGCGCTGATTCAACTTTATAGTCATTTTGGAGGATGCAGTTTTTGAATGGTATTGAGATATACTGACAGGTGTTTCTATTGTATTTTGTCAACCCCATTTAGCTATATCAGTGAGGGCAGACTAAGTAACAGAAATACCCCTCTGTAATATGCAATACAGTTCAACAGCACCACAAATTACATCCTGCAAAAATATCACACAGTTTTTTTGCAACCGTTGGAAATGAGGCTGGTGAGAGCAGTTAAAGTGAAACAAATCAGTAAAGCTGAAGACCATAAAAACCAAAACAATGAGCTGAAAATGCTCCATATTGTATGTATTTTTACATTGTGGTATAACTGCTTTTACCTAAGTATAGGACCTGAGCACCTCTTTCACCACTGGCCAGCAGCACTTTCCATCACTTAAGGAAGCTACAGGACCCGTACATGCTAATCTCACACGTGTCCATTGACACACAATTGGCATTCATCAGATGCTCACAACTTGAGAGTTTTCCCACATTTTTCATAGATATAATGTTTTTTATGGGCATTTTCACATTATTTTGTGAATAAATTTCACTGAAAGAAAAACATTACAACAAAAAGAATCACAATTGTAATCTTCTATACCCTAATCTGACCACGTGGAGCTGAAGGTCAAATTGCATGTTAAGAGCCAAGAACACAATATAAAGATACTGTATTTATCTGTTACTTTACAATTAAACCTCTTTAGGCAGTGATCTTGGCTTCAGAGCTATATTGCGGGTGAATGTACGATTGCTCACTCCACAAGGGTCCTATTACCACAAAACGTTAATGCTCCATGTCATTGTGCTTCTGTTTAGTCACTTTAGTGTAATAATTAATCAAAATAAACATACAGCACTTGACAATAAGTCTTTTATATTTGGCACTAATCAGACAACTCATTAGGCAGTAATGAGCCGACTCTGCCTGTTCATCTTGTGTTTGGGGGAAGTTTGGCGCATGGGGGAAAGTGTTTGTGTCTGCATGTGTGTGAGCACACAGTTACACATAAACACACATGCACCCCTTCATACACACATATGCACACACCAGCCGGCACTCCTGTAGTCCCACTCCAATTATGGCAGCATCTCACCCGGGAAGAAGCCCACTTACCCGGCATTCACTTTATGAATAATTGATTGTTTGTGCCAGTGTTGTATTTGTAAATACACGATTGCTCTCTGATTAATAGTTTTCTAGACATAGTCATTTGTTCAATTTGATTAGACTCTTAAATGTATTATTTATTAGCTGAAAATGCTCTACGGTTATTAGTCATCACAAGGGCAACAAGAAGATTTGGCATAAGGACACATCTGCATGCAAACAGACGCCCTCACATCATTCCACACACACTCACATGGCAGGTGGCCGCATGTATCTGTGCGTCTGTGTGATTTAACACATTGTTTGGATGTTGTGAACATTTTGACTGCCTTTCAGCATGCAAATATCTTTTAGACTTCTAGCTTCTTTGAGCTAATCAGAAGTAAGTTAAGTATTTCTTTTTTTTTCAGTAAATTAATTAGATCCATATGCTCGTGAATTAAGGGCATTTGAATTTAGAAGCATCAGACACAGTTACCATTAAGACTGGATGGCCAGGTGCAGAGAGGAAGGTTAACAAGCATTGAATGCGGATGTAATTTCGTGTGTTGTGAGAGCTCAAACCGATTTCTTTGTCCTTGATGAAGGAAATGAGTGAGTGTGACCTTTTGGATGAGTTTGTAATATGTAGTGAGCCTGCATCATCACTTGCGTTGAGTGTTTTTTTTTTTCTTAGCAGCACAGAGCTTCATTAAAAAAACAGGTCAAATCTATTAAATTTAAATTTTAAAAAAGTGTGGCCCAGATAAATGTAGGATGTGTCTGAAATTTTAAGATCATCCCATATTTATATAGACAGCCAGTTGAGTACTCAGTGACTCACTTGGACACTTGTAAAACTCCTGTGCACAACTCTTGCATTATCTGTAGAAACGATTTGAAAAATTTGGTGGTATGTTTGAATTATCTGCAATACAGTATTCGCATGTTCTTTGTGTCAGTTTAACCAGCTGCTTCAGATGATTTTGACCGACTGATGTATTCTTACATCGGTGGATGGTGGAACAATTATATGCAGGCTCTGGCTGGTTTTCTTCTTTCTGCCTCCAGGGAGTGCACAAGCTAGCTATATATATAGCTACTGTATGTATACATGGCACTCCGCCACAACATTAAAATCAGCTGGTTTTGAATTACTTTCTTTTATTCTTACTGGCAGCACTGGAAACCATTATGTGTTTTTGCTTGAAAACCCCTTCAAATAAAAGCCTAAATAGAAAAAGCCATCAAGAAAAAAATAACAGTTGTAATTTTGATGTTCAGTCTTATGTTTTAGACCTGTGACCAGCTGGCATACCTGGTAGCGATCAGGTGTAGTTTCCTCTCATCCCCTGCTCCTTATGATGGTTTTAGAGTAAAACTACAACAAAGCCTCTGTCCTTTTTGGGAGGAAGTCTTCTCTTACTCTGTTTGTTTTAGTGCTAATGGATCTCCTGGTTTTGTTTAAATGTAACCTGATGTGTGTGGATTTGTACAAGTAATTCTTCGATAATGATACATGTAATCATTAACTAATTATAATCCTGTATTACTTGTGATTGTTCCTGATAGAGATGGTATAGCTGCTAACATGAGATTTACCAATGCATGGTAAGAGCAAGGGAAGTAAAACATCGCAGTTAAACCGGCCCATCCACAAGATTATGTGTGACGGTCTGGGAGCATACCATCCCAGCTTCCACACCATGCACACATGTACAGCTCTGTCAGCAGGCATTTTTCACAGCACACATTTTTGACTGTTCAATAACAATGGTTCTGTTTTATCCAAGTATCCCAGTAAGTCATGAGAGTGTGACAGTGAGCCAGCAGGATCCGGAAACTGAAACAGCTAAATGAAATTCAGCCGTCGTTAGTATTGTTGGATATTCCTGTGCTTTTTCTAGTTTTACACGTCAAAAGGTCTTCTGTAAAAAAGCCCATATAAATGACACTGAAGTGGGTGATTAATTAAAGCCCCCACACATTAGTGGTACACCCACACGGGTGTTTGGAGTTAATCTGATTAGACCTCTTCTCAGGAACGTGTAGGTGTGAACACTGTGCATGAGTGACATTTCCTTGTCCCTACTCTCAGCTTTGTTGCATCTGTCAGCTCGGTTAAACTTTCACCTTTGGCTTATTTTTGCATTCGCACAGTTTGTTGTCCTCAACAAACTGGTAGCATAGCTCTGACAACTTCAGACAGAAAGCCGGTCTAATGATCCTGAGTAAATGAAAACACCTGTGTAGGTGTACTTTGTGAAGTCACCGGAAAAGACTGGATGTTCACATTGCTGGCAACACTAAAATCGTGCATTTTTTAGTATTTTGATTATGAATAGTGGGCTAAGGCTGATTTGCCTGTTAGAGCAAGAACAGTACAATTGTTGAAAACCTCGAAACCTGTTGCAAACCGGGCGTGGACAAATGCCCAGCCTCTCAGAGGGGGGATCTCACTTACAAAGCTGATAGACATGGTGCATCATTGGTGTGTGTGTATATGTGTATTTGTGCCTGCACATGTGTGTGTGTTTGTGTGCGTGCGCATGCCAGTGCATGTTGTTATGCTCCTCAGGAGTGCTAGCAGGCCAACTGAAGAGAGAAGGAAAAGCAGCACTGCTCTGCACCATATGCCAAATATGGGCCTGTCTGCCAATTTGTGGGGGATACTGGCAAGTGCTAGCAAGGCTGAATTCTCGACAGAGGGAGATGAATAATTGAACATGCACGGAGCCAAGTTCTGTAGGGATGGAGTGGGGTGCCTTTATGCATGGAGAGGGGGAATGGAGACAGTCGGGCTGTCTAAAAGCAAAACTCTCATTTAGATAGTGATTAGTTTGCTTTTTGTAAACAAGTCAAAAAGCTGTAGAGATTGTAAGATGAACTTAAATGGATTAATGGTGAGACGGGAGTGGAAAAAAGCATGACTCACTAACATTTATACATTTTGATCACAAACTTCATAAACTACAACCAAAGTGGCCAAAAGCTCTCATCGATCCTGCAAGTGTGCACCACAACCATACAGGAAACTTGAGATAAATCTACATAATGAAAATGAAAGAATGCTTAAAGAGATCTCTGTGTAATTTAATCAGTGTGGAGGAGACATTTATTCAAACAGGATATGCATTTTATATTTAAATTTTAATAATTCAACTGGCACCCCAATCAAGATCAGCCTCCAGTAAACGCAACAGTAGAGCGAGCTTACACCAGACTGACCAGTAGTCCAACCCAGTCCGGTGAGCTCGGATATTGATAATTTTTCAAAATATGGTGGATGTTTACCCGGAAATGCCAAAGAAATATGTTTTTAGTCCATATGTTTAAGACTGGCATGTGCAGTAAAGACACATTTCAGGTTTTACATTATTTCAAGATTTCAAGCAAAAATGCAGCACAGAAAATAGCACATCTAATTAACACAGATGAGAAGAGCAGAACGTTTAGCTCAGCTTCATCCAACATGAAGTGTGTTGACGTTGTGTCATATTTAGCGTGAGTAACGACTGCCAAGTGTGAAAAACTCTTAATGACGGCGCCCTAGTGTGACGGAATTCATCCTCCTTTAAGTATTATTCCTTTATTAGATCTTTAGCTATCATTATACATTAGAGCCAGCAGGTCATTTAGAAGTAGGCCCTAAAAGCAATAGTTCATTGTTTGCCTCCAGCATGATTGAGAAGAAGGCAATTGCATCCAGCTGGCCAGTTCCCATTGCTAGTTGCCATAGCAGCAAAGGTTCTAGCACAGTTCCTATGAATATAGTAGAAGATATGATAAGATAGGCGTCCAGTTGAGGGGGTAAACAGCCATAACAATCAGCCAGTGTCTCTGTGTCTCAGGGTCAGTAACTTGCACAGGTCTTCCCCATCTAGGACAGATAAATTGTGTGATTTAGGTGAAACATGGTTTAATGTTTAGGATTTGGTTCCCAATAGAATCCTCACACATGTATGGATGTGATGTTGCTCCATGACAAATAACCTTATTTGGAAATGTAGTGAATATGACAAAGTTTATGATTAGGTACAGGTTGTCAGGAAGGAATCCTTTAGATTTGGGCGGCATTACACAGTGCTATCTTGTATTGCTCATCTTCGCTCTCCTTCGCCAAGCTTCAGTGCATGCTTCAGTTTAAGACTTTTTGGTCTCCTGAAACTTCTTCCATTGGCCCACAAGATTCCACCCAACGATGCGTGGGATATTTCAGTCTGAGGAAAAGTGGTGACATTATAATTCGTGGAGCCAGGCAACTAGAGTCACTAAAAACTGGGACAGTTTGATTCCTCTCAGCACTTCTTGCCGAGAATTTGTGACTAACATACGGCATTACTCCTGAGAGAAGGGAGGCCTGGGGTCAGCAGAAAGCCTTTCCCTTTCTTTAACACTTTTTCTTCATCACTGGGATCCTGGGATTTACGGTGAAAGTAGGATATACTGAAACCTAGAGTTAAGAGAGAAAGTGTTTATAATCAGATTTGGTATGTTGCAAGTTTTGTCAATTTTAAGGCCTTACGGGTTTGAAACAAATGTAGGCAATAAATGAAACGAATAATGGAGATAGCTTCTAATCAATTCTCACTAAGCAACTCTGCTAAGGACATCAGGAGGGCGGGCAACCAGGAGAGAGAGGTGGTCAAGAGCCTGCATGGCTGCCTCTTGGATTTCTGTCACCCAGCTGTGGTGCCAAGGTTCTGAATAAATACCGCCCACGATGATGTACATAAGTGTGTGTCTTGTGCATATGCAATATCCCGCAATCCTCCTGTGTCTCATTGAGTGAGCATAAGAACAGTATAGACATGACAACAAGTGTTTGAAGATAATGATGAATTCCACTGCTTGAGGCAATGACAAAAGTATGAGAGAGAAAACAAACTGTATTCTGGTTAAATGGTGCTGCCTGAATAATAGACAGAGACAAATCTGAGCGACTCCGCAGCTGTGACAGCAAATCTTCTCCAATAGTAGCCCTACGTTCTGTATATGCCACTGTCTAACTATTGCCTGTGACTTTCCATTAATCTTCAGAAATTGATCTGTTTTGTTCTCTTGTTTAACAGTGACTTTAGTATTGCGATGCCACTTTACGGAAACCTATTAAGTTCTAATCATTGTCTTCTCTCTCCTCTCCCCCTGCCCTTTTTCTCCCTATTGCCTTCTCTCTCTGTGACAGATACCACCCTGTCCAGTGAACGTGGTAAGTACTGCAGCAGCACACTCCCTTGATTTAGAGCCATCTGTGTGTGGACTCTGCCAGCAACAGCGGATTGACTGTTTTGATGTGGAAGGAACTGAGCCACAAACTCCACAAAATCATTTGCATCACCAGAAAGCTATTTTCCTCTCCATCACATTGCATGTCACGGCAAATGTTGATACGAGGAGAAAAACATCAAGCGAAGGCAATTATGAAAGCAGCATCCACAGACCCATGTGGCCAATCAGAATTTGAATTTAGCATATTTTCCCTGCACACATTTTGCCTCGACCTACTTAGTCAATTTACCCCCTTTTGACTCTAGTAGTATTCAATAAGGAGCCAAGGAGTATCTTTTTCACTTTGTCTCATTCCAGATTTAATAGAATGTATCTCCATGTAGTCCAAATAGGGAGCAGTTTCATTCCCCCACTGTGGCAGCCTCTCTTTTCATTCTATTTCCAAATTTCACTCCCCATGTTGTGCTATTATTAATTGCTTCCTGTTCTTGGAGGAGCACTTTAATCACTTCATCAAACGGGCTGAAAGAGAGAGTCCATCTGCAGTACTGCAGTGCTTTTTTGCATCCTGATTTTGCATTTGTGTATGTGCATGTGTATCTGTGTGTGTGTGTGTGTGTGTGTGTGTGTGTGAGAGTGTGTGTGTGTGTGTACGTGTGTCTGTGTGGATGTGTGGGTGTAAATGTGGGTGTTTTCTTGCCAGACATCTGGTTTGGCCTGTTAGCAGCCACTCTTCATCTATAGCACTGCCTTGTGTGAGAATAGGTGTCCCCACTGTACATGTCATCAACAGAGTTTCAGTATGGCACTGAGACAAGAAGTGGTTTTGCTAAACTTGCTCACTGCCCTATGAAGCATGACAGTTCGGGGCAAAATTGTCAAGCTAAGTTGGTGTGGTGGCGTCACACGGTGTAGACAAAACACCACATGCTGGGTGTCTGGTCTTTGAAACTTCAAAGTGGCAACAGGGAAGAGAAGTGTAAAGTTGTGGTTCAGATCAAGCACTTGAGGTTTATTTTTGTGTACCTGGTTAACGTCCATCTGCTGGTGGAGAAGACATTGATATGTAGCACAGAGAAGCTTGTGTGATCAATTTTTCATTGCCAAAGTAGCAACTGTGTGTTTGTTTTTGTTTTTTTTTCCAAACCAGTTAGGCTTAAAAAAAGCATGGAATAAGAATGTCACAATAGGAAAACAAACATATTAATTCTGAGCGTTATCCTTGATTTTGACCTCATCTCTGGCTTTCTTAACAACCCTCCGGCTCTGACATTAAAACACATGCATGAGCTCTCTCTTCTCCCACACCCTGTTTCCTTCTCTGCGCTGCTGAGTGGACGCAAAATGTGAATGATATTCCACAATGAAAGAAAGAAAGAAATAAAGGGGAGGGAAAACAATGAATGGATTAAAAAGCAGATGAGAGAGTGAGGGGAGGTAGTGTCAGGCCAAGGTCTGTGTGCCCTTGGTCCCTTCATGAAGCGCAGCCAGCAGGCAGCCTTCCAAAAGACTACTTATCACTCATCAGAGCAAACATCATTCACTCCATTCGCTCCTCTTTTTTAATACATGTGCATGTGTATTTTCGGAAAAACAGAAACATTCAGTATATACCTGCAGTGCGAAACAGTACACAGTGGTGCTCCCTCCCTGTGCATTGCTGTGCTTAACAAGCTCCTCTCTGCCCCCTCAGCAGTGATGGGGTGTTTTTGGCGTCGTCTGATAGGCCTCCTCAATGTGAAGTGGCTGCCGGCGCATCCTCTCCCAGCTTAATTGGCTGTACCTGAGGCAGGAGGGCAAGGTATAATTGCGATAAGAGAAAATGCTGTGCTTGGCTGGTTTTAGTGCCCTTATCTATAATCTTCTGATTGATTATGGTTTTTCTGCCAGCTGTAAAAATTGTTCATCTCCATCACCTGCGCTGGAAACCATCTTAACTCTTTCTTGGCCAAACCACAGTGCACATTAGCCAACTGTTAACCATATGGTTCATGTACTGCTGGTTAGAGTACAATATTCTCACCATTACCTGCCAGCTCTGATCACTGCTGCTTGTGTGTGCTCAAAATGTGTTACATGCTTATCTCGCACTCTCTTTTTTTTTCCTAAATGCAAGAGGGATTATATTAGAGACCTCACGGTACTGTTTAGCATCCGGTGTACCATATAAATGTCTTTTTTGTGGTCAAATCAACAAGCCTAAGTCTGCCCATAGCTACTTTCATGTCATTATCCAAATTTTTAAATCTATTTTCACCTAAAATGCTAAAATACATCATAGCTATAGTTTGACATGTTGGAAATTCCTGTTTTTTTGTAATGTGTCAGAGAGGCAGTTTCTGTCAGCGTAATTGTTGTAAAGCTTTCCTAGGTGCCTTGGTGAAATGGCATAATTGCCTGATGGAATGGACTGGACTGCACTCTGTCGGGTTTCCTTTTGCCATGTAATGCAAGATCCTGAACACAGCTCAAAAGTGTTCTAACATCTGATGTTTCAGTCCCACTGGCTGTGCTTAGTAGTGCAAATTCAAAGCTCAGGGATATTGACATGGCAATGTGAAATATTACACTTGGTAATTTTAGTCAGAGAAGTGGATTTACCTTCATGGAACCTAAGCACTAAGGCTCCAAGTGAATTTCATCACTTGTGCTTTTGGTGCTATTATGAGCATATGTTAATTTGAAGAGTATTCTTAATTATATTAGCATTTATTTGTCTTATTGTGCAAAAAGGAGAGTGTTAAAAAGGCCTGTGTGGAGATGCTGTCAGCATTAAATGCCTGTGCCAAGGAAAAGTTGGTTGAATGCAATTCTTGATCATTCAGAAGCGTTTTTCTCTAAAATGTGGTGAAGCGTGCAGCCCCTTCTGCTTCTCTTCCCCCTCAGTGCCAATTAAAGCTGTTTTTCTGCAGCAGATCTTGAGCTGATGAAGACAGCCACTAAGAGCTCTTGAACTAAAGTCGCACAGGACCTGTATGGCAGATGGTTTGTGCAAGAGTATGTGCAAAGACAGAAAGCAGCTAAGAAGGAAACAAACAAGCATAAAAATGGCAGCCTGTCTCCAGCAAGGAGCTCCTACTTTCTACCCAATTTAAGACTTTCCATTTCTAAATTTTCAAACTTTTCCTCAAAAATGCTGTCAAACCTGTAGGAGACCAGCAAAAACATAAGATCTTGTTCTGTGAAGAATTTCAGCACACCATCTTCCAAAAATTGTCGAGACACCACAAGTATTTCTCAGAGAAAAAGAAAAAGTCCCGAGAGCAGCTTGGTCTCATGGCTTTGACCAGCTCTCCCAGCTGAAGGGAAACAAGCTTTACTCCGGCCTTTAGCTACAAAGGCTGAGACAGCAGACAGTCAAGGCACAGAGGACAGTGCCTAATGGCTACAAGTCCAGCTTTTCCCAGTGGATTACATGTTTCTGTAAGATAAGGCTTGATCAGACATTTTATTTTGAAAAGCCTCTTTTCATGATGCAGATGAGAGCGGACAGGAAACTTGCTGGAACTGATGGGGTCTAAGGCTTTGTGCGGAGATTCAGAACACGCAAACGCAGAAACAGAGATCATATTCAATTCATGCTTTTCATCAGGATCTCAACACCTTACTGTGCAGTGTGCTTCACCTGGGGTCACTCTTCTTTAAGTCCTGTCTGTTTCTGTTGTATACACACGTTTCCAACTTTGATCATTAAATAAAGCATGAGAAAAACCCCAACTCTGTTGTAAAGCTTGTGGAGTCATTCCCATCCCTACACCTGTGTACATCTCCACACTGTGCCTTTGTTATTGTAGCCATGGTGTACACTTGACCAATTAGTTCATATCCTTACTGGGACTAATGAAGCCACATTTCCTGCGTTTAATTACATATTGTGTGATATTATGAGGAACAGGAAATGGTAATGCGCACTTTATTATCTCTCTCTTTCATCATCACCTCCTGCTGTGGGAGACTTTCCCTTCTCCAGCGTTCCCTCCATCCCTTTATATATATCTTTCCTCTTATCCTCCCCTTCTCTCAGCTACAAGGCTGCATGGCACAGTGGCATTAAGAGTTTGTAAGACAAGGCTGGTCCAGGCAAATCCCTACACAATTACATTGTAGAGACCATTATTAAGGCCAGTTGTCGCTGCCTGCTACCAACATTTATATTAAAATATCTTTTTTATTACCCCCCTTGTTCCTGCTATGGCAGAGCTGCACAGTGGTGTGAGTGCAGCTTTGGAACTGCGTCATTCTTCAAGATCTTGCTTGGAATTATAATGTGCTGTAGCTGACATTCGCTTGAGGCCGGGCCATCAAAGAGGCACGCTCGTGACTGGCACCCAAGTTTGCACAAAAACCATTAAGTTTCTTTGTTTGGTGGTGTTGGCGGTTGGGGGGAGGTGTCACCTCGGATACTCAGCTTCTTAAAGTTGCAGGAAATACTCCGGTTTGCTTTCATTTGAAGTATAGCGAGACAATTTCTGCAACTGGCTTTTAACTGGCTTTTTTGCATTTGTTGCTTGTCTCTGTCAAATGGATATTTCAGCTGAAACGATTTGCCTGTCAATCACATCTACCTCTCAGTGTTCTTTACATGCACAGATTACTTTGCTACTGTGAGGATATGCTAAATCTCTGTGTTCAAATTTGTGTGTTTGTATGTGTGTATGTGTGTGTGTGTGTGTGTGTGTGTGTGTGTGTGTGTGTGTGTGTGTGTGTATGTATGCATGCTAGACATTTTATGTTATAAGTACTAATCTGTCACTTCTATAAGATTACTGCTGGAGCTGACTTCATGCGGCGCATGTCAACATCCCAACTGACAGAACCTGCTGAGTTCCTGCTTCCTTGACATTTATTCTAACTGCACTTCCCTCTATGTTACCAAATTACTTAAATCGACCCTAACTTGACACATTAATATCATTTAAACTCTCTGACTTTCCTCTCCAGTGCTGTATGGAATTTTTCCCATTGACTAGCAAATTTGGTATGTAGAGCACATCTAGTCTCACTGGGCCCTTTTCCATTAACGACATAATGCTGTTGTGTAATTATTGCTCATCTGCACATGAAAGCAGATCCGACTAAAAGCTGAAGAACTCACTAATGATACTGCTACAGTACAGCCCAGTTATTTTGTTAACATGAACATGTTAATATGAGCCAATCTTTTGGAAGGTTTTCAATCTGTTATTGAAATATAAAGTTTGCGGTGGTACTAAATGCTCAGTCAATGTATATAATTTCCCTTTTTCTATAGTAATAAGGCCACCGAGTGCAAAATGGTGTTCTTTTTAATCTTGAAGTTGTACACACTGACACTCTGTAAAATATTCTCCGGGAGAGGAAAAATTGAAACCAGTGTTTCCTGTGAAGTAGGAGGAGGTGGGTTTTTTTCTAACCTACGACACTAATTTCTTCTGCTCCCTAATCACGCAACCGTCAGAATCCCTTTGCTGTTGCAATTTTCTTCCTCATCATTCAAAAAAGCACATTCCCATCCACCTGTTAGTCAAACATAGAGGACTGCATATGGCTGTTGACATTTTATGAACAGAGGAATTAAAGCTAAAGCTCTGTTATTGTGAATCTTCAGGGATTCATTTTATCATTTTGAGTATTCATAAATCTTTTATTTCACCCACTTAACAGCTATCTGTCTCTTCTGCAGCTACTTCCTGCATTACACATTATGTTGCTTCAGCAGGTTTTTTCTTTTGTTTGTTCATGGGTTGCCATGAAATATTGTTCAGAGAGCTGCTAGCATGGCTGTAGGCACTTGTTAGATGGAATTAGATGGAAATTCTCTTATTTGACCTCCTTTTATCATTGAAAATCTAGTAAAAATTATTTTCTAACTTTGAAGCTGAATACTACGAGACAAGACTGCACTGGGTTGGTTGATTTTACCGTCCACAAAAATGGATGCTAACATATGTTGGCAGAGAGTTGTTTCCTACCATCAGGTGATTAGGGTTTTTGTTTTTGTTTTTTTAATTAATCTTCCTTTAATTACATTAACCTAAGCCATATATGCTCTAAAATAAGTATAAATCTCTGATGAAAAAAGTAAATAAACCCCAATAGCCGGCTAAACGTGTTGATTCTTTTAAGCAGCTCAGATATGTGACTCCTCCAAAGTGACCCCGTTCTTGTGCTTTCCTCATCCTCCATCAACATGTCCTGCCCAATTCATTTTGAATTGGTTGAACTGTTCTGCACCCCTGGTATTTCTTCATTTTACGGCCGGGGGAAAGACAGCATATCGCTGGCGAAGCAGCACCTATAGAAACTGTTTTTCCTCACCACAATCTTACAGCTCCATCACTCTCACTCACACCTACTCTGTGGATTAGCTCGGCACAGTGCTGCAGGAAGAACGAGGCCAGCTAGAATCAAACATTAATCAGCTGCTGTTTTATAAGACAGAGGGAGCGCCTGCACTCCCTGGGTCCCCCTCCATCTTGCCCTTAGCCTGCCCTACCACCGAATGTTAATGTGACTGCCATTATTCATTTATGAGCTGCCCACTGCTCACTGCCCAGAGTCTGGTGTCCAGACCCAAGTTGGCACGGTGGGCACACTGGAGATGGACGGCAGTGCCAGGGCATTCAGCCGTGGCAGGGCCAGCTCCGTTTTTAAAAAGAACATGTTCTGGCAAGAAGCACGGTTTAACTGTCTGAAAATAGCACTCATGTTACTGGAGCGGTAGGCAGTTGTGAATATGGTGTCATATTTATAGTAGGTAATATATGGAGTAAGAAAAACACAATTAGAATCAAAACTGAGAAGATGAGTTACTGACATAAGATCAAATGCAAGCTGTCCAATTTTTATTCAGTAAATGGGCAATATGATATGATGTATTCACATTTGGACTGTTGTAATTGGACATAAATCTCACTAAATTGCTTCCATGGTGAGACTAAGTACCTCGATATGTTCAGACAGGCAGCTTTGAAGAGCGAGAGTGAGTGTTTTCGGTATCCAGGACACAGAGCGCAGCAGGAGTCATTCTTATTCTTAGTAGTGACATCAATAGAGGAGCAAGCCTGCATAAGGTGAGATACACAGACTCTCCCTCCTGACAGTGTTTGTGAAGAGTTGCCATCAGTGTCAGGCTGTGAAGCAGAAATTAATGAATGAGGGATGCATGGGCTACATTACACATGTCCCTGGACCTGCCAAAGAATATGTGTGTTAAGACAGTGAAGATAAAGAGTGAGGGACAACAGAAAAGAGTAGAAGATGATTGAATGTATTTGTGTAGCAGGTTTTCTCTGTGCTGCTGGGAGGTGTTGTGCAGCAGCAACACTAAAGGTGTTGCATAGCGTGAAGTGGCTGATGATCCAGGATCCTTCAGATTGTCACGCGATCCTTTTTCCCACATGGCTTTGCTCTTTACCTCACCTTTTTCCTCATGGAAAAGAGGAACTGAGCGGATGCAGTCCAGTGAAGCCTTCGCTGTTTCTGTGCATGTTTAATGCCTGTACTATAACTACCAGGGATGGCACTTTCCAGCACATGTCAACATTTTCTGCATTACTGTTACTGTGTTCCCTGCTTCAAACAAATGGGTTTTCTCGTGAACATGGTGGGGACATTGAACAGTGTTTTTACACACTGAATTTTTACGCACTGAATTTTTTAGACATAATCAACCAACAGTGGTGTCACGGTTGCACATGAGGAAAGAGAGCACAAATAGAGTTTCATGTTTAGTATAAGAAAAGTAGACCAAGGATTTGAGTTGATTTTTTTTTTATCAAAATCTCTTTTAGCCCAACGAGGCTTTTCTTCCAAGAGTCCTCAAACAAAAAACATCATATAAATAGATACAAAACAGACACAAACAAACAGAAACAACAACTATTTATGCAAGTAGACCACCTAAAACCCTCAATTAACTCCATATATTATAAGGCACACAAAATGACAATAAAACATCAAAACAAGAGAGGCCAACAATTAATATCATACCCTGCATCCAGCAGGAAACCCACCTCATATACACTAAAGTATATCATCCTTTACTATTTAATTATATGGTCTCGCATACAGTAATTTAAGATGATTATAAGACAATTTGTAGCCATTTCCCTGGTGGCATCATTTTATTCAACAAGCCTGATAAGAGAATGTTCTTTTGCCAAGCTCTAATTTTGGCTTTGGGGCTGTAGTTGTTCTTGTATTGACTAATGTCTATCTCTCACCAAAAGGAGTTGGTCATAAATAATTCGTTAGTTTCTTCTTGTGATGTATTTTATAACATAAGCTCAAAAGGCTTTTGTCAGTGGTGTCATTCACCATCAATCACCCCAGAATACTTTGTAATTCAGTCACTGGTTTGTCATACACACACCTCAAGACAATTCAAGCTGCCATACTCTGTGCCTTTGGGAGCCTTCCTATCTCCCCAATAGCTGCATTGTCCCAAATTGCTGAGCAATAGATGACCTGACAGCCATTGAAGGCTTGAGTTAACCTCAGTAACTCCATAGGCAAATAAGCAGCTATTCGTTGAATTATACAAGGTGTGCTAGTGATCATTTTTGATAAGTGACTGATGTGGGGAGTCCATAATAAACGGATTATGCTAATGAATACCTAAAGGTTTAACAACTGAAATGTGTTCAGTCCATTCCCCTCAGGAAAAAAAACAAAAAACTTAACTGAATCTGCTCAAGCCCCTTTTTTCCCAGACCTAAGCACTAGAAACACTCAGGATGACTTTGTCGCCACAGACCTAATGATTAATATATAGTTGGTCCATTTGGAGGCCTTCCTCTATCTGGCCAAGTACGTCCAGCTGTATACACAGTAGTGTCATCAGTGAATACTGTGTTACTGATTTTAGACTGTATGTCTGGAAAGTTGTTTGCATGGACTAAGTAGAGGAGTTGACCAAGGCAGCTGCACTGTGGCACACCACACTTTACAAGATGTGAAAAGGAAAAGGAACCATTAGTGATTGTCAACTGCATTCTGTCTACTATGTTAGATTCCAGCCAGGGTAATGCAGTTTCTTGGAGACCATAATGCGAAAGGTTCTCCACCAATTCATCATGTTCAGCTAGATCAAGCTAAAAGCACTAAAAGCATCCCGTCTGTCCCAGCCACTGGTCAGTAGTCTCTTCTATATGCATGATAATGATTAATGAGACCTTGTTCATTATTCTCCATGTATTGCCAGATTAGTTTTCTCACTATTGCTACCAACAGTATACCGATTGCAGGGAGAATACTTATCGGATTGCTATTGTCTGTCGTCACAAAGACGAAGTTTGGCATTCTTCCTACTCATTGGATCATGCCTCAGCTCAGGTGACAGATGAAATTGGAAACAGTTAATGGATTTGCTATCTGCTGAGTAGTTTACTGCCCACAAAGTCATAGCCAACTGATATTCCATCAGTAACTGCCTGCAACAATTGAACCACCTCCTCCTTACACAGCTGTGATAAAGCCATAGAGCCAGTTCTACCCTTTTATGATATTATCATCAATAGACTCTACAATAGTTTTCTTAGAACTTAAGTGTTTAACCTTTTCCCTCAATATATAAAGGAGGTGTATTCTCCTTCTTGAGTGTCATGCCAATGGAGCCTCATATATTTGGGGCCTTGGGGGGATTCTCAGTATGCAGCAGAAACACAAGGTGTGTAGCCTGTGACTAAAAGGTAGATACTTCTCCCAGAGTGTTACACAGCACACATACACACATGTACACTTATCTCCTATAGCAGTGCTAATCCCCAAGAGATGAAAGGAGACTCCCACTGCTCTCTGATCCCTGTGCCCTGCTGTGACGGATCATTTGGTGCCTGGCGGAGAGAGACAGGTCCAGTTGATGCTCCCACACATAGTGTCCTTGACCGAAGCACCGACGTGACTTAGGCCAAGCCCCATGCTGATCCAGAAAGTTTCCTATTAGAAATCAATGTCCGTTTGACGCCCTTTCATTCAAGCGCTCTCTGTGGTCTGTCTGTATCACCATGGAGAAAGAAAAAAGAGGAGCCGAGAGAGACAGAGAGAGTGTGTCTTTATGCATACTGAAGACCCCCTTCACACCTCCCTGAATCATGGTGTTTCCTCATGGGAAGTCGGGCGTTAATGCTAGATTAACTATCTCCTCTCATTATAGGAAACAGAATCCTCTGCTCAACCTTGATGCATTGAAGCGGTTCAAAAGTTCACTCCTAGGGCAGTGACCATGTCTGCTTTTATTGTGTTTATGCGTGAGTGTACTCTCTCACCTGCACAGGGATGCATATGTGTATTCGTGTATATTTCCAGCTAGTATAATTGTATACCTCTGCGCTACCAGAGCCACAAAGAGAATGCATGAAAAAAAATTTGAGTCAGCATCATTAAATGCAGAGGAAGAAAAGGGTCATTTTCAAGCAGAAATCTGCTTTAACTTTCATGAGGCCAAACAAATGGCTAACTAGTAAAAGCCCCCACCCTGGTGTATCCTTGTCCGTGCAGAGAGCCGCTGCTGACTGATGTAGAACTTTGTGGTGGTTCTCCTCAATGTCATGAATTTTAAAGAACAGATAATAAACCCCAAGGGCCCTTATTCAGCACAACAGCACTTAATAAGGAAATTGCCAACCTATGTCCTCTCCATTCAGTCACAGATACAGTCCAGATGACTATCTTCTGTTCTGATTACATCCTTAATTCTCTGCTTGACTGCTAGGCTAAATGAGAACCCTGCTTCAAAGAAAGAAAATAAAGGAATCAGCATTAAGGGATTGCTCAAGGTGTCTCTGCAAAGGTTTCTGTCCTTTCCGGCACCTGACTCCAACACCAAAGCCCACCGAGGTTTTATAAAGCCAGAGGTGCATAAAATCATATAGCACAGTATTTTATACGCAAGCACTTTGAGAGAGAAAAAGGGGAATTTGTGGAGGAGAATGGCTAGACGTTGTCTGCTGCCCCCATGATCCTGCTCAAAACCCACTGCTTCAATTATTATTATTGTTACTATTACTATTTTATTTAGTCTTATTAGTAACTATACGTTTTATTATTAGTCTCAGTATTATCATACAGCTGTACGTGGTACACGTGTTGTGCCATGCTCCCTCTCCTCCCTCCTGTTCAATGTTTCTGCCTGTTAAAAGGGAGTTTTTGCCAAGTGCTCGCTCATGGGGAAATGTTGGGTCTCTGTATGACACTAAACGTAGCATACCACTTTAAATGTGAAGGTAATACCGTAGTTACAGTCAACAAACAAGACAAGTCTCGGCAACCTCTGCTTTGTCCACACATTTTCATACATTGAGTCTAGTTTTGAGGGCAATCTTGATGGTTTAATGTCAAATTTATATTATGGGCTTTTTCTCTGTTTTCTCGCTCTTTGAAGGAATAGTTAGGAAATATTTTTCTTTGCTGAAGCCAGAGGTTGGAGTCTAACTGCAGCTAACTTAAATACCTGCAGCCTAGTTTCAAGCTTGTATCCCATTTTACCAAAAAGGTTAGCTCGTCTCAGACACCTCCAGTTTTCACCTTTACAGAACAAGGATGTACTTTAATCTGCTGCTAAAACAGGTGGCACATGGTCTCCCTGAAAAAGGACACCTTTGTGAGCTCATAAATAACAATGGCGAACGTTAGGGCAGTGTAGAACACATGGGGGTCACCTGCGCACAGGTAGGGCAGTGTTGTCCATGGAGGATTGGATTGCATCCTCCCTCTGTGACTACCATCAGCAAGTTTATAGGAGGAAGCGCCTGGTTAATATTTAGGACGAAGGACACTGAACATTAGTTTTCCCCCAGGCTCTCCTTTCCTCTCTCTCTCTCTGGTGCCAGCTATGCGACAGGTGTCTTTTCAGCCCGGGATGTGATAAATGAAAGGCTGTTTGTCTGACGCAGAAAATAAAATGCACCCTGTAGGGCAACAAATAAAAACAGGGCTCCAAGACATTTTGAACTAGATTAATCAAACGATACAAGGTGCTCTCCCGAGACCCTGTCTGAATAGCCATTCATGAAAACAACTCTATTAGTCACTCATTAACAATATGACTAAGTACCACAAAATCTCCTTTCAGGATGTGTGCTGGAATTGTTAGTATTTTAATATTAGTGTTTTGCTTCAGTGCACCTTTATTTACATCTTTTACAATTGCCGCCGATGATTTGCTAAAATTCTTCTATTTAATAAACAAGTTCCATCTCAGGGTTCGTCAACTAATGAATTTCAGTGATGATGCCTTTTTTGTGTTGACACCTTATGTAGCTCCACATTTATTTTAGTCTCAGCACATATAAATGTCACTTAACCTCATTACATGAGTGTGTTTTTTTGTCGTCATTACTGTAGGAGTTAATGATGTTGAGAGGGAAGGGCACTGCTCTGGGGTGGCTGGAGGGACAGAAGACATGTACCTGTCTTCTCCCGAGACACTCATTAAGCAGCACAGTCTTCACATTATATCGTCGCCTGGGTCCACAGAGTGCTTCATAAGTTTCCTATTTATATTTCACTGCATGCACATTCAATTGTTTGCCTTGTGGGGCTCAAAAACAGTTGCCTAAATAATCTTGTCAAAGAGATAAACCCTCCGGAAGGTTCTGGTGCTTCAGAGCTGGTGTAACATTGAATTGTAACCAAAATGTTATCTTGAATCAGCTACAACTCACAGGCTCTCTCAACTCCACCTGCCACTCTCCTGGAAGTAGAAAACAAACAGCATCCCGCGCAACACAGTGTCAGGCGATCACACTGTGATGGAAATACTGATGGAGTATTCAAATTGGAACCATGATATATTTATCTCTTGCTGGAAAAGTGCTATCCATGCCAAAGTTGATGACAGATTATCAAACTCATACCTTTTATATCTGTAATTAGTGCGGAATTGTGAAAAAAATTCACAAAAAGTAACACTAGCTCTCAAATGATTATTCCAATGTAGACATGTGTCTCTAATGAAGAAATGCAAAATTAGAAGCATGAAAACATATTTTTGCAGTGCATTTTTTGACTACATGCATTACAGCACAGTGATACATACAGATCCAATACACTTGCACACACGGACACACACACACACACAAAAACACACCTCCTTATCCTGTCCACCCCCACACAAATTCACCTGGTAGAACAGAGTGACCTCGTTCTGCCAAAACCCTTCAGTCATCCTCGGAGCACACACACAAACACTAACACACAGTACACACACTCACTTGCCTCTCACTCAGCCGTGTTGCGTGCAGGCTCCCAGTGAGCACGCTTCCTCAGCGGACCTGTTAAGTGATTAGCTCAACACTGCACACTGCCATACACACACAGTTCATGCACCAGAAAGGCCAGCTAGGATCACACAACCCATACAGTCTTATAGTGCTGTTAAGAGTGAGAGATTGGCCCTGCTGCTTCAGTAGCTGAAGATCCCTTCGCGGAGTTAAAATAAAGGTGATATAAAATAAGGTGTTTTCAGGACACCCAATATTTTCTGAGAGGTCCGACAGCCTGTACGGACCCAGAGGTCAGTAAAATATTCAGCTTACTGAAAATGTTTGACTGAGTGGGTCAGTATCTTGAGGTGAATTTATGATTATAGAGCGTCGGAAAAAAATTGCATGACTGCGTTGACTTTCATATGGTTGGGGCCATTCACAGATATTTCAAGGGGTTTAATACAAAAAGATATACCCGCATTTTAATTTTTTCCTCCTGCTGTTATCCAGTAATTCCTGGGTGAAAAAATAACAACAACATGTAATAGTCAAATACTCAACAGATATTTTATTAATGGAAAGCATACATTATTTAATAATGTATGCTATTTTACCTCCACCATCTAGGAAAACATGCTCACTACCATCTTAAACAAAAGAAACAAGGACAAAGGTGCCCACTGCATAAGAATTGGGTAAGAACTGGTTGTTACTGTAGAAATCAAATTATAACAGCTAATTTAGTTGCTTCTCTCTCTGCTTTTGTCTTATAATTCAAGGGCACTCTCTCCATAAACACTGTACATCACCCAAATGAAGCTTTAACCAAAACAATCAGCTTTTTCAGTGTTGAGCGCCTTTGAGCTCCAATATATCTAATGCAATGAGATGGATCATAATAAAAATAGTTTCCTTGGTGGCATGAATACTTGTGAAAAAAATTAAACACTGTGAATGTTCCTGTATATTTATAAATTTCAAGAAGAGTTAAATAATTCTTTTGCATCTAAGTTGTTGCAAGTGATTCTAGGGAGCTAAGGCTTGTCACTTTCAGTCAAATGCCTTTGCACATGAGAAGAGTTTAAGTGTAAAATTCAAAATATACCAACCACAAAACCAAACAATTTTTTACACTGTGGGATAACTTTAGGAGATAGTTACTTAATTAGTGAGGACATTTAAATGTAAAATGGTCATACAGTATCATCTCAGTTTCAGGCATACATGCAAACCATCCATAATTATTGAGTAGATTCCTGCTTTATAAAATACAGAATCACTTTTATTTTATATACAAATCCCAATACTTGAGGATACTGATATCATCGTTCCTAGTTGGCAGACTGTCACATGAATCATTTTAAGTGCATCTGCGGTGGCAATGACAGAAACAATACTAGCACTAATTATTATTGATCAATTCAGACCAGAATTTAGGCCATTGAGGCCAAAGGTGCAGAAAACTCTCGGTATTCTGAGTATTTCCATGCAAGTATTTACAAGTGTGTTGTGTTTTTTGTTATATGATTGTGTTTTTATGGACAGGCATCCAGATTTGTGTGACTAACTTACTATTTTTGTCACTAGGTTTTTGAAAAGCAGGTCCACTGCTTGAGTGATTTTTCTGCAGCCAGCATTCACAGCCTCTTAAATTGGAGTTCTTTGAGCAGAAAGCAACAAAGCATTATAGTATGTGTAGTACAAAGTTATCCAACTTGGAATGTTAACAATTTCATAGAATTTTGCCAAGTACGCTCTCGGCTGTCTGTGTTCCACAGAAACAATCTTCTTTAGTGTTTCATTCAGCCAATGTGCCGTAGAATTTCAAGCCCTCTTCAACTCAGAGTGCTCGACGTAGAGGGCTGTGTGGTTGCACATTTAAAGTCATGCAAAAATGATGGCTAGAGTAACCTAAGAGCTCACTAATCACATTTAGTCATCTGTTAATTTGTGTCCTTCTAGGGTTTACCCATATTGTAAAGCTCAAATGCTCAAAAACTGATTAAGGGATTATTTAAGGAAAGCTCGTTTCCTATTCGTGCTTGTATGATGCCTACCCTTTTACTCAGTGGTACATCAGTGCATTAGTAGCCACTCTGAGAACTATTTTAGTCTTGAAGTGCACATCTCACCATGAATATGACATCACAAGCTCCCCAGTGTTCTTTCTAATTTTCTCGCTTTTCTGCTTCTCCTTTCTTTCTCTCATGATTCTTTTTTATCTTCTCCTCACATCTCTTATTAATCCTTCACATCTTTCATTCTCTCCTTTATTGTTCCCTCCAAAATGGTGTGATATAGCGCACAGGCTGGATGTGTTTCTTGAATAAATAACTGTAACCTATTAACTGATCTCTCAGGGGAGAACAAGGTGTCCTTACATTTTACATGATCACTCTCTCAATTTATTCTCACTCTAACGTTTTTTCAAAACGTTGTATAAAGGATCAAACAATGCTGGAAAAGAGAAGGATGGACAAACACATGTATTTGTATTTCTTGTGATCTGACATAAAAAAAACGTGTTTTCATTCTGCTGTTGTTTCCTTCTCAGAGAAATGGATGGATAGATGGAGAGATACAATATAGAGAAACATATTGGAAGGCATATTCTCCTGGGACTACTTCACAAAAGGAGTGTGGAAAGGTCAAACAATTAAGCGTATTTGGAAGTGTATAATCAAAAATTCACTTGCAACAATTAGTTACGTATATTGTCTAATTTCACATAATTTGTAATGACAGCGATGCTTCAGATTTAATTAAATGCTAAAACACATTATTCAAATTATTCACTCTAAAAGTCATGAAAGACAAGGCCTATAATCTTTTGACCTCAGCCTCAAATGACCAGTTTTGTCACTGTTAACTCTCCTGCCAGTCAAACACAAAACACACTGTAGTTTTGGTAAACATTTATTCTCTTCACAACAGCTGAATTTTCTGTCACGCTTTCATTAACTTTTGATTGAATCAATATTAGAAATGTGTTTCCCTAGCCTGCCATTACTGGTATCATTATCTGTTTACTGCCATTCTCTGTCAACTTAGCTGGAAACTTGTTTCCATGTTTTTGTGATGACTAAAAGTCGCATGTTAGCCAGTTACTAATGTTTAGTCTGAGCAAAATAAAATCCTCCCACCATAAATGGAGAATACGAAGGCAATGTTAAGTTGAATAATGCAGTGGCGAAGAAATGGTCACTCAGTCTGACTAGCAGGCTCATAATTTGGACCTAGAATGGCCTAAAACAAGTGGCATTTGGTCCTGCTTGTAGGCATTTGGCTTTTTACAAACCTTATTATAATTAAATGTACCTTATGGAGGTGTTGACTACTAGTAGCTTTGTGGAGCAATGCCTCTCCGATTCTGTCCTGAGTTTGTTTGATGTGTGTACATGTGTGAGCATGAGAGTGATGCAACACACATTACTGCCACTGTTCTCACACTATTCCACCGATCAAAATTTGGGGGAGGTCATGCAAAAAGAAACAGAAAAAGTGTCGACAAAGGCAAGGAGGAAGAAGACGGCAAACTATTAAAGGATGTAAACAAGGCAGGATTTGAAATATTCAAAAATGTGGATGAGGAGGGAAATCGGCATGGTTCTTAGAGCTCAAGGACACACACAGTTCATGGTAAGAAAAACTATGTGTAAGCTATTTTGTTTGTTTGCAAGCAAATTCAGCAGAGCTCCTTTAACTTGGGAAGGTTCCCATATGTCAACCTGCTACAGGTCTGTGTTGAATTGCTACCCTAATGACAAGAAACATCCTCATGCATTGAATCTCAGCTCCAGTGCCTCCACTAAGCCTTTGTTTGGATATCAATCATCTTTACATATTGGACATTCATATATGTAAATAGTCACCTTAGCAGTTTATTTTATGTCAGTGCTGCAATTCCATGTATATTTAATAATATCTTGGCCAATGAATGTGAATTGAAAAGATTTTATGTAAACTGGCTACTTCCTTGCATTTGTTGAAGACATTATAGCTCATAACACGGTAGTTTCAAGCGCATAGGAGAACACTTTCTATGTAAATCAATAACACAGATTCAACATACTGTATATCATTGGCATGGAGGCATGATTTTTGATGTTGTAGTTTGTGTGGGTTTGTCTGTGTGCAGAATGAACAGAGCAAAGAAACAGCAGTGGCAAACATGGCCTCAGATATTTCTGCATCATCAGAATGTTCAAGTTTATTTTATGCAGACTTGTGCGAGACACTGCGCTCGATCGAACTCAACTGCTGGAAGCCATTTACAATTTTTAGCCTTTAGCCTATGTACATAAGTACTTTGTAATACACCCACTGATGATACTATTCTCAGATATTATTATTTTACTTCCCCTGCATTAAAGAATCTAGATCAGTACTTAATTCCTTCAAACATGTATCAACACCATCAATAGTAAAAGTGGCTAAAATGGATTTCCCTCGCAGGATTCTGGACTTTCTCTTAGAGATGAGGTGAGGAGCTCAGATATTTAGAGTCAGCTCACTACATAGACCCAGCTGAGGCTATTTCGGGATCTAATCAGGACCCCTGTCATATGCCACTCTGTAGTGTTATTCCACGCATATCCATCAGGGAGGAGACCCTGGGGCAGACCCAGAGCATGCTGGAGGGATTATATATCCCATGTGGTCAGGGAACTCCTTGGGTTCCCCCAGGAGGTGCTAGAGGTCGTGACTTGGTAGAAGGACGTCTGCACTACTTTGCTTAGTCTGCTGCCCCCAAAACCCAGTCTCGAATAAGCTGAAAAGACATGAATGGATGGATGGAGAGATGGACATTAGTCAAAAACTGCACACAAGTAAACAGCAGGTTGTTTTTAACTAAAGGTGGTCACCAAAATAACTTCATAAATGTGTATCACTGGAAAAGCAGAGCACACAACTATTAAAAATTAAAAATGAGCTTCACTCATGCTGTAAACAGTATTTATGAGAAAAGCAAATCGTGTTTTCATAAACACTTGTTATATAACAAGCTTAGTTAAAAAAAAAAACAGCTGTCCATTTTTCCAAAAAGAAATTGTAATAAAAGATCAGACAGCCAATAGTTGTCGTATAGCACACAACATGAGCCTACTGATTCAACAGCTATATATGTATAACTTGGCTTAAAGTAAGCAGCGTTCAATCAATATATATAGGTAAGTGTTTGCTATCATCTTCCACTTCAATAAAAAAAAAAAAAAACAGTAAATTTAAAAATATAAGTAAGTAGTTAATGGAAAAATAAATAGAATTTCCACGTTAAGGAAAATCTAAAGCAAAATTTCAGAACAGAAAGGCACAGAATCTGGATTTTGGAAAAGCTTCATAAATGTCTAGACTACTTTGCCATTGAGATGTTGTGGCTGAGCATTAAAAAAAAATCTCATTCATATAAAGCAATTTTGTAAAAATGTAAGAGAAATTGGACAGGAAGTGAGTACATCATTTTGTGGGCCAAAGATGGTTTCTGCAAGCAACTGAATAATAGAGTGCACTCACCTTTTCATTTTTTATTATAACAACCCTTTATCCATGGTGAAGGAACTGAACGACACAAGTCGTAATGCAGAAACAAAGAGTTAATAGTTAATTCACTTCTGTATTGAATCTTTATCTTCAAGATTTGCATGGCATTTAGTAGTACATTTAGTATAAAAATGGTATACCTTCAAAATACTGTAGTATTGAATACATTAAGGCATCATGGTGGTGCAGTGGTTAGAACTGTTGTCTCACAGCAAAAAGGTTCTAGATCCAAAGCCCTGTTGGTCCGGGCCTTACTGTGTAGAGTTTGCATGTTCTCTTCATGTCTGCAAATGCTTTTTTGTGCCTACCTGTCAGCCCTGTTATAGACCGGTGACCTGTCCAGGGTGTACCCCGGCTCTCGGCCAGTATCAGCTAGGATTGGCTCCAGGCCCACAACCCTCGAAAGATAAGCAGTATAGCTAATGGATGGATGAACACATTAAACTGCCACTGTAGGAAAATCTGAACACCCAGACTTTTTAATTCTAGATATAAAAACTTACCTTGAAAATTGTTGGTGAGTTTTTTCTATGCGGCTTAAAAGCAGGTATGAAAAGGTGTATTCGGCTACAAGTTTTATTAAGTGCTTATCAGTCGCATTAGGAGCCCACTCCAGCTGAACAACATAAAGAGAACTGACTGCTGATAACTGCAGAAATATTCAATGTTAAGTACAGACAAACTATCGTTTGACCGTGTTCTTCAGTGGATTTATAGAGATGTCCTTGTGTCTTCAAACTAAGACAAATCCTTTCTTTACTTTTCATCATCTGGAGAGGTGAAAAGGTTTTGTAAGAAACAGCCTCAGCCACATTATTCAGCTCCATTATTTTTGAAGCTAGAAAATGCTGAGGACATTCAAAGGTGCATTGTGGGAAGTGGATAGCTCATTTAATTTACATTTCTGAACTGTGTTTCTACCTTGTAATTAACATTCTCACCAGGGAACTCTCTGTGAAGGCAAACCAATATTGTATGATTATTTTCTACCCACAGCAGCTGCTAGTAGGATGGCACAGAGATACATACATATTGAGCCTATACAGGTAAGACTGGTTTATATTGAGAGACACAACTATATTTTTTTGATGATTTTTGATTCATAAGAAGTCCTGACTATAGAATAAAAGACTCTAGTGGATATTTAGCTCTGCCAGGGAGGTTGTGTTTTCGCCCGCATCTGTCATTGGTTTATATGTCAGCAGTGTTACGCAAAAAGTACTCAAATGATTTGCACCAAACTTGGCAGAGGAATGGGACACGGGCAGGGGGAAGAACCCATTAAATTTTGGGTCAAATTCGAATTATTTACTATGAATTTGATTTTATTCCCCTGGAGTCTAGAGTATTTTATTAGACACCGGCCTCCTCAGAGGTCTGCACTCAGTGTGCCCGTCTACTTTGTTTATTTGTCAGCAGGATTTAGCGAAATGTACTACACTAATTTTCACTGAACTCGGTGGAGGGAAATTTTGGTGCAGATCAGGTTAAAGGTGCAGATCCAGGAAATTTGTTTTTACCGCTTTCCTTAACATTGCAAGATTTTGTCTATATTCGGCCTTGATGGAGCTGTGTGCTCTCCTGAGTGCCAGTCTAGTTGAATCTGCGATGCCGCTAAATGATCAAAGATTTTACCACAGCTCTATGAATAGTTCCGGCACTTGAGAACTCCTTTCACTGACTGTTGTATCGCCGTTTATCTTGATCCCACAAGGTTTGAATAGTATGTGAATGGTGAACAACTGTAAAATGAAATGAATAAGAAATGTCTTCTCTGCTCTGAATACATGTTGTGCTTGGTCCCAAATAGCTATTAAATCAGTGAATAACTGCGTATGCTAACAGTGCAGGGAACATTGTCTTACTGCGGATTCTGAAAGAGAAGTGAAGGTCTTTCTCACTGTAATTTCTTGCCACTGCCATTTTAGCTTTGTCTAAACTTACATATATCTTCAACTGTTAGATGGGCTGCAACACTTTTTGGTTCGGACATTCAGCTTCCCCTCAGTGTGAATTGTAATGTCTTTGGTGATCCTCTGACTTTTTGTTTAGCAATATCATCAGATAAAAATATCAATGTGTCAAAGACCAATACCTGCAAAAATAATACATTCTCATTAGCCTTAGCTGGACTTTGTGATTAGAGCTAATCGGCAAATGTTGCTAACACACTAAACTAACAGCATGTTAGCATTGTATCTGTGACTACTTTTGCATCCCAACAATAGCATTTAGCTTTAAACACTTCTCCACCTTACAGAGCTGCAGCAGACTCTTAGTGTTGCTATGTTGTTGCCATATTTTTTGTTTACACTGCTTTGAATAATACAGTTATCCTGTCTGTTGCTGGTGTTGTCTGGACATTTTTTTTTTTTTTTAATAATTTCCAAATGTCAGTCTTTGCAGAACCAGACATAATTGTGCACACTAGCCATAGACAGTCCAGACATTGCTTGCTTCTTTTCAGTCCGGCCAAAATGCAGACCTCTGCGTATTTCATAGTAGAATGATGAATTTTTAATCAGCCTGTATCACCATTCAATGTGGGGGTGCAGAGAAAGTGGTGGAGCGGCTAAAGTCAATTTCAATATTCCTGGATCACTGTCTCTGCCATGTTCTCATCATATCTCCATTATCTCCTCCTCCTTCAATTTATTTTTATCTGTGAATAACAAAAGGACCAGTAAATGAGGAAAATGGGGGGTGGGGGTGTCTTGCAAGTGCATGGAACATAGGAGTTTGATGTAGCATGAAGACAGCAGGGAGAGAAAATTCACATACCACAAAGAGTGCTTCTTTTTGTGCACGGCAGCCAAAGACGGACTCATTCTACCCTTTGCTTCCTGCGTCTAGCTTAAGGCAGGAGAGAAAGAAGAGAGTTTGAAGAGCTGACACAATGAGTCAGAACAAGGCGAGAGTGAGTGTGAGGGAAAGGGGAAGGGCGGCAAAGGTTTAGGCGTCTGCACTGACAGCTTTCTCCTGCAGTCTGACAGAGCTTTGCAGAGGACCCAGGGTTTCACCGCTGTTGCTGCTCCAGGGTTTTACTGATGTTGCTGCCGTGGTAGGCGCCCAGCCCTGACCTTTTCATGCCCAACGCATAAATATCCATCCTTCACACTAAAACCGCTTTTCCACGACTTACCCTCGTGTGTCTGAAACCACGTTTAAGGGAGAGAAAAGGAAGTTGAGAATAGGCCGTCATTTGTTGACAGATGGCCCACACTGTCAGTAACACGTCATCACAGAACACATCTCCCACGAGTTGGGAGTTTGGCGGAGCAGTGGCAAGGATGGCCATTGCCATCTGCGCCCCTGTAACAGATGCTGTAGACAATACAGAGGCCACATGTGTCACACTGTGTTTCATACACAAGGCTGACTGTAATGCCCCTAGCAGGGTATTAGTCTGGGTGTGTCAGCGCAGTGGAAATTGGCAGTTTCGGGGTTTTTTTTGTTTGTTTTTGTTTGTTTTTTTTTGTTTTGTTTTGTTTTTTTGGTTTTTTTGCTTCATCCTGAAAACTAACCCTGACATATCAGAGCTGTAAAGCCTATTCTGTCTCTCTCATTTCTCTTCCCCTCCTGCCTGACTCTCTGTCTATCTGTCTATCATGTCTATCTCTCTGTCTATTGCCATCTCTCCTCCTCTCCATCTTCCTGCCTGATGTCTCTCTCACTCTGCCGCTCAGCGACCGTAGTTAAGGGAGAGCATGAAAAAAGATGAGCAAACATGCCGGCTGCCTTGGAATTCATTTTCAAGTCCTATGCACTCACGCCCTCTCGCCTTCTCTGCCTTCCTTCTACCTGCAATATTCCTCCTCCACTACTCCCACACAGGATTAGGTTTAAATGAGAAATGTATTGTTTCCTTCATTCACTCAAGTCAAAGAGTAATTGAGTTAATCTGTCTGGGTTCTGTCTGTTGGGGAGCAGCAGAGATTAGGGCCTCTGTTGGCAGAGATGATATCATTGCTTTAAAGGATGGAATAAAAATGTCACTGCGTCTTTAATGACAGCCGGCTTGACATTTCCCAGCAAGCTTTTCATAGGAAATACTCATTCAAATTTTTTTTTCTTCCAGTATAATGGAGGTAAATGCTATCTCATTTCATTATTTCATCCTGGGGTGTCTATAAATTTTTATGAACACCTTTACTTATCTAGAGCATATCTAGCTAATAAGGTATCAAATGTTTGACAAAACTTGGGAAGATACAAGGCCACATTTGGGTATCGACATCAACTAAAACTTTTTACCAGGACATCATTAGCAGTTTGTTAACACTATACAGCAGGTATAAGAATTTTAATAGGCCTTTGTAGATAAATTTATATATAGCACCATCATGTGCTGTAGGTCCCACAGGAAAACAAAACTTCTCTGCTGCCTAAAACAAGCTAGCTTGATTTTGTTGACGCATAAGCGGAGAGAGACGGATATTTGTCTCACTCCACATCTGACAACCCTGCAGATTCCCTGTGTGTGTAAGAATTTGCTTATTCTACCTTTACAGCAACCGTGCCAACATAGCAATTGTGCCTAATGGATTTCACTGCACCGTTATTGCTGAGCACACAAATAGTGATGGGGTGAATGAAAGCTTTTTTATCCTGTGCACAGCAGAAAGACCAAGTTCAGTGTTACAAGTCCCAGCAGAAGGATTTGACTTTATTAGGCCTCTGCCTCAGCAATAGCCATGGCCAGAGACATTATGTTTTTGGGTTGTCAATCTATCCATGCAATTCTTTTGAACGTGATATTTTAGGAACTTCCCGACAGAATTTCTTCAAATTTGGCAAAAACTATTCACTTGGACTCACAAGAGGAACTGATAGATATTGGTTGTCAATGTCACCATGACCTCACATCTATTCCATGCTTGTGATTGCGATATATCTGGGACGCCTGGAGGGAATTTCATTACATTTACCACAAACATCCACTTAGACTCAAGGATTTACTAATTTGATTTTGGTTCCCAAAGGTCAAAGGTGAAGATCACTGTGACCTTGCAAAAACAATGTTTGGCCATAACTCAAGAACTAATTATGCCAAATATGAAAAAGGAGGAAAAAGATTCTCTGATCTGTTGGGACAAAATAATGAACTACTAACACCACCTGCTCATCACCTAAATAATACCTTCACTACAGGGAAGCATAATGGTGACAGCATCATGCTATTGGGGGGGGGGCTTCTAAGTGGCAGGGAGAGGGAGACTGGCCAGAATTAAGGGAAGGATAAATGCAGCCAAATACAGAGAGGTCCTTAAAGAAAACCTACTCCAAGGTACAGGCAACCTGAGACAAGGACAAGTCTCTGACTGTCCTTGGGTGGTGCAGCCAAAGCCCAGACTTCAACTGCATAGAAACAGTGGAGAGACCAGAAGATATAAATGCACAGACCCTTCCCATCCAGAACTTGAGAGGATCTACAGGGAGAGTGGGATAAACTGCCCAAATCCATGTTTGCCAGGCTTGTGGAGAGTTACCCAAGAAGACTCGAGGCTGTACTTGCTACCAAAGGAGCTTCTACAAAGTCTTGAATCAAGGTTTGAATACTTTTGAGGGAGAGATTTCAGTTAATGATTTTTGATAAATTTGCAGAAGAAAAGCACTTTTTCACTTTGTCATTATGGGTAATTGAGTAAAGATTGATGAGCAGTGATGGCTATTTTATCAATATGACTTTAAATGTACAATAATAAAGTAAATAAATTGAATGTTAAAAAAGTGAAGGCAGCCGAATACTTTCTGAAGTGACAGTATGATTCAGATCGAGAGGAAACTTTGAAATGAAATAGCAATAAACCAGGAACCTCAAAGTCCAGGGTCAGGCCTGTATTGATTCTATTCGGTAAGTGAGTGGGCAAGAGAGAGCAGAGGAGTCCATCCAAAGTGAGCTGAAAGCTTAATGACACGAGTTATACATTAAACTAGTGAACTACACCTTAGAAGACAAACACTGGCTACTTGAGTCAACTGTGTGCATACCTACAGTGGTGCCACCCCCACATGAGTAAATATATAAGTGAATTAGCAGAATTAATATTCCTGCAGGACCACTTGGCAGACTGAATACGACAAACAGGTGTTTCTGTTTAGAGGTAGATGAAGGAGGAACAGCTCCAAAAAGCTCCTCTGTCTTTTTGCTTTTCCCCCGCCTGACAGTAAGAATAATTTGCCCAAATCCCCCAACAGCTAGAAAATTATAAAGTGCTTTCTGAATAGTTAGTAGTTATTTAGCCAATCCCGTGCCACCGTCTGGCTTCAGATACATCAGCATTTTCTCCTCCTATTCTCTGGGCTTTTTCTCTTGGGTTTCTGACAGTGATCAGAGGAGTTGGAGCAATGCTGAGCTGAACAGTGCTGACAAAGCCAAAAGGCTCTGCACTTCAGGCTCCAGAGTGGCTGGATCGATGGAGTGCCATCACCGTGGCCTGGGGGAACAGCTGCCACCATCCTTCATACTGCACTGGATGTCCTCATCTGCCTCTCTGTCACCTCTCTGCCCACGGCACGGTGGAGATTTATGCATAGCAGACAGCTCAAGTCCAAGCATACGTTGTAGGTTAGCAAGCTACAGTGCATGACACTAGCGCTCTTGTTGGCCAGTTTAGATAGGCTCAGTGTCTAAGCATCTCATCGCTTGGAAAGTTTAACACCTACGCTGACAATCTGATGTTTGCAAGAGTGTCAAACTCAGCTGTGGATTTGGCATGAAAATAAGGCTCATCAATTAATTTGGTATTTTAAAGTCTGGAGCTGTGATTGCAGTATGGCTGACTCTGTGGAACACATTCCTCCACCACACACCTTGTTCACGCAGTAATTTGCAGGTTTAAATATATTTTTCACACTCAAATTTATTGCTTGATATTTTTATATTAGCACAATATGCATTTCCACCCTGAAGGTGTGTAAGCTTGTTGAATGTTTGTAAACACCGTAGAGAACGCTTTGTGGTTTGGCAAGTTTACATATCCATCCAAGTTGCAGTTAAAAAAAGTGGAAGCATTACTTCCTGCTAGTTTCTGAGAACTTTATCCGGGAATGAAAAACTATTTTAACACTGACATTTTTATGCATGTGGCATTTTGGTACATTTGTGGTAGATTAACTTGTACATTGCACACAAATCCAGCAGCTTTTCCATATGCATCATCTGTTTTGTCAACATTGCTTGTAGCTTTCAGAACAGTTGAATCTTTTTTTTAATATGCAATATGTTTTTGCTTTTTTCATTAAGTTTTGGGCATGTCCCAAGAAGCAGGATAATCAGCTAGCTGAATAAAGGTAATCCTAGAACCCTGAAACCTGACCATGGATTTAAGTAAAAAGAGCTATTCCTCCTTGTATTCAGCGCTGTTATATTGCTAATTTAATCATCCTGCTTTGGGAAACAGGCCCTGTTTTTGCTTTCATGATGCGTATTCACTACTGTTATTTCTGGTTATGTCTTAGATCCTCAAGCTTTTGCTTCGAGTGAAAACAAAATTTAGCCAATCTCTCTGGGGCCCCAGACTAAATTTGAGAAGCGGCTTGCGAGGCTGGCAACCAGCCCTCAGCTTTTGGTTGCCAAATCGACAGAATGGATGGTGTATTTTAATTGTTTGTAATGGGAGTGGGAGATAATGGTTCTGTGTAATTATAGCCCATATTAAATTAATGAAAATGATACAAAGAATGATTAAACATATTTGACATAATACTAATGACTTTTTGCTGCTCATGCTGTCTTTTGTGTGTTGCAGAGAACACACACACATATGGTAGAATGAGTATTTTCAGCCTCTGTAAGGTAAAATAAAAATTTAACTGACTAATTTTAGGCTGGGAATTTTCAAAGAAGGGTAAATTAAAAGAGGTGGTGTACTTACCTGCTGCAATACCAATTTACAGGTCATGTCAAATATCTCAGTTTTTTAGAATGTAGTAAACAAGGTTGTTAAAACATTAGTTTTTCAACTGTGTTATTTCTAAGAGTAATAATCCATGTAAAAGCAGCCCTCCTGCTTGCTTAGGCTAAGGATTAGGCCCATACACTGAGGTGGAAGCATGTCAAAAGACTTTTTAAACCCAGGAAAAGTAGTATAGTCAGTTCTCTTTTATCTCTCAAACAAACACTCATGATAGAGCCATAATTCCTACAGTGGGTTCATTTCCAATCCTGGTTAGTCAGCTGAGAGCCCATCCTGTTTCTCGCAAGCCAATCCTAAACCAGATGGCTCGACAACAATGATGGGGTCAACTTTGCGCCCACAGACAAGACAGAAACCACTTCCACTACAGTGCATATAGTGGCTCGCTTAGGAAGGGCAATTAACTATGTGCGATAACACGCAACACCCATTCTCACCTGATAACCTAAACAGACTGATTCTTTATAGATTAATGACTTGTCTTCAGCTAATGTATTTTTATCACAAGGTCATGAGTGATGTATTATCAGTTAATGAGAAATACAGAAATGTCTGGTGTGTGGGGGGGGGGGGGGTAAACACACACTGAGAGACACACTCATTTGACCTTTCAGAAGGGTTTTGTCTGGCCTGCGGTGAGTTGTCCTGCAGTGATAAGAATAATGGTTTTGGTGCCATGGCCCAGGGAGACCGACCTCCCGTTCGCTCCTGGTAGATAGTTGAGCAGAGAGGTTCAGCCTCTCCTATTGTGCCTCCTACGTCTATAGCAGACAATGAGGCTTAGCACTGCCCACTTAAGGGACAGGCGTAAACTAATATTAAGTAGCACTGCAGATCTCTCTGATAACTGCCACTGGGGGACTTATATAGGCAATAGGAGGGGCAGAGCGGTGGGGAGAAAGACTCTTGCTTTACATTATTCATAATTCATACAACATAAAACTGTATTTAAATACCTTAAAGACAAAGAGGAGGTTCATGAAGCGTAAAACTGTACCATTCGTCTGATGGGTTTTGAGGCGTGCTGGATTTTACTGTCGAGTGTTGTGCAAAATGGGCACAGTAGGATTCCACTGATATTCTTCATTATTTAATTTCACTTTAGTTTGCCACTTGATGCAGTGAATGAGTGTGAAAGGATCCTTGTTGAAATCCTCTGTCTCTATCTCTGTGATCTCAGCATTTCCACAGTGTTAGGCAGTAGGGGACATCAAACGTACTAAAGAGGAAAGCGGAAAATGCTAGGTGCAAATGTATTAGCCGTATTTTTAATTGATTTTCTGGAACAAGCCAGGGTGGCTTCAAAGCAAATAGCTTTTGAAAGAAACTCAGATTTGTTGCTTTAAAGGGAGGGCAGCACTCAGCTCTAGAACCTATGGTTCACATATCTAGGCTCAAACCGGGATTTTGTAAATGCTGATAAACAGAAGGAAATACTTTAGCTGCAGTATGGTGTTACGGAGTTAATGATAAATGCTTGCTTATAATGTATAAGGAATGCGCTGCTATTTACAATGCAACATACTGTAAATTTGCTGCCTACTAAGTACAGAATTTGACTTTGACTTAAAGCTGCACTAGTCAATAATTTTATATTAATAAAAGATCAAATAACTATATGCATTGTGAAAGGGGTCGCTTGTAGTGATGAGCCCACAGAGAATCGTCACCCAACTCTTAAGTTATCTCAGCTTTTATCTCAGCTTTTCTCGCATCTTTTGATTCACTGTTTTGGTTTTATAGCTGACAACTTTACTGTTTTGTTTCAGTCTTAATGCATTCATCAACCTCATTTCCAGCAGCAGCAAAGGAAACTTCTGATAAACCCACAGTACATCACATGCCCAGCACCAAACATCAGACAATGTTAGTGACTACCCTGTGAACATAGTGGAGCATTTAGCAGTTAAGAAACCAGATATTTCCCTCCGGAGCTGGTTATTAGACTCACAGCTTCAAATAAATGCTAATGTTGCTTTATGTCTGCTGGATGTGTAGTTCCCCTCCCCCGAGTGTCCATGAAAATAAAAATTAAAATTGAATAAAACAGCTTTAACGATAGATCGTTGTTTACTTATTGATATAGGGTTAACTAATTATTTTCTACATTTTCTACATGTTTATTCCTCTCTAAGGCTTTTATTCCTTTTAGCTTGTTCTTTAAAATCTCCACTATGTCTCTTCCTCTAACTTTCTTTTATTTTTCACCATATGTAAAATGTTTCTGTTTCAGCCTGAAGCACAAGGCAGTGATTCCTGTTCTGACTTTAACACTCTTAGCCAAAGAAGCAACTACCTTCATAATGACAACATCAGCACCCGGCTAACAACACTTGTCCCCGATCCATGTACCTCCGCTCTTTAGAGGAACGTCATCTGTTCTGCAGGCTTGGCCCTCAGGAGGAACCAACCTAAAGCCACCTTTCTCTGCTCTGTGATAAAAATGACACCAACTACTTTCATCAGTTACCCTGCTGATTGATTATTAGAATGACCTTTACAGTTTCAGATTGAAGGAATCTGACTGAACAAAGAGATGGAGTGTTTCCATCTCAGTGTCTCTGTTCTTAGATCAGATGAATGGAAAAAACAAAGATAATTCTTTAAACAGCAAGTGCATGCCCAAATAAAGAGTCAAAAAAAAAGCAGTGAAGCAATTATGGATATGTGATAGCAGTCGATGTAGCTGACCTCTGAGATGGCCTTGATCTCCTCCTAGGGAAAATGCGAATGAGTGTTGTCCCTGGTCTGGGGGCCTGGAGACTAATGTCTGGCCCTGGCCTATCTCATGCCCCAGGGGGCTTTGGAGTAGAGACAGGATTAGAGAGAAATGGATGAGAGCAATGGATAATGAAGGAGATCTGTCTTAAGTCTAATCATTGGCTTTAGAAGACATGATCTGGGATGGAGAGGGGAAGAGTGAGAGAAGATAAGAGGTACGTTTCTTGTTGTGATAACGCCTTATAACACGATCGAACATCCAGTATGTTTCCATTGTCAGACTCTCAGCATGGTTTTTATTCAGTTAAAGCTAAAAAACCCAATTCCCTCATTCATTTACATAAATGGAGTGGAAGTATAGTTTCACTGGACTTGGATAAGACACCTCATTATTGAGACGAAGTGATACACCTTCGATCACACAAATTTAATGTTACCTTTTGCTCTGGCCTCCATTCCCCTAAATTACTCTGTCAGGCATAAAGGATATTTCTGTTCCTCTCTCAGTGTATATTTGTAATGCTAATTGGGGCAATTGTGGAAAATCAAATCAAGATGCTGAACAAAGCAGTTAACAATCACCAGGGAAGGATGCAAACAGTTTTATGCTAATAACACATGGGGGGGGGGGCAGAGAGAAGAAAGGATTGCTGGTCAACTCGGTCAGTGAGTGAGGGTGATGGAGAGTAAGAGTTTAGGGGGGAGAGATAAAATGAAAGAATGAAAAAGGAAGAGGGGGAATTAAAAGCTGATTACCTTGTGATTGAGGCTTTTGTTTCTCTGAGGACTGGGGCGAGGAGTACAGGGTGGAAGCCTGTATTTAGTCTTATAGTATTTATTAAGGAAGGTCTCCGGGGTATTCAGGACCAGCTAAAAATAATCTGCTGCTGTCATAAACACTGGACACAGACCTAGCACTGCTGTATGTACTTTAACTGGACTCATTTAATCACTCAAATGTAGGGTATTTTTGCACTGTGTAAATTTTCATGATACAAGACCATTATCTAAAACCTGGAGTTTGTTCTCTACGTCGTACAATATGTGTAGTAGGGGTAATGTGATTCATACCAGAAAAAAGTACTTGCTTGAAAATAACGTATTATTCATTAGAGTCATTACATGGTTGAGTGAGAGTCACAGATATTTCCCAGAAACCCCTTATGTCCCCTGATCCTTGCCCCTAGTTTACTTACATTCTCCCTTTGTCACTTGGCCCAGCTGAGGTCCCATCACCTTGCTTTGGGCTATATGAAATTATTATATTGAACTGGGAGATAACAGACAGTGTGTAGCCTTGAGGCAGTTACTTGCCTTACCTCCCTAAAAAAGACATTGCTATGATAAAACATGGCTCCTTTTCTACTCATGTTAAACTGAAGGGGAAGCCTTGGAGGCAAGGTCTGGTGAGTGGGAGCCAGATGAAAGAAGTAGAAGAAAGAATCGGTGGATATGTTTGTGCAGCTTGCTATGTTTCAAAAAGGAATATTTCTCATTACCATTAGTTTCGGAGAAGGGCCACCAGCTCAATCGGGGGAATTGATGCCTTGATGTGAGTTTTCTGCAGAGGCTGGATTGATTAGGAGCCACATTTCACTGACTTGGTGTAGTCTGAAATTAGTGTGTTGCTGCCGATGAGATGGTCAGCCAAAAGGCATGCAAATAAAACAGACAGTGGATGACTATTAAAGTTCATTAAAGTGTAAATGTAAAGTATAGCAACATTTTGCATGCTGTGTTTCAATATTATCTATTTTAAAAATTACTCTTCCTTTAAAAGTTTAAAAGTTTTTGGTCACTTGCCCATCATTTCCATCTTAGATTCATGTTTTTTCTTGATGCAGGACAAAATGTTGCTTAACTTGGATGTTCAGCTGCTGTGTCTCCCAAACAATCTAAAAGAGGTCAGGGACAGGGAAAATAAAATTTCCTAGAACCTCTTTGTTCAGGTTGCCAGGATTCTTAAAAAGGGTTAATCCTTGCACACCTAAGGCATTTATTGGAATAGGAACATAGCATGTATTGAGACGCACTTGCACCCCCTAGCTGTGGTATGCTTAGGAGATAACAAATTCACAAACAAAACCAAACACACACACACACACACACACACACTACACACATCCATACAGAGAGGAGAAAAGCTCCTGGGCTGAATAGTGGTGTATTAATCACACTGACGCCTGGCAGTGCGATCTGTGACCTAGTCTTTTAATTGCATCCGCTCTGCTTTGCTCCCTCTCTCCCGCTTCATCTTACCTCTTTCCCCTTTCTCATTCCTCAAGCCTCCTCATGCCTGTACCCATGAGAGGAGGCTAATGCAGAGATAAGAGGGAGGGCCGGGGATGTGTGAAACCCAAATGCTCTACCAATAAGTGCCCCGGCCAAAACTCCCAGGACAGCAAACGCAGCAGCGCATTAACACACTGAGAATCACGCAGCAATGTTGGGTGAAGCTTACTGTATGATGTGATGATGTGCAACTGATATGTTGAGCAGAAAAACAAGTATTCGTGTGGAAGTCTTCATAATTCCTTGAAAAACCATGACAACCTCTGAAAAACCGCTGAAGAGCAAGTGGCCCATACGACATCCTGTATGTCTGTGCTTACGTTACAGGCAAATCTGCAGTATAAAAACTCTGTATCCTGACAGTCTTATAAGCTCTAACACAGGAGGACCCTCTGTTACAGCTGTTCCTCCATAGCTGCAGAAAAAGGGGGGTGAGAGAGGGAAATCAAAGGTGTGATCGGGTGGGGGCAGTGTGGTTGTGGGTGGATGTTGGCCACGTAGACCTGACAGTTCGCTTACAATGTGACAAGTTCTCATTCAGCCCCGTAAGTGCAGCGGCACCAGATAACAAGCGTGTGGTGTTTAAAAAGTGAAACATGAGCGCTGACGCACACAAATCCAGGTTGACAGCACCTTGTCTTCCCACGCACACACATACACAGATATGGGAACATAGGGAGTCGATGACACCCATTCCCATTTATGCATCGACTGTGATAATCGTATATGCAAAGAGCTTGTGTCACACACTCCCACTCCAATGTCCCTCTACTCTTTCACCGTGTCTCTTTATTTCTCTCACTCTGGCTCTGTTGCACACTTAAGCACATACAGCAACACACACACTTGAGCCTCAGTGGTTTCCTTTTGTGTGAGCGAGCTGTCAGAGGGAACTGTGTGGGTTTTTGTTAAAACAGAGAACTGCAGAGGCAGAGAAATTCATTTCCAGCTGTGGCAAAAATAAAATAAAATAAAATAATAATAATAATAATAATAATAATAATAATAATAATAATAATAATAATAATAATAATAATAATAATAACAATAATAATAATAAATCTTTTTCAGGAAAGTCCCATTGTACTTGCAGCGTTTTAAAAACAGCAGCATATCAACTGAATTAGTTACAAGCATTGCTGTGGGGACACAGTGGGCTGGATTTCAGGAGTTTCACAGGTTTTGGATGTTCTGCATTGGACGCCTCAAGTTTGACTACAGACTCACAAGCTGCTGCACTTTATACAACTTCAGGACATCAGAAACTAGATATTTTATCTGTACTTGGGACTCTCACCCATTCTTCTGCAGCTGCTTCACCGCCCACTGAAAGGTGTAAACTTTTCTCATTTCTTGCAAGGAAATGAGATTATTACAACTCGAATGTCTTTGTAAGCTGAACTTGAGTAGATTTATAGCTGCTATCATGTCACTGGGTGAAAACCTTGCACTTTGAGCCTTGTTTCCCGTTTAAACTTAAACTTAAACTTACAGTTTAAACAGGAAACGTGTACATTACATTATGAATTGTTTCAGTAAATGAAAAGCTTTTATTTCAACATTTTTGAAATGCTTGGCATTCAAGCTTAAAACAAGGCTGTCTCTCTTAGGTCCTGAAAAGTTGACCTTTTGGGGATGAAGTAGAGGTTTTTCACAGGACTTAAATTCTTATGGGTTTATTGCTATCAGCTGTGGATTTTCATGTGGAATTCAGGGGTCTAATCTCTTAGTTTGCAAATGAGGCTTTTGTATTTTGTTTTACTGAACCACATTTGATGTAGTTTGCATTCAAACATGAATTCAGCTTATTGTTAGTGACACTGCCTACTCATTAACAAATGCTTGTGCATCCTAGTATTTCATTCATATTTCACTTTTAATTCTTACTAGTGATGACACAGTCATTGTGAACTTTAGTTCCTGGACATAAGCAGAATTATAACTAATTATGTAATTAAATGGGCAGATAATAATAATGCGTTATATTACTATATGCTCATTTTTCTGTACAGAATTAAACAATTCAGAGATATTCCAATACTCTTTACAGCCTCTTACATACAATATGTTCTGTATCTTAGCAGTGCATGTTTACTTGTCAGTGGGCTTCTTGCTGCTGTCTATCACATTCTCAGCCTAGTAAAAATACTGTTATTTGCAAATTGAGGGGGAGGCCATGATTTTCCTGTTGGCTTGAGGAAAGCAGTGGGGTACCAGAAGGAATGTTTACTTAGCATTGTGCCACGACTGCGATGAGCAGCACCTTAAAAAAAGGAGCCATATGCTCAGTTTGGACCTATTTACCAGCTGCACTCATAGCGTACCTCACTCTCAAGCATATCACAGTGACACTCTTAACTTTAACTTTTCTTCACAGCTTTGTCAACTGCTTAAAGTGGTAAATTTTATGTCTGACGCCAACCCATTTAGGTATAGTATGTTTGCTGTCTTTATTTAGCTGTTGTAGCTAATATCAAAAAAATGTATTAATAAATGCACTAGATCATTTTATAATTAATTAAAAACAGATTAAATCAGGGGTAGAAGCAATAAATAAAAGGTGAGAAAAGCAAGAATCATAAAATGAGTTGTTACATGACAGCATGTCTCATAAGTAAAATAATGTGACTTCTAAAACCAGCTAACAAGTGTAAAAATACTGAATTCAGACTGACATGGTCCTGGCTTTTTGCAATGTCTTTTTTGCACCTCTTTTAGCTCTTTTTCACCATTATCTCAGCTCACTTTAACAATGCTAATAAATGACACACCAGGATGCCCATTTTTATGTCTGGCTGGGCTGTCAGTTCAGACTCGCTGTCCTGGTTTGCACGGGGGATAAAGTACCTAGGTCTGCAGGGACTAGAGGAAGAAGAAGAGGAGAGAAGGATATGTGAGGACAGGTGAGAAGGGAGGTGGGGGGGTTAAACAGATAGGAAAATAAGGACAGTAAGAGAAGGAGGACAGGGAGCTGTGACACAGTGAAGTGAAGGAGACAGGGAGGGTTGGTGACAGGAAGAGGAGGCGTGCACGGTCGACAGGTGAACATGGTGTAGGCGGATGAAGAGGGATGAGGGAAGCATGCTCCATGTGGATGCATAAAGCAGGCTGTGCAGAGTTACTACCTGCCATCTGCATTATGCACATGTAATGTTTCCATACAAAAGCTGTTTTGGCTTCCTCTGGGGTATTGTTGTGGATCAACAAGCAGGATGAGACAAAAAGCATAAGCGTGTCTCCGTCTCTCTCTCTCTCTCTCTCTCTCTCTCTCTCTCTCTCTCTCTCTCTCTCTGTTTGTCTGTGTGTGTGTGGAGAACTTTGTGGTCGCGGTCACGGCTGCTTGCCTGCTCTGTTTTAGCCGCTTTTGTGCTGCGCTAGCCGCTCTGTTGGCCAGCATGTTCTCTGCTCTATGAGTCCAGAGAGGAGCAGTGGAGCAGAATGACACCAGCCTCAGCAGCCTGCCAAACACTGCTGTGGATGGTAGGCTGCACTAAAATATACAGGACACCACACACTGACACACAGAGACAGACACACACATGCCAGACAGAAGCATGTACACTAAAATACACTCAGATAAGCTTACAGAGAGACACAAAGGCTGCAGAATAGACCACACCATAAAAGAAGAACAGAATGCACAGGCAGAAAATACACACATGAGCTGATGGTTTTTTATTCCAAATATTTCCCTCATCAAGGTAAAGTACAGGGATACACATGCAGAGGAGGAAAGCAATTGACACAGTAGATCTTTGAGGCTGTCATCACCACCAGGAAAATACAAAATTGTTCTATTTTTATAAAGGTCACATTGTTTGCTGATTCTGAACATTTAACCAGGCTGTTTGAAGCAACACTATCCGCTGTCTAATAGAGTGAATTAACCACATGCACTATAATCACACATTTATATTACATAGTACTGTTCAGATTAATATATAGTGACTTCAATGCATTAATTCACATTTTAGTCCACGTTTTTTGCATGAGGTATGTTCAGAAACTACTCATGCAAGCTTTAAGGTTGTTGAAAGGTCTTGCAAAATTGAACATGGTGACACTCCTCACCCTGTCAGAGAGATGTATGATGGGTAAACAAGGCCACCCAGTGGCTGGAAATCATGACATCCTTTGAGACATTTTATTGATCTTCCAAATTATTCAGTAACTCACTGAAAAAGCAGTCTATGGGTACGCCCTAGTCCTTACCCTAAATGTGGCTCTGACTATGGCACGATGTTGTTTGGGTCTTCTAGCTGGTTAAAATGAAAAAATTTGTTCAGATTTTTTGAATTCCCAGTGACAATCACACTTTTAACCCTTCAACATTTATAAAAGATGGCTGGTGAATGGAGGTGCCAATAGATGTCTGGCAGCAACGTCTGATGTCCTTGTGTTAGTGTCTGATTTTATTATCAAATCTGAGCATCTATGAACAATGAAAGAAAAAGGTGTGCACTGTCAAGTAAATAAAGAAGGTATATGTAATGTCAGATTGTGAAAAAATTATATGTAGTGCTTGTGCAGCTTTCACATAGCCAGAGGCCAGCCCTGCACTCAGTTGTCTGTCTCTAGTGCTCCAGAAAGGATAATCAGGTGATGAAGTTGAAGTCCAGTGGCACTGATTAAACCATCGGTATAATATTTTTGTGGTTTTTTTTTAATCATTATTGTTAAATTGTTTAAGGACTGTGGATTTACTGACCTTCAGGGCTGTCATCTTAGAAAATGCCCTGGAGTCTTGTCTTTGTTTATTCATTTCAAGTTCAATTTTTCATTCAAAGGGATACCGTAGTTTGCCAAGCGTAAGAAGACAAAACAAATTACATGCACTAGCGAACAATAACAATAAAAAGGCACAGATTAGATATCAACAATGACAGTCACTGTTTCCATTTCCATTGTAATGTGACAGCAATGACTAAAAATTAGGGCTTATTTTATAAATTTTGTTATATATCTCTATTTTGTTTTTTTTCTTTGTGCTGCAGTATCTGCCCCTTTCCCACCTTCTCTTTTTATCCTACCATCTCCCTCTCTCTCTCTCTCAGACACAAACACACACGCATAGCTTCTCTATCAGTATCTAGTCTAAGCTTTGTCTCTTTCTGCCGCTTTCATCTCCATTTAACAGCGTGGCAGATCAGATTCCACCACCTGATTTGAATGTGCTTTTTGAACAGGAGTTTTAATGAATAGCAAAGCATTTATGAATATCTCTACACTAAGTAGATGTGTCAGAAATTAGGGT
Organism: Istiophorus platypterus; assembly: GCA_016859345.1. Lineage (NCBI taxonomy): Eukaryota > Metazoa > Chordata > Actinopteri > Istiophoriformes > Istiophoridae > Istiophorus > Istiophorus platypterus. Next base: position 7,292,187 of record CM029117.1, read on the forward strand.
CATGGTCCAGGCCCCTTTTGGGTAGGCGGTGAGAGCCGGCCCCATGCACTTTACAAAGAATCAAAGACACTCCTCTAACAGTGCTGCACAATAGCAATTCCTTACACACTTTATGTGTGTTCCCATGCCAACTGGCACCAGCACAGCACACAGGCCAGGAGACAGACCCACAGAGACCTTACTGGTTTTATTGCAGAATTAACATCAAAATTAATATATGTGAGGACAGACATTCTTATACTAGCTGTACTTTGAACTTACTCCTACACATATGCACACACAGGCAGGAACACATGCACACACATGCATGCGCGCACGCACACACACGCACGCGCACACACACGCACGCGCGCACACAAACACACACACAAGCATTCATAAGCAGCGCTTTGCAGTGCATGTGTCCTTAAGCCTTGTTTCTCCAGCTGCACCACAAGAGAGCTGTCTAAGTGACAACAATTAGCCTGCTCAGTTCAAGCTAATTGCAGTCATTTACATAATACATGCCTGCCATCACAATTCATCTGTGGACAATTCAAGCAGGTCTGTGTCATATTGTCACAACCTGATGTTACCCCCCACCCCCCCACCCTCCCTTTGGTAAATGATCCCCAAAGGAAGACCATAATTTCACACAAAGCTTATCACTCACATAACAATGTTCTCCACTGGGTTGTAGTTTTTTTTTAATGAAAATATGGATTGCATTTGCCAACATAGACAGATGCAAACATTGTCAAAACTGTGTTTACCATCTATCCCATTACGCATACAATTACTCAAAGGGTGAAAACATGCAGCCTCATTTGTGTGATGACTGCTGCTTAGCAGTGGCCGACATCTTGGAGATCTAATGCTTTATTAGCCTGTTGTTTGGGAGCTGCTTTTTTACTGGCCGACGAATTAAATAAATGACTTGATAAAAAAGCCTTGCTGTGCGGAATTCTTCATGCTGGATTTTTGAAAAATCATGCTGCCATAGCTCATAACAGGAGATCTGTTCCTTGGGTGATTTATGAAATCAATTTGTCCTGTTATCAGCAGCCAGAGTTTTGTGAGATAAAATCAGAGCCCATGCATTTCAACTTGGGGGAAGAGGGAAGATGAGGGATGGGGTATGTGTGCATGTTAATATAATATGCATGTTGAAAACAGTTATCAGTCAGTCTCAGCATATATGTCTTTGCATCATGCTGTGAATCATGGGATAATGATGCATTGACTTTTGATTAAATTGGAATTGGAATGGAATGAAAGGATTGGCCAAACTTCCGTGTCTGAGACTGTTGGCTCCTCCTGTGTTTTGTCTGGTTTAATGGCATATTCATGTCAGCTGTCACTGGAGAATCTGCACTGATGCACTCGACAGTCCAACACCACCTCTCTCTGTCTGTTTCTGTACCAACTCTTTACTCTTATGTGGAGAGTAAAGACTTCAAATACCCCTGTACCGAAACCACCCTCCCACGGTTGTCATGGATAGACATACGGTACTTTACTCTGGGAACAAGAATAGCAGTTTGTGTGTGTGCACACGCAAACATGAGATTCATCACAGCCCTTTTCTTTTGTCTCGGTCAAGCAGAACCCTCAAAATGTCATTCAAGAATGTGCTCCATGCGTTTGGCAGCAAAGCATGGAACCCAATCGGCCCAGTCAGCCTAATGTGCTTTAGACCTTCTCTTCAGGCTTTCCCTGGAGAAGCAAAGGGAAATGCTGTTTTGACAGTGCTATTCGTCTAGTTTGGGAGAAGAATGATATGAAAAAGAATTACCCCCTCCCCCCGCCCCATGTATTCCAGTTCAGGAACAGATAAGCAGTTTGTTTTGCCAAAGATGTCAAAGCGGGGAATCAGAGGTGACAGGAGAAGGGATGAGATATTTCAAGATACGTCTTGATGGATGTAGGTTAATCTTAAGCCTGCCAGATGTGTCAAGGATTTGTGAATACCTCATGGAGTAAATCTCACTGTGCTGCTTTCTAATTCTGTACCTCCCTTTCCCTTTTTCTGTCCGTCTCCACAGTGAAGTTTGAGGATTGCCAGCGCAGCAGAGATGTGGGCTTTGTCAGCAGCGACCCCAATTTCAGCGTGAGACCTGATGGGACTGTGTATGCAGAGCAGGAAGTAGCTAACATGTCAGAGCCCGTCCAGTTCATGGTGACAGCCAGGGGGCTTCATGACCCACACATCTGGGAGACCACTGTTAAGCTGGCTTTGGCTGGACACCCCCATCCTTTACCACTTTCAAAGGTAATTAGAGAGAAAAACTTGACAAATAAAAAATTCAATTCAATTCAGTTTTATTTATATAGCACCATATCATAACAGACATTATCTCAGGGCACTTTTCATATAGAGCAGGTCTAGACCAGACTCTTTATAGTTATTATTCACAGAGACCCAACATTTCCCCCATGAGTAAGAACTTGGCAAAGAAAAACTCCCTTTTAACAGGTAAAAATGTTGAACAGATCCTGGCTCATGGTGGGCGGCCGTCTAACTCGACCAGCTGGGTTGAGAGAGGGAGAGAGAGAAAGAGATGGGGTGGGGGGGGCAGGAGGCAAGATAGAGAGCATAGGATAATAATGGGACTAATAGCTATATATACTACTGTTATACAAACTGGGCTAATAATATTATTTATAGGACTAAATGAAATGGTAACAGTAGCAATCATGATAATTAAAGCAGTGGGTGTTGATCAGGCTCATGGGGCAGTAGATGGTCTGCAGCCATGGATCCAGACTCAGGAGCATCAGAAAAAAACTGCAGAAAGTGACAGGAGGAAGATGAGAGAGACGAGGAAGTAAAAAACTGAAGGAGAGAGGAAGGACAGTTAGTAACAAGCATTTTTGAGGTGTTAATGTGCACAGCGAGAGAGGAGGAGGCAGAGGAAAGGGAAGCTCGGTGCATCATGGGAAGTTACCCAGTAGTCTAGGCCTATAGCAGCATAGTGAGGGGATGGCTCAAGCTAATACTGAGCCAGTTCTAACCATAAGCTATATCAAAGAGGAAGGATTTAAGCTGACACTTAAACATGGAGAGGGTCTCTGACTCCCCGACCCAAATTGGAAGATGGTTCCACAGCAGAGGAGCCTGATAACTGAAGGCTCTGCCCCATTCTGCTTGTGGAGACTCTAGGAACCACAAGTAGGCCTGAATTCTGGGAGCAGAGTGTTCTACAGGGAAGTAAGGTACTAAGAGCTCTTTAAGATAGGATGGTGCCTGGCCATTAAGAGCTTCATAGGTGAGGAGGAGGATTTTAAAATGTCAGAGGGATCCAATGCAGAGAAGCTAACGCAGGAGAGATATGATCTGTTATTGTGGTCCTTGTCAATACTCTCACAGCAGAATTCTGAATCAGCTGGAGCCTATTTAGTGTTTTATTGGGACAGCCTGATAATAGGGAGTTGCAGTAATCAAGCCTAGAAGTAACAAAAGTATATACTAGTTTTTCTGCATCAATTTGAGAAAGGATGTGCCTGATTTTTGTGATATTACGAAGGTGAAAAAAGGTAGGTGAAGTTTGCTTTATGTGGGAGTTAAAGGACATGTCCTGATCGAAGACAAGTCCAAGATTCCTAACGGTGGTGCTGGAGACCAGAGCAATGCCATTTAGAGTAAGTATATCATTAGATACTGTGTTTCTGAGGTGTTGAAGGCCAAGCACAATAACTTCAATTTTATCTGAGTTCAATAATAGAAAGTTCCTGGTCATCCAGATCTTTATATCCCTAAGACATGCTTGAAGTTTAGCTAACTGATTGTTTTCTTCAAGCTTCATTGATAGGTACAAATTGGGTGTCATCTGCATAACAATGGACGTTTATGGAGTGTTTTCTGATAATATTGCTTAAGGGAAGCATATATACGGTAATTAGAACTGGTCCAAGCACAGAACCTTGTGGAACTCCATGACTAACTTTTGAATAGATGGATGATTCATCGTTAATGTGCACGAATTGAAATCGATCTGATAAGTAGGACTTAAACCAGCTAAGAGTGAGTCCTTTGATGCCAATGAAACACTCCATTCTCTGTAATAGGATTTGATGGTCAATAGTGTCAAATGTGGCACTAAGATGTAACGCAACAAGTACAGAGACAAGTCCTTTATCTGATGCAGTTCATAGATCATTCATAACCGTCACCAGTGCTGTCTCCATGCTATGATGCAGTTTAAATCCTGAATAAACTATTATTATGTAAAAAGTCACACAACTGGTTGGCAGCAGCTTTCTCAAGGATCTTATAGAGAAAGGGAAGGTTGGATGTGGGTCTATAGTTGGCTAAAACATCTGGATCGAGGGTTTTAAGAAGAGGTTTAATTACAGCTATTTTAAAAGACTGCAGTACATAGTCTGATAATAGGGACAGATTGATTAGGTCTAATAGAGAAGTGATACCTAAGAGTAGAACTTCCTTAATCAGCCTGGTTGGGATGAGGTCTAAGAGAGAGGCTGATGGTTTAGATGAAGAGACCATTAACGTTAGTTGGTGAAGGTCGATAGGAGAGAAAATATCTGGGTATTTAGCAGGTTTTACGGCTGTTTCTAATGTTCCTGCGACTGAGGAAAAATTCGTGCCAGTTGAGGGCAGGACGTGAATTTTGTCTCTAATATGTAGTATTCTATCATTAAAGAAGGAGGAGTAAACTGACAGGAGCAATATAAATGTTTCATCATGATTAAAATTCCAATATATAAATTTTTGAATAATTCAATTGCATTATTTGTTTTTTAATACTAACAGAGTGTCCACCACTAAAATGTTTTTGTCTGCTTTAACATTGACAGAAATGACCTTCAACCATCTATCCCTTGTTGGCTGTTTTTATCCAGTGCTGATTGCCGGTTACAATAACTTTAACATCAACTTTTTTAGTATTGTTGATGAATCTGCTCAATGCAAATCAGTGTCTATACTCAGAAGAAACCCAGCTCTACAACTTTCCAGATAATCGATGTAACTCATATCAGTTTCCAGAGAATTTTAAGCATATCATATCAGTATTTTAAGATAATCAGCTTTATAATTCTACCTCGGAACCACAGTATTTGGAGCAAGTAGGAGTACATAGGTAACACCTCTTACTTTAATGTGTCAGATACATTTAATCAGCATCTCATACAATAGCGTCTGCTGTTCATCTCATCTTCAGACTGTCGCTGCAGGTTCTGAAAATTAACTTGGCTGCGATTCAGAAGTGTTTCTGCCTAATCAGCCAACAAATGGTGATTGCAGATCTTTGTTTTAGTTATTTTCAACTTTAGGACCTGAAAATATTACAAGCCAAACCAAACTATATTTGATATATATATATCCATAGAGGATTTACATTAGATAAGAGGATTTGAAGCTGGATTTGGCTTCTGTAAAATGCTATTAAAACCTAATCCAAGGTTGCTTTCTGATTAGATGTGCTTTATTGTTTGCCGCAGAATCTGTAAAGAATCTTCCTGATTAATGCTCCCATCAATCAGCTAAGACAAAGCAACCAGTCAAACAGGGTGAAATGTAGAGAAGCATACTTTTAATGTTCAGAACCATTAACGCTGCCTATTTTCAGTCCTTCTTTTAATATTTACGGTATAGACACTTTTCCCTGTGTCCCTCTGATCCTGCATGTATGCACACTTACACAGCATGTACACAGTCTTTCTGTTTCCAACTGTCTCCAAGCCACAAAAAATTTAAGAGTGCATGCACAGCAGTTAAGATGCAGTACCTTTTTGTATGTGACAAGTTGAGACATGATCCTATTTGCTACCGAGGCTCTATTAGCTAACAGAGACTGTGAAACCACACCGGGCCAAATGTATAGCCACTGTTACTGACTTCCCCTACCAGGCTGCACTTTGTTGAGCGACAAACCCATTATCATTTTTTCTGCACTACTTGTTGAACGCCATTGGGCTTAATGTTCAGTCATGTTTCTAATCATGACAAAAAGCCCAAGACTCATGTAGCTAAAGCAATTGCAGAGTGGGGATTAAAATTCTGCCCACTTCTGGCAGCGCAATAATAGAGACTGGGAAATAATTGACATTGATTGAGCTAATGTTCCACTCTGGCAGAGTCTGGGAGGACCAGGTGATGTAGTTTCAGCATATAATTATATTCCCCACATTGTGGAGATAGAGAAAGATTTAATAATTGAACGAGAAATAAATGTATTTGCTCCAATCGCATGGAAATTTGAAAACCACCTTTTATACTTACAATGCAGCATTTGTGCAAGAATGGTGTTTACATGTGTACTTGTCATTGTTTCCTCAGATAAATACTGTATATCTGGATCTTTACACAAGCACAAAGTGGCACCAACAAAAAAGAGTGTCTCATCCTTGCTCTTTAAGAATCTGTAAATTTTCCATATTTGCCAAAGGGAACTTTTGTCACTCGCACACTAAACCTAATAGTAAAATGCAACTGTTTCCTACTGTGAGCAGCAGACATAGAGGCTTATCTGTCCAATTTTTATTCTTTGTTCTCCTTTCATATATAGCGATATAAACTGTTGAAGTCATAAACAGAAGTGTGCTGTGTGCAGTTCAGTCCAATGACTTTGCATGATTTCTGGGAATGAAAGGTAAAATTTTTATCAGTGTTTTTGAACTGCATCGCCCAATTTCCTTTTTCCAGTTTGGTAAACAAACACAGAGATAAGTAGTTGTTATCTGAGCCCATCTCTTTTTCATGAAAGTCAATAGTTATTTTAGTAAAGAGGTTATAATAATCGCATCACCTAACCGCAACCTATCTCTGCATAATCAATATGGCAACAGCAGTGGAGGATATAAACAGCTCAGGATATCCTCACCTTCCCAATGGCAATTAACAGACAGACAGCTCATTTTCTTCACTCTGTGCAGAGAGAAATAATGTGTAGAGAGAGATGCTGTACACCAACAAATTGCACGCTTCGTTGGTGCTACGCTTGCTTTGTTGTACAGCACCGGTGCGAGTGCATTTAATAACTGGCTTAGTTCCTGGATGTTTTGTTTTAGTAGCAGAAATTAGCATATTTGGAATGTGCTCCATGGCCGACCAGCTCATTTTACTATTTCATTTTCCAGTGTACAATGCCACAGCAATTGAAGTGTAGAGCATCTTTGGCCTGAGAGCCCTTTCCGCTGTATCTGTGTATTCAGGCTATCACACCTCACACAGGTAGGGCCTCTTGCTGAGTGCTCTCCAACTCGTACTGATTTCATGGCACATTGGTTTGCCTTCTCCACCAGCTTAGAGCCCATCAGTTATGCACCACTGGATTTGGAGTCGACCGCTTGTCAGGGTGGGTTTTAGCGCTCTCCCCAGACAGCCTCACCTGTTCATGGTAGATTACAGCAAAGGCCAGCAGCAAGGTGGAACGTAGGACCCAAGGGTTACACTTGTGTTTGGTTACACTTTTGCTCTACTTTAACTTTGTGATTATAGCCTGATTATGCTGACAATCCACACTGGAGAGCAGGCAAATAGCAGCAACCAGAATTTAAACACTTTTTAAAAACAAAGTTAGATTTAAAATGAATATAAATTATTTTTATTCATTTTAGTTTTTGAGATAAGATCTCATGGCAGAACATTCTTCTCACTAAAGACAAGAACTATGGTCTCTTTTTTTATCTTTTTTAGTGAACCCACAAAGGGAGCTGCAGCACTAAAGACATAAAAGATAACATCAAAAGACCTGATTCAAAAGTTTTCAGAGCGATATTGAACAGAAAATCCAGAATGAGCCCACGCTCTTACTGTATTGTTCTGCCTGTTTGTCAGACTGATAACCTCCAGATGTCAGCTCCAGGGCTTGGGCGTTGCAGACGTGAAGAATGCCACAGCAATGCGCAGGCTACCTCGGAGCGAAGAGTTGCCAGCTGGCCCCGTCTGCCTCTGGGTTTTAGAGACCCGAGCCCATCAGGAACACACTAACTGACTCCCTGTCGCATAAGCACAAACTGGGACAGGCACACACACCGGCACATATGTTCATGCATCATTCTACACGTATGTGTGCACACATCTGCATCAGCGGCAGCACACATGATTTCCCATATGTGCAAACAAGCATGACTGAACTCACTGTAGAGTACATGCTCATATTATATTCATACACACACATTCAGACAGAAAAAGCAAAAAAAAAAAAACAACCCAAAATCCCCAAACTCTAATAAGCACCTTGCTTCCCAGCACCCCACGGAAAGCATGTGCAGTTTTTCCTTCTTTCCTTTGTAATTCTGGTATTGTCACAATGCCAACAGCCTTTCATCTGCCCTGCTGTTTGAAAGTGACAGTCACATGCAGCCACTCTACAGATATCATCCACATGCAGACTTATTTTACAATAAAGGATGTCTCCCTCCCTTTGTCTCTCACCATATCTGTCTCTCTGCCTGACCATCTCTCTTCTTCATTTCTGTTTTCACAACATTTCTGAAAGAATGTTGGGACCTGACCAGTCAGATGCTTCAACCTTGTTATCGTCAGATCTTTGTCAGCTAGCTGGTTGGCCTAAATAGCAACTATTCATTCATTGTGTTTTTCCATTGATTGCCAGGGAGGCACATAAGCACTATCATGGTAGCGGCACCCTGGTATGAGTAGGATGAGGAAGAGCATGCTCATGGAGTCATGCTGTATCTGTTTTCTGTGTTCATAACTGTCCATATGAACTGACATATAGACAGTCCTGCTGATTCATTGTCATCTGCCAGAGAGAGTGTTGTTAGTCCTCTGTAGCGTGTTTGTTTTTTTACATGCTTGTTTGTTTTCTCGTCTTTTTTGTTTGTTTCAAATGAGCATCTGCAAATACACACACAGCCACAGAAAGACAAGCACATATTCACAGACAGTGACTAATTCCACCTGCTGCCTGTGGAGGAGACTGGCACGCTCCCTGTCTCCCTCATGCCAGTTGGTACCTGTGAGTGTTTTGGATGAGTGAAGCTGGAGCGAGAGTTATCTTATCTGGGAAACACATCTGGTCCCCTCGTTTCTCTGTCTGTCCTCTAACCATCCACCCCGGTCATCCCGCTCTCCCTCTCCATCGTGCTCCTGCCCAGATAAACCAACAACTCTGGCTGCCCAGAGACCAGCAGCGAGCTTGTGGTCCAATCCTCTGAGCTGTGAATGAGCAAAGACTTAAAACAAAAGATGAAAAATATACACTGTGTGCTCATGTGTAGCTTACAGCTTGTCTCTCACAGGCAAAACAGGTGTATCTTGATAGGACGAACTGTCGGCCGGTGTTTGGCATGTCAATGTGTCCGTGGTTGCTTGTGTGCACACGTGTGCATCTGTGCCTGTATGAGTGAGTCGTGTGTGTTCCAGGTGAAACAGGAACAGGAGGATTTCTGCTTCTTTCCGCTACTTCAGGTGACAGCAGCACACAGCCAGTGAATGTGTGTGTGTATGCAGGGCACAGAGACCACAATAGGATTAGGTGGATTACAGCAATACAACCATCTTACACAGGAGGACACCATAGAGGATTGGGGGAAAACACTCTTCTCTTACACACCCTTCTAACCCTTATTTCACCAGGCAAGATGAGTAAGAACATGATCTTCCTTCTGCAGCTATAGCCAGGGGGAGTAATTGCAAAGGGCAGAGGGGTGTGTATGGATATACACCTGTACATTCCTGCACAAGAGTTGCCCATAATACCATGGTCCTGTATGATGTTCAAAGGTACCTCAGCATAAAAAATAAGAAGTAAATCAAAGTAATCAGCAATACATTCTCTTCTGAGGAATAGTAGTCCAGAAGGTCCACATAATAATTGTGCTTTCAACACTACACTGTTCTGAAACACTGTTTTATCTGATAATCAGCTTCTTTCAGGGCAAAGTATCACATTCTTTTTGTCTCCAGCTGGAACAAAGGGGAAAGGGACAAGCAGGAACAATTTTGTCTGCATAAAAATCTGTGCAGAGATGCAGACACAGCACAGCACCTCTGGGCAGAAAACCCAGTCATGTAGCTTAGGGAAGGTCTCGCTTTCTTAGGCAGAAGACGAGGGGCCTGGGCGGGCTCAGGTGTCTTGCCAAGGCCCTCATGAAATGTGATTCAGCACCTTTCAGATATATATATATATCGAGAGAGAGATAGACATATAGATTATTGTGTTTGCTTCTCTGACACTCTCCCAAAATGGGTTTATTGTTAGTGTGACAAGTATTTTAGTTTCAGTTTTTGTAGAGAAGCAAACTTGTCATTTTACAGCACTTTATGGATTCTTCCAACCTTTCATGGCAAAACAGCATGCTTCAAATGATAAAGTGCAAGTTATTCAATGCAAGATGTAGGATGATATGATATATTTGGCATTTTCTTTTCAGGTTGGCTTTGAAGAAATGCTGTCAAGAGTCTGGGAATCCCAACCCAGAGTTATCAAGTTTCCTCGAAAACATCAGAGAGGCTCCTCTGCTAATAGCCTAAGACGACAGAAGAGAGACTGGGTCATCCCACCTATCAATGTGCCTGAAAATTCCCGAGGTCCCTTCCCTCACATGCTTGTCAGAGTGAGTGACAGTTTGTGTAATTTCAGCAAGTAACACATTTTTTCCGTATGTGAAATGTCTTTGGTGCACTGCAGAACTTTTATATAACTTGTCTTTGCAAAGAACAGCTAAGATTCAAAGAAAAAACTAGGTAGACAATCTGTAGTGGCATGAAAAAGTTTGGGTACCCCTTTTTGAAATGTCTGTCATTTCTGTATAGCTAAAGGAGCAAAAGATGACCTGATTTCCAAAAGTCATGATGCTAAAGATGACACATTTCTTTAATATTTCAAGCAAGATTACCTTTTTCACTGTTTCAAAACAAAATAAAATGAAAAGGGTCCTAAGCAAATGTATGGTCACCCTGTATGTGAGTACTTAGTAACACCCCCTTTGGCAAATAACACAGCTTGTAAATCCTTTTTGTAGCACCTAAGAGTCTTTAAATTCTTGTTTGTTTTTTGCCCATTCTTTTTCTGAAAAAGACTTTCAGGGCCATGTCAAAACCTTTAGCTTCAGCTGAGGCGTGTTTAGAATCATTATCCTGTTGTAGAAGCCGTCCTCTTTTTCATCTTCAGATTTTTTACAGACAGTGTGTTGTCAGCTCCCAGAATTTGCTGGTATTTGATTGAATCCATTCTTCCCTCTACCAGTAAATGTTCCCTGTGCCACTGGCTGCAACACAAGCACAAAGCATGATTGATCCACCCCCCGTGCTTAACAGTTGCAGAGGTGTTCTTTTCATGAGATTCTGCATCTTTTTTTCTCCAAACATACCTTTCCTCATTGTGGCCAAAAAGTTCTATTTTACTTCATCAGTCCACACGACTTGTTTCCACAATGCATCAGGCTTGTTTAGATGTTCCTTTGCAAAATTCTAAACCTCGATGTTTTGGTGAGGATGCTAGGAAGGTTTTCTTCAGATGAGTCTTCCATGAAGGTCGTGTTTGTCCAGGTGTTCCTCAGTAGAACAGTGCACCACCACGCCAGAGTATGCTAAATCATAGCGAATGTCTTTCGCAGTCAGATGGGGAGTTTTGATTTACCCTCTAACATTCCTACGAGCAGTTCTCTCTGAAAGTTTTCTTTGTCTTACAAACTTCAACTTAACCTCCTCCGTTCCTGTTAATTGCTATTTCTTTAAAACACTTTGCTACCTTCTTAAAGCCTCCTCCTCCTTTGTGGTCATCAATGATTTGAATTTTCAGAGCGCTAGACAGCTGCTTAGAGGAGCCCATGGCTGTTGATTGTTGGGACAAAGTTTGGGGATTCCGAGTATTTGTAAAGCTTTCAAAATTTACATCATCTGGTCTTTCCTAACAATGACGATGACTTAGCCATAGTTATTACAAGCTAATTAAGGTCTGAGACGTTGGTAAAGGTTATATGAGAGCTCAAGACTCTTGGGGTGTCCAAACTTTTGTATGGTGCTGAGTTCCCTTTTTCATTTTAAAATAAAAGTACTAAAAGAAAATAATAACTTTTCCAAAAATTTTCATGCCACTGTGTCTATTCTTTCTAAGTACTTACTCAGACCAGGCAAGAGAGAGGAATGGAGAAAATACCTTAATACCTCTTACAATCACCATGAGGCCAAGAGACTCAACATTATGGTATTTTCTTTCAAGCACATCCAGTAGGCGAAAAGCACTGCTCTCATCTCCGATATAAGTCATGATACCAGGTGATTTGTCCGCTGGCCCCTGGGCACAACAGACAGGAAGACAGACAAAAACATAATTCTAACTAGGAAAGCACACATATGCACACTTCATAGTTGGTCTCAGAAGAATAAATCTAAGGATTGCTTAGAACTATTCTCTCTCAGTGGTGTTTCTTCGCCTGGTAATATAGCCGGTGGACCTTTTTTCATATCACTGTACATCTTTTTGTACATTACATCACATCTGTATTGATGTGGGCTCATGACAACCATATAGTGCTGAGTCTAGGGAACCTAAATACTTTCGGAGGTCAAATGTTTGTTAAAGGAATGGATTTGAGTTTGATTAAGTTAGCATTTTTCATCAAACACAGCAGTAGTCTAACTTGGGTATTTATTTCATTTGTTATGATGGATGCCAATGATTCTGCACATTACAGTTTTTCACTGGAGGCACAAATTTCAATTACCCTAAATTTGCATACAAATCTCTGCATATGCAAAGTTGCCCAATAAATGCAAAGTTGAACCTACTACCAATCCTCTGTCTGTTTGAGGATTTATTTATTGATTAAATTAATTTCAAGACTTTAAGATTTCTATCATGGCATTTTTGCCTTTATTAAGTATTATTACAGAATAGAAATAATGAGATTTATAAAGCTGTGAATATGCATTTTTCTGTTTCATAAATTTGACTCAATGTAAAATTATGCATGCCTTAATGAATCTCCTTTATATACACATCTCTGACTAGTCTCTCAATGTAAAGAGCAGCAAAGGAAAAACACAATTTTTTTCAAGATTATTTTGTAATACATGAAATTAGGGTATAGGGAAATAATCAAACAGGGGGAAAGGCCAAAGCAGATTGAATAAATAGAATAATACAATAAAGCACATAAGTAATTAAAAGAAAAATTTGTAATGTAGTTTTGATAACCATCATCTGAATCTAAAAGTACATACTGGGAAGAAATAATGAACTCTAATTTGAAATTTACTTTCAAACTCTTATATATTAGATTTGGTCTCTCAACTTATATTTTCATTTCCAATCTTTCAACACACCACAGAAAAAAAGGTGTGTTCATCTGGTTGGAAGTAGGCATGAGGTGACACATCTTCTTTTATTAATACCATATCATAATGATGGTAAAGCACAAAATTTTACACTGCTTTGCAGCTCTACAACTCTCACGATCTAGACAAAGTGTTTAAGTGAACATGTATGTAACCACCTTGTAATTACAACTAGTGACTGTCAAAAATAAGAATAAAAAAAGCAGGTTTTTCTCATGGCAGCGTCATACCCTCAGGTCTGTGCTGCTACTCTAAACTCCACTCATTCACTGCCTCTTATCAGTCTCCCAGACAGACATGCAGCTTTCTGCTGGCATTCTCACTCACACACACACACACACACACACACACACACACACACACACACACACACACACACACACACACACACACACATACACATATATACCCTCACAAAGTCCCTTACGCCCATTTGTACAGCGAGGCTTACACTCCCGGATTACGGAAATCGCCTTTTACCAGTGTGTTGGCAAGAGGGCAGATTTTCAACCAAAGCATGGAAACACTCACCCTCACAAACAAACACACAGCAGGGCTGTGGAGTGTCAGGGGAGGCACCAAATTGTGCTGCCCCTTAAACCTCAAGGGCTTCCTTTGTGTGTGTGGCCATGTGACTGCTGAGGTTGAGTTAGTTTGTGTGTGGGTATTTGTGTGTTTGTGTGTGTGTGTTTGTGTGTGTGTGTGTGGGTGTGTGTGTGTGCAATGTGCACGTGTGTGTGGGGGAGCATCTTCCAGCTTGCATATATTGTATGCAAATACAGTATAGTTGTGTGTCAGCCCTCAGCCACAGCAGAAAGCACTGCACCATGAGGGATGTGACTTTGTTGCTCCGTGAGCTCGTCTGTCCCCAGTTCTCTCTGCAGCACAACTCTCCATTCTGACAGGCAGTCGAGGAGAGGAGCAGCAGGGATTTTGTGTTTTATCTCGCCGGTCTCAGAAGTGGCCAAGAACAACCTTTAAAGCTTACACACTTGATTTCAGGACACGCCAGCTCTCCTGTGCTGTGGAAACTCTTTGAGTCTTTGCTTGTGTTTCTACACTCAAGCCTTCACATAGGCAGGTTCAGCAAGTTTAAAAAGACCAATTAACCCTTGGAGCGTAATTACCATTGTGCAACCATCAAATGATGCAAATGACATGACCAAAGGGGTGCGTGTCTTTCTTTTTGATTCAGTTAGAAGCTAATGTAAAGCGAGTCTTCTGCTGGAGGATATTTGATTGATCTCGATTAAAATGACTGATCCAATTACATATATGAAACAAAATCCATGCTTATTTAACTGTAAATAATAGCTAATATGATATTAACATTTTGAATAATTAATTCATTCATCCACTGATCAGTTCATTTAATGTCATTATATTATATAATGGTGCTACTTGTTATATGTTCAGTGCCATCATCATCACAGACCTCTGGCTCAGATGGCAATTTCTTCTTCAGCTTCTGAAAACTACTTTCACTTTGAGAATAGGGGAAAAAAATGTTGACTCTCTCTCTCTCTCTCTCTCTCTCACTCTCTCTCGCTCTCTCACTCTCACACACACAAACACATACCACTAGTGTGCAAGAGCTCCATTCCACTGCTGCCCACTTTTACCTTGACATGTGCAATTCAGTCATGAAGAACCACAAGTGGTGCAGCTTTGATGGCATTGATTTACCATTGTGCTCAACTGGAATATGCTTCTGAGCCTTTGCTGTCAAATTATTTGACATTACAAATGTAAGTGCAGTGGAAATAGAGAGGTTGCAAAACAGCTTGAGTTAAATGGATACTGATGGAGATGGCAAGAGCTACTCCGTTTGGGAAAGAAAAGCAGTGAGGGTGGGGGATGGAAGAGAGAGAAAGGGCGACAAACTGAAGTGGAAAAGAAAAAAAACAGAAAGTCTTTGGAGAGTGCTGTAAATCTGCGGGGTGAGGGAGGCCAACATTAGTCTCAGGCCATTTGTGGCATTCTCATCTCAACCGTCTCCTGCAGCACCTACACTGAGGCCAATGAGGCAAAACTGATGAAAAGATCCTCCTCTCATTCAACCAGGCCTCAAACACTGGCTCCCTCTCTGACCCACGGTTAGGACATAGAAATAAGCAATATGAGCTGGAAATAATTGAGCACATTGCGGACGGTTATTTTAATATTATGTGATTCCACAGCCAAGGGAAAGACTAAAGAGACATGTCTGTGTTTGCTGATTCTTTTACTCGCTGCATGACTCTGTGCCCTTTCCATGAAGATAACTGAGACTGTAATAACATCTACATCTATAATGATAGCCTTATCACACATTCACATTCCTGAAGAAAAATTAAGGTCTTAAGGTGAATAGGTGAACTGGCCTATTAGAGTGCATCTCGGTATGATTTGGTTTACCTCATTATTTTGAATAGGCCATTATGGTAATGCTCAAGGCTAATACGCTACAGTGTAGTGTTGAATGTGTCACAGTTGCCCCTCATTTAGATGGATTTTATCACATAAAAGCACAAAAACAAATAGTTAAGTCTCCCACCATGCAAGTTAACTTTCCCAGAAGAGAGCTTGACTCTTACCTTAGAAACAGAAGGAATGTTGGGCTTATCACTGTTGTTGTTGTTGTTGTTAGTTTTGGTTTTGTTTTGTTTTTTATTTACTGTGCTGAGCAGCTATATGTGATATTGTGATATTATATGTGATTTATCTATGCGTGTCTGTGTGTGTGTATGTGTGTGTGTGTATGGGGGAGCAAGTTAGCTAGAGGACATTGTAATGTCTGTAATGCTGTTTGCTCTGTACCCAAAATGAAAACATGGTGGTTTATCTACAACCTCATATTGCAAAGTGTATTTCATTACAGTTTATAATGAGTTCATAAGATGCTTTTTGGATCTGCTTGTTTTGTCTGCAGTTTTATTGCATCCCTTGTGCATTCAACTATATTTTCTCCATTGTGTCAAGTTTGTATATATGGGTATGCATGTGTGTATGTATGTGTTTATACACATATGATGTAGTAGAACTGAACATGCACCACCGTACGACATTATTCAAGATCAGAACAGGATTCCCCACTCAAAAATCAGGTTTTAACCTCCCCTATTTACTTATTAGTTACAGTTTTTCCACGGCCCAGGATCCAGATGGAAAGGATTTCACATTCCTTCACTTCCGAAAAAGGGAAAGGAGGGGTACTTTCAAAGGAAGAATAACAGCAAAGTAAATGTTTTAAACTGCTTACCTAATTATGGTGCAATTAACCCAACTATCTAACCAATAACATTTCATGTCTAGGGCCACCTAACTGATTGTCAGGGAGTTATAACCTATCCCTTGGTTACTTTAAGCTGTTCATCCAAGCAATGCATTGTATTCACATAGCATGTTATGACTGTTAGCACTCTATACCAAAAGTGATAACAGTATCTGTCATCTTACCCCTGGATACACAGGACTTAATCCTGACCAAGGGGAAAGTCTCAAATATCACAAATTTTTGACATTCATGTTAGAACTGACAAGTTATCTGTGCATTTTGTCACAGGTTCGCAGTGTGAAAATCTTAAAACATGAGGAATTCGACTCTGCAACACCGAACAAATGTGGGGTTTTATTGGGTTGGGCTCTTTAAGTGCTGCAGTGGTTCTGCTTATAGTGGGACCATTGTTTTCTTTCTCCTCCTTTCTAATAAAGTTCATATATTGTACATTTTGTATAATTCGATCAAAGACTTTATGGCTCCCCTGTGCTAAACTACACCACTTGTCATGAACAAAGTCATTTCCAATTGCTATCAACAGCAGCTAAAGATTATAATTTAATTAACCATAACCATTTCAGTACATCAAAATTACTGAAATAATTCAGTCTATAATCCCAGACCCATTAAGTAACAGTTCATACAATAAGTGTGATACCTCAATTCTCACAGTCTATACAACCATCCGCTACAGTTTTCACGTCTACGTGCAATGTCAGACTGTGTTAGAAGTTCATTTTAGTTTTTAGCTGCAAGGAGCAGACAGAGTTTGTTGACATGTTTTGTTCTGGTTTAAAGGTTTCTAGGACATCCTTCAGTCCCTTTTTACCCTGACACAACCCTCAGAGAGCGTCCCAAAATCTTTGAGTTTCTCAGTGCCGTTTCATGCTTAATAACAACAAGGTCTCACGGAATGAAGTTCCCTTTAATCTTGTTCCACATGCATTACTTTTTCATGATGAGGGTGTACTGTAAACCACCTCTTCCCAGAGATCTGCCAAAACATTTCTCCTCTCTCCATCCTTTTCTAGGTCTTACTTTTGGAGCCATCCAAAAAGCGTCATTTGGTTTTGCAGTAAAGCAATAAATGTTTGAAATTCCAAAAGAATTTATTTTATTTGTGACTGTTGTAATTGATCTGTCATTCACTATAGCCTCCTCTTCACGGAGGGCTGTTTGTCAGAACACTCTTTTATGAGACTTTGGTTATTGTGTAAATTTCGAAGGTCTAGAGTTCTGTCAAGACATATACAGTAGTGCTTGTACATAATTTTTACAGTATAGCTTTCTTCTTTGTGTTTTCAAATGGAAAATTACAACTTATCGTCCTTTTATATCTAACATTCCTAATTATGTTGCTGCGGACACATATAAGTAATAAATTTTCCAGATAATTAGTAATCTAATTTAGTTGTTGATAGCAAATTTATCCATTCATACAACCTTTATAATAAGCATCATGAATTGTAGGAGAGATCAGCAAAAGCCATTTTAAAATCGATAAACATGTTAAATGCCAGAAAGTTGCATTTATCTTAATTTGGAGCATTCGGCAAATATATTCAGATGTGAAGTACCAGATGCAATGTATCAATTAGCCCGATGGATGTGAAGGACAGTGCAGTCAGGGTGTTCTGGGCTTTGTGAGAATTTTCCCACAAACACAAAGCTACTGCAGCATAGAAAGTGTGTGTGTGTGTGTGTGTGTGTGTGTGTGTGTGTGTGTGTGTGTGTGTGTGTAAACATTTGTGCACATTGGCTTTTGTTTGCAGGTTTATGCCTGTGTCTGTGGGGGTATGTGTGTGTATCTGTGTATTCATGGGTGTCTCTGTGTATTATCCACGTATTTGAGTGCATGTGTGTGTGTGTGTGTGTGTGTGTGTGTCGTTGTCTGTGTCCGTGTCTGTGTCTGTTTGTTATTCTCAGCATCCCCCGTTGGACAATTAGAAGGTGACAGTCCCATTAGAACAAGCCCAGTAGTACAAAGCCTGAGTGCTGTTGTGAGTGACAGAGCTCAGCCTCTCACTAAATAACTGTCAGTCCACTCTGACCCCGCTGGCAGCCTCCCTCTGAGCCACTCGAACCCCCCTCTGGACTCTCATTGGCAGACTTAGCAGTTCCGTGAGCCAAGCATGGTCCTCCTTTTAAGTCTGGCCTTTAACTGATTGGTTGGACCTCGCTAGCCTTAGGCATGCCAGAGGGGCTGTCAACTGGCCTCAAGGTGCAGCTGATTGGCCAGGCTGTTGGGGCAGCATGTGTCCTACGGGAGCGTGTGGCAGCAGCTTGGGCTGAGGGATGCTATTGGACAATAGCAGAAGGGGGAGAGGGAATGTGCAAGAGCAGCACTAAGCTCCTTACTGTCCCCTCCCTACACGTATAACTCCAACTATATCTATCTATCTCTGTATTGCCCTTTATTTTCCTTTAGTCAGCCTTCCGGCAGCCAAGCATCTCATCACTATAATTATGTGTTCATGGTAGACCTGTGATAAGGTTTACCTATCATCCGTGCATAGAGCAGGAGAATGGGGCTATTTAATAAGTTGAATCTCTCCAGGGGTCTGTGGTCTGTTTGGGGTGGGTAAGACAAGAACGCCAGCCTCTGCTTCCTCCATTCCCTTTGCAGATTTAGGGAATGTGCATCTCTTTATAAGGGAGACAGAATGGCTATATATGCTCTATTCTTCTCCTGCACTGTGAATCAGGGGAATTAATGCCATTGTTAATGCAGAGAGACCGCCGGTACATTTCAACAGGATTCCCGCCTCTTGCAGAGCTTGTCTAAATTGCCTGGCTAATGCCGTAATTGGGTTGTGAGTCACTTCTTAACTTCCATTAATATTTGTTCTCCCTCTAATTGCCCCTTTTTTTCCAATCCTGCACTTCATTTCTCTGTTTGGTTAATGGTCTGAGGTTGAGGCACTGATGTGCATATACGAGTGTGAGCTTGAGAAAGAGTCTAATCTGTTTTTGAGCAGATACAAAATGTTAAAGCTGTGATACTCCTTCCTCTCTCATGGGTAACGATGAATGACATACAGGAAGGAGATGGAGGGCATTTGAGTGGAAGTGAAATATGTCAAAAAGGCTCACAGTCAAAATTTGAGGAACAACCTCCAGTTATCTGTGATCCATATGAACGTAGGTAAAAAACATCTCCCCTCCAAAGACTGCATATCTGTTTTATAAGACTGCATTTTCATTTGAAGGTTATTTATTGGATAGGCTGCCGGCACTCAGAATGCTTTCTGCTCTTCATTAAAAGACATATTGCTTGACAATGCTGCTGCTTTCTCAGATGTTTTCCTCTAAGCTTGTTCCTTCTCTTCATAGTCACCTATAACTGAATTGTCTTTTCTTCTTATATGTCATATTAAAACAGCTCCTCATCCCCCCAAAAAGTTTTTAGCTTTGTTTCCCCAAGTTGCCAAGAAAAAAAATCTATCTCTAATATCTTGAAATCTAAATCCACTTCACAGACACATTACCTCAGGAAGCCTGTGGAACTCAAAGGATTCAATTCAATTGACTACATTAGAAAGTGGAGAAGAATGACTGAATAACATTGTCAGTACCAGAGCAGACAAACCTTCCTCAGGTGGCAACTCTTGCTGGTTTGTATTAATGGGACTCTCACTGCTTCCTTCCCTCTGGGAGAAATGGGAGGAGGGAGTGCAGGAAAGTGAAAGACAGAAAGAAATAGACAAATTGATAAGGCAGCAAAAACAGCCAAAATGGGACAGTGCACAAAATGAAAAGGTAGGTATAAGATGAAAAAAAACCAAAACCCATTTCCCATTCAGTTTCCAATCCATAATGGACGAGCCTTCCCGCTGCAGATGCAGGTTTTCTTTATGAATATCAGGGATAACTACATGTGATGGTGGCTGTCAGTGGCTCTCACTTGAGAGATATTGAACCTGAGCTCCCGGCAGCTTCTCTCTCTCAGACCTATGTAACTATTTTTAAAACCACACAATTCCCTTCTCATGACACCACTAAACTGACTTTAGTGGCATTGATACCACTAAACTGGTTTCACCGCTCTTTAACGACACACTCTTGCGTATAGGTTGTTATTAAGCCTCCTCACCGCACACAGCCATTACTAGAGGCATCCGTGCATCCCTCCATCCATCCCATTGTCATGAACATGATATCTCAGGAACACCTGGAGGGAATTTCTTCAAATTCAGCACAAAGGTTCACTTAGACAGGATGAGGAAGTGGTTAGATTTAGGTCATCAAAGGTCAGAGGGCAAGGTTACTGGGACTGCAAAAAACATATTTTTGGCCATAACTCAAGAATTCATTCATATAGTATATGATTCTGAACAGACATGGATGTAAACTTCAACTTGACTGGTTCCCGGAGGCACACGACTGCAAGGCAGTAATTCTAGTTGTATTTTTGCAGGAAGCAAAGTTTGATGGCTGGCAAAAACTTGAGGTCCTGCATTTTCCCTAATTGGAAATTTTGTTTCCATTTTGTCAGCTCATCTCTCTTTTTCTTTCATCCGCTGCTTTCTATTTCCTCCTATGTCATTTTGTTGGATGTTTGTGTGGATGGCCTATCAGACTATTTGAATTCCTCTTCCCCATCAAAAGTAGGGCACATCAGCTTTGAAGAGTGACAAGCACACAGGAGGAGGGATCAAAGCAATGCAAAACTGAAATTTAAGAGGAAGTTAAAAAGCATGTAGTTTTGCCATTTCCCTCATGTTCAACAAAGAGAAAACAGATACTGTATAACAGCAGGGAAAGATGAGACATTATCAAACAGCGATTTTCAAGGATGCCTGAGTAGTTTTCAGATGCTCAGATCCTTTTGATAATGCTTTTTAACATAGCAATTCACCCATTCACAGTGACTCGTGTTGAACCCATTTCAGCATTCCATCGAGTGCAAAGGTTTGTTGTCAGAACTTTAACCCCAGCGGCAACACTGAAGTCACACTGCTTAAGATAAGAACATTAGTTCTCTCTTCCAGCATGATAATGTCATTTTTTGTTCTTTAAATTCACTCATAAATACCCTCTTTACACTAAAATTAGTGCAGGGTTTTTAAACATGGGTAAACCCTGTAAAAAAGACTATTCCCCATTGCCAGTTGACGAGTTCTCCCAGAAACAACCCTGTAGACTACTACAAGAGGAAGCAATGGAATTCAATTATCCTACAGTCTGTGTTGGACAAAAAATTCTAGTAAGCATGACATTCTGAGAGAGATAGTTTATCTATTTCTTCTGCACATAAGACATAATAAATCAGCTTCTCTATTTTTCTCTATCAACCACAACAGCCGGGGCCAGCCCTACACAGCAGGATGAGAGCGAGCTGCTAGCCACTGTGCAGACTGGTAAAATGGATCTGTCGCGTCTCTTTGTGACCACATTCTGTTTTCATTGTCGGAGCTTCCATCTGTGATTCGGTCAATAAATGTGTGTTTTTTAAAACTTAAACAGGGCTGGGCTCACTTTTTTCAAGAGGAAGAAAAGGGGTGAAAATTAGCGTGTCCGACTAGGTGTCACGTTTCCTTCACTGCTGATCGGACGTAGAACCGACAAATACTCGTGACTGCAAAAGTCATTTGACCTCAGGATGAATTCCGATTGTATCCATCCTTACAGAAGTTAAAAGCCAGATGTTAATGGATGATAGTGTTTTTTTGTTTTTTGTTTTTTTTTCCAGTATGAAATTGGCTTAAGGTGCCAGACCTGCCGTGAATCTCCTATGGAAGCATACAAAAAACTGAAAGCATATGTTAAAAACCATTACACAACTTACCAACACTTCCCCAAGTTGACAGGCAGCAGCATTAACAGTAAAGCAAATAGAATTTAGAGAAATGAGCTTGTAGCTGAAATTACTGGATATTCGCAGTACTTGAGGGAAATCAGAGTCATTTCAAGAGTGAAGAGTAAGATCATCAGATGGGAAATTAGAATTGGTTATCTCTTAAAGCCTGCTTAAAAATGTCAAAGATTTAATGATTGTTTTCTGCTTAAACCGGGCCTACAAGGGACAACCACCAGGTGTCTAGACAGAACACCTCAAAGTAATCCTGACTCGGAACAGTTTGTTTAATTATTCAAATTTTGGACAGGAAAAAAAACAAATCATTCATTCATTACCCCTAAATAACCATTTTAGTATGTCTTATGTGCAGACTGTTCAGAGTGGGAGTCTAAAAGAAGAACAGGCTTTTTAGTATATGAGGCAGTGAGTCAGTAAGTAGCTCCTATTAAAGGCGTCCAGATATTCGGCAGACACTGTCTTAATTCTAGTTGACAGCTATGACAGCTAAAGCGTGACTGAGAGGCTGCCAGAAGGGTTCAGTCATAGCCTGTCTGTGCCTGGAGTAGTTGGCATCGTTTCCTCCCATATTGCATCTCAGTACGGAAATGTCGATAATTTGCCTTTACTGCATTTATCTACTACATATTAACTGTCCTTGAAATGTACATATCCCTCATACCAAACTGTTACAACTGCTGTGTTGTAGGTGTTTTCCATATTAGGCATGTGGCACCATCAGAGACATTTACCATCTCACTCAGCAATATAAATAGCTGAGGTGCTGTCTCTCTCTGTTTACCCTCTACACAAACATTATTACCTTGCCAAGAAGGTTATATTTTCACCACGTCTGTGTGTTTGTTCATTTGCCAGTAGGGTCATGCAAAAAGTACTGAAATGATTTTCACCAAACCTGGTGAATGCATGGGGCATGGGTCAGGGAAGAACCCATTACATTTTGGCGAAGATCCAGTTTTAGGGCAGAACCAGGCATTTTCCATCATTCCTCCTAACCTTGTAAGACAGGGCATTTTTTGACAGCAGAGGTATGCAGGTTGTTGAGTGCCATTCTAGTTCCACATATTAAACATATCTGTATTGGTTTAGGATTAAGAAGAAGAACAGAATTATTAGAACCAAAAAAGTACAAATATAATGATTACATTACATGTAACCCTATTATTGGTTGAAGGGAAATATAATAATCATGGATACAAGATTAGGAGAAAGAAATCAGAATGACATAAATCAGAGTACAATCGGTTTACTATATAGTGATAATCTACATAATTTATAAGGAAAATTACATTATTTTTCAATGGTCTGATTCTCAGCAATGTATCTATTCCGAATATGGGTCTTGCTAACTAGCTATCCCAGTTTACATTCGGTGAGAGATGGGATATACCCTGGACGGATCACCAGTCTATCACAGAGCTGACATATAGAGACAAACAAGCAGTTAACCTAGCCTGCATATCTTGGGACTGTGGGAGGAAGCAGGAGTACCCAGAGGCAAGAGGAGAGCATGGAAGCTCCACACAGTGCTAACCACTGAACCAGAGGGCCACCCTCAGTAACTTTCAGTAAGTTCATTTCAACCAACTCTGAGAGTGTGCTCTGACATTAACGCCTTCGGTGAAACAGTTGGTTTCAATGTTTAGAATGTCTCGTGCACAGGAGGAGATGGTTTGTGGCACTTTATGGACAGGGCTACATTGCTTCAGTTAAATATAATTCATTTGAATTATCTTTTGTCAAATTATCTTGTCTTGTGTATTTATGCAACATGTTTGCCTATCTATTAACACTCTAACCTATTTTAGATTTTTTTTTAAACAAAGTAATGAAAGAGTGTTAGGGAGCCCTTGATTGAAGTTATTTGTGACTGGCCTAGCCAACTAAATCACTACGAGAGTGCAAGCACTGAGGTTGAGGAAAACCAAAGGCCCGGAAGGTATTTTTGTCACAACATTTTGTGTTTTCCTGATGGGCAAATCATGTCTAGTCTCTGAATCTGACCTATCCCAACTCATCAAAATTTAATTTCTGTCCACAGTTTCCTATTGGTTGAGAACTTACTTGTGGTGGTGGGGGATGCAGTGTGTGATTCATGTGAATGCAGAGAATCTTGCACTTTAGAGGGTGAGAATGTAACCTCACATGCAGACAATATACCGCTGTTCCATAAAAGCCTCACATGCAGGGAACTGGTAGGGGCTAGGTTGGCGGCTGCACACAGAGAAGCCTCTTGTCTTATTTCAGCATAAGCAACTCAGACAGGTTTGTGGTCAAAAATTTGTTGGTTCAAAAAGAGATAAATGGGTTAAAAATAATCTACTTATATTGAAACAAAGGGATTTCATCTACCTGGGTGGGTCCCCTGAGTAGCGCCTATGTATGGGAAACACTGCTGATATTTGAAAATATTTACACTGTATTCATGAAATTAGATGGAAGCAAGTGCAAAAATAGCAAGTCTCATGTACAGTTTTTTAAAGATTTGCATTGTGTAAAATTGTTTATTCATGTCATGAATTATAACATCATGTCAGCCATGAAACTTATTATATCCACACATTAAGGGACACATTGAGCATGCATATGTGACATTTTCACATTTTAGGCATTTTAGGTGGAGGACACCTTTTTTTTTCCTCAGGCGTTTGGTCAATTCTAAAAATTGGTCATTAGTGGCAACAACATGTAGCATTGTCCTCTTGATGGTGGTGTACTACTGTAGGTGAGCGAGTGTAAATTGCGTTGAATGGACATGTGGTATTGAATGATTCTCTGGCTTCATGATGCAGCTCTTGAGCCTTTGTAACCTGTGGGGGGTGTTTGATGTGTCCTAAAGGCAAAGTGAGGTGAGCCCATAAAGAGCTATAAAATGAAGTGATAGAGAAAGGGAGGGAGAGAGAGAGGGAAAGACAGAGAGATGCGTATGAAGTCAGAAGATGACAACACAGGCCTGAACCATGAAACACAAAAGAGGCTGTCAAAGAGTGCAAAGCACAGATTCCCATTATTGTGTGACATTAGCCCACAGCACACAGTAACCCTTAATGATCCCATGGGAGCCTGCAGCACACTGTCCCTTAATGACTTCGTGGCTCAATGCTTATTGTTTGCTGACAGCAAAATACTGCTGGAGAAGGAGGACTGCAGCTCCACACGTGCTTGTCCTTTGCATAGCAGAATGCTGCTTTGTTCATTTTGCAGCAATGCTAGATATAAATCCAACACTGAGTGAATGGGTGAATTAAATGCAGAGTACCAACAGCAAATTGGTTAATGTTTATGTGGGCATCAAGCTATTTATGCAGATTTGGTGATCACACAGGGTTTGATCAATAAATGAGATTTGGACATAGTGAAACTTCACAGTGTGCTAATTAGGTAACCAGCCGCTATGCTCAATAAATGGAAATGTATTCCTTTCCGATCCGTTCCCTCTATCTATTTGTGTGCCTCGTGTCACCCTGAGGAGTTTTAACAGAACACTAATTCGTCATCTAATTTTCCCCAACTCCCTATTGCTTTCACTCCCTCTGTCTCCCTGTCTCCCTCATTCTCCTCTTTCTTCTCACACTGATAGCTTGTCCCACAGGATCCCAGCAGTTGTCAGTAATCAAGGAAATCACTCTCAAAGAGCTACAAATAGGTCACTTATCTGATGTCTGGTCTGATGGAGACAGACAGCCAGTTAAGTCCTTTGAATCTGCCTCTTTCTGCTATTTTTAGTGTGATTAGTAGCCATTCTTTCTGCCAGGAGGTACTAAAATAAATGGGAGAATGAGGGATGGCGATAGATAGAGAGAGAAAGAGAGAGAGGGTAAGGAATCCCAGCTTTCATCATTAGCATTCAATTCAAATGGCTCAATTGAGCAGTTGTCACTCATGGGATTCCCAGGACTCTGAGAAGCAGTGCTTCCTTGTTTATTCAATTTATTGATATAAAGACTCTTCATTAAGAGACACTGGCAAATGTGACATCAGGTCTCAGGTGGCCTTGATCTGGAATTTTAAGTAGGTGCAGAAGCACAAGGCCACATGACGTGTAAGAGCCCCTTTGTCTCCTCTTGGGGCTATTACGCCAACTACACATGGCCTGTTTCGAAGCTCCAGTGAAGTGACAGATCTCACGCAAACACACTCACACACTCAGACATGCAACTGTGCACATGTCGGGATGCAGAGGCAAAAGTCCATGACAGGTGAAAATTTCATATGTGTGTTTCCCACATGACGGCCTTGTGAATTATTGAACTAAGCAGGTCCTTTTGATCCAGGCTGCGGTGCGCACATAGAGGATCTCTTACCTGTCAAACACTCCACTACACACACATACATGGCGATGAGAGGACATTTTTTTTTTTGCATCGTTTTGCAGCTCAAGTAGATGGGACTCTTCATGGTGAGCCTCAGTTCATATCTTTTTGTTTTGAATATGTTTGTCTCCTTCACATATAAGATGGAGGGTTTCTCAGGCATGATCTCATTACTGAAATGCATATTCTAACTGTTCTGCTGCACATTATCTATCTGCTACCCAAACTGATGACAATGATGATGAGGGTGAATGATCACATTAAGTCATCATTTAGCCCATAGTTTCATCCTGCTTTGATTGACGGATGGTGGGTGTCGTGGATAATAAATGTAATTGGTCTCACAGTATCATTGTCATGCTACAGTGATTAGATGTATGCCAAGTGCAACAGCCTGAGTGTACTGACTGATAGATAAACAATACTGTACATTACACCTGAACGTACAAGTTCCACATATGGATCCTGAGCTCAGGAAATGAAATCTGAGGCTGTGAAAGCTCACAGTAGAGTGCTACACTGTGGGTGTGGGAGGACCATGTTGGAAATTAAGAGAGAGGGTATCATGTTCAAACAGAGAGATGTTTTATGCAGAAGCCGCCGTCACCGCTGAACGGATGAAGTAATTTCATTTTCATGCATGATCTGCAGCCCCACAGACCAGGAAAATTGCATAGGAGGGGAAGAGAAAGATAGAGAGAGAAAAAATCTTCCATTTTCCAGTCTTTATTACTAGCTAAGCTAACCAGCTGCCGACAGTAGCTTTTAACACCTTTACAAATACTACAATAATTTAATAAATGGAGGAATGATAAGTACTCCCCAGTATTTAATTTATCTAGCTGATGTATTACAGGTTTAGTGCAGAGGTGAGAGGCTTTATATGCTCACTTAGCAATGGCAAAACTGTCAGACCATGAAAATGATCTTTTCAGATCATTTTCACTAATGTCACACTATTGTTGTTGCATTGTAAAGTGACACAGTGGAATTCTTGAAGGCCATAGAAAACTGAAACCTGTTTAAGCCCAAATACATTACTCTTTAAATGTCACATTCTGAATTATGTTTTTAATTACAGCCAAGTGTTAAAGATTGAACAGGCACACTGAGATATTGCACTCCTGCCAATCATAGTAGCCAGACAGGCAGCCATCAGCAATACTTTCCTAGCTGGCAGGAAGGTCCTTTTACAGTTGTTCAAGGTCTACTGAGAATCTGCAGTGGAGGTAAAGCCAAACCAAAAACTCAACAGGTCAGACAAAATCTTCTGACGGTGGTCCTATTTCAATCACTGCATATTTTGCAATTTTATATTTTCTCTTTCAGGCTCAAGGTTTAAAGTGTTAGCTCAGAAAGAGCTCCCAGTGGAAATGTTATCATCAATGCATCAATTAAGCAACAAACCTTTTATTTCACAATGTGTTTTTAACGATTCATGTCATTTACCATGATATTAACATTTTGGGCCTTTTGTCTCATGTGCAACAAAAATCTGAATCGCCCGGAATAAACACCAGAATTTCCTCTCAGTTGAACTTGTTTTTCTGTTTCTCCGTTCTCAGATCCGCTCAGATCAGGACAAGGATGTTGGCATCCGCTACAGCATCACTGGAGCAGGCGCCGATCAGCCCCCGAGTGGCATCTACAACATTGATCCCATCAGCGGCAACATGTTTGTCACCCAACCCCTGGACAGAGAGGAGAGAGCCTCCTTCCATGTAAGGATGAAATGACTTTCTGTCTCGTCTGTTTCTTTTTCCCCTCTAGCTCCATTTACGCTCCATTTATCCCTGTGGAAATGTGCCTTCCCTTTTCTCTTCCCCATCTACCTTTCATACAAACACTAATGCTGTCTGTCAAAACACAACCACAAGTCAAAGCACATTCAGACGACTTGCTGTTTTGTTAGCCTCAGTGCAGTGTCTTCACAGCAGCCTCTCCAGTCTCTGACTGATACCGAAGCCAGCAATGAAATGAAGAATGCCTAAAGAAAAAACACGGCCACTTCAGCTGTCATTTAGATTGAGGTTTAGCCGCACAGGGCTGAACCAGGAGAACCAAGCTGGAGTGCAAGGAATCTGTTGTCTTTGTTCTCACCATCACAGCTAATGAGCAGGTGCAGCTTTGAGTGTGTGTTTGTGTGTACATGTCAATTTGTCTGCAAAGGTGTGTTTATGTACATGCATTGAATGCTGATTGATTTATGGTGTGTGTTTATGATTAAACAGGTTTCTCTTTTCTTCATCCCTTCTCACTCCTACTTTTCCTTTGTGTATTGCTGCCCTTTTTTACTTCAGCTCCCCCACCCACTGTTGCACGCTCACCTCGTGCACTCTGCAGCTGTGCTGTTCAAAGGTGCAGGTTGTATAGTTACCCTGCTTATGGCCCCTAGGATTCCTCACCACCACACATATACAAACACACCCACCAGAAGCGGGAGGATTGAGATCAGGACAGAGCACTCTGAAACCACAGGTTAAACAGCTCCGTGGATGTGTGAATTAAATATGCAGACCACATGAGACTTGTGTTAACGCAAGGCCAGTGGTTAATATACACACATTACAGGTTTCAGGGTGTCAGCAAAGACTAACACCTCCACTTGAGCGGAGCGCTGGTGTCAGACTCACAACGCCCGCGTGACTGTCAGCATGATAGATTGCTGCGTAGCTGATAGAGCTAATTCAGAAGCCTGCTCCTGTCTCGGAGGAAGGGTAGAATAAAGGCGAGGGGATCTCTTCACTGTCTGTCAGCGTACATGCTCGGCAGTATCCACAAATTATAACCGCCAATGCACACACACACACACACACACACACACACACACACACACACACACACACACACACACACAGTACATGCAGTGACTATAAACAAACACAAAGCCCTAAATGAGTCTTCTTGATTGGTTTGTTTCAGACTCGTTTACGTGTCTTCCGTTCAGTTTAGACGAGCCTCTTGTTACTTTACGTTCAATGCTCAGGCTCTGGACACTGCTGCGTGTGTGTTTGTTGTCTCTTCATACCTGCTCTTACTCTCAAACAGCAAATTGGGATCAATAAAACGGGTAGGTTATTGGTCCCTGAGAAAGGACAGCTGCTCAGTAAACAGTTCTTATTTGACACTGCCTGTAGTGAAAACAGCATGTTAGGTTGAGGGCACTTCAAGTTGAATGCTGCTGCTATTTAGGCTCCCATGGACCCACGCTGCTTGTGATGTGATGTATGATTTAGTGTAGAGGAATGTAGGCAGGGTTTGACCCAGGGGAAATTTAGTCCATTGCTTACTTTCTTTCAACTTGACAAGAAGTTCCCGGCACTGCTGTGCTCTCGCAGGCTATACTTTGCTTGTTAGTTTTGGGTTCAAGTGAAAAGAGAGACAAGGCTGCTGTTTTTTTCAGACCAGCACCAGGGGGAAGTGATCTGCAAGGTGAGGAGAGTGGGAGTTAGCCTGAGCTTCAGTTTTATCAGACAGAGCTACTATCAGTCAGCGTCAGCAGGGCAGGAGAATAAACAGTCTGTTCATTTTTTTTTTTAATACATGTTTGCATGAATCCGTGAACTTCAGTGCACAGAGGCTGTTTGTACGTGTGTGTTACAAGGCTACACCAATCCCAGTGATAGTACTGTAGGACATTTGATTTTAGTTGGTCACAAATGAAAACTAATAAATGTATAATATTCAAAAGAGGAAAAGCAGGCTATTGATTAACTCTAGTGAACAAAACTAAGAGGCTACCAGCCATGCGAGTGGCTGTGTGAGAATGTAGTTGGGCGCAGTGGTGCCTGGGGATGATATATCCTACAAAATTTTGTGCCAATCCATCTCGGAGAATTTGAGATACTTCATTAAAAAAAGTGAAAGGAACCTTGACTATCTTATGATTCCAGAAGTGATAAAAGTAATAGAAGTTTGTTTGGAAAACGTCTCTAGTTATACATACAGAAGATTGGTAGTTAGTAACAGCAGCATACAATATTTCAGGAAAGCAAAAAAAAGACATCATATACAGTATAAAATTGTCAGGGGTCTCCAAGAACTAGCTTGCAAGTAGGAGTATTGGGTGAAGGGACTAATGGGCCCAGTACAAACTGTATTACTCCTCTGTGGTTGGTCCAGTCACACTAAAGCTCATCCTGCAGAGTACTGATGCCGATTCACACACACACATTTCGCTGTGCAGCACACACACTCCCCCAGGCCCTGATATCACATTTCCAAGTCATCCATTGAGTATACAAACACAGACACACATAAACAGACTCCAGTGCACACACAGGAGAACTCATACACACAATGTAAATATAGAGATGTACTCATATAAAAAAATAAGGACATTTTCAGGAATACACACAAATACACACAGTTTAACACAAACACCAAAATGCATAATTATTTTCACACGCGCGCACACACACACACACACACACAAACACACACAAATAAACACACATGCCTATGCACTCAAGCAGTCACACATCCTTCAGTGTGCAGTGTTCACAGCTGAGAAAACAGATTGGGCTTGTTTGTTTGCTGGGTCTCCTCTCCCTGTTTGCTTGCTGCGCTTCAGCCAATGGAAAACTAGCATCTTGAGGATCATTAAGTGGCTAAAGAGGGCGCTTTTGATTGGCTGTGTCTTCCCAGTGTGTGTTTTCACACACTTGTGTCAGTGTCCATGTTAGTATGCATAAACATGTGTCTGAACTGGTGTTTGGATGCGTGTGCGAATACCCAGGTGGGCGTGTGTTTGGGCATGTTTTGATACATCCTTGACAGGCAGGCACAGAAGCCGACATGATTAGTTTTGTTGCGGTGAAGGCAGGTGCCGCCATTCAGTCTTTCATGTCACCCTACAATACATCACGACTTCCTGTAAATAGGCTGGCAGGCACATCCTTCTTGACTGCATTGTGGCAGACAAAATATTTTGCTGCCAGCGTGTCAGTTTTAGCCAGAATGAGAGCCCCTCTCCTCTTACCAAGCCAAGCTATGATTGAATAACATTACTGCCGAGGATATGAATTTCTTGGCGATTGAATGAGAGTAATGTAAGTCACAGTGAACAGCGGCGGTTTGGTTCCAGGGCTATTACAAAGCTTTGCGTTATGTTAGATATCATTAGCAGGGATTGCTGGGGAGTAGAGGGTGTGTAACAGCAGCAGTGGAGATTAAGACATCCCACTGTAGATGATGATTGCTTTTGTCAGTCCTCCCTGTTCCAGCCCCCACACCCACACACTGCCTCTTTGTGTTTTCATCTCTCATTTATTTGCACAAGGCTCAGTCACTCTCCTCCTCTCCTTCCCACCTCATTCGCTTTTTCCCTGCACCACTTTTTTCCCCCTCATTCTCTTCCTTCCCCTTTTCTCCTTCTATTCTCCCACTGTGAATTGTCAAGGAACAGCCCATCAGTCAGAGACATCCATCCAAATGGCTGGCTTCGTCAAAACAAACCGAGACAAACATTCTCCCCAAACAAAAAGAAGCAACAGCTTGAGTAGCAACACCTCTCTGATATTCTTTAGGCCCCTGGCTGTGCTAACAACAAAATAGGTTTTGTTTGTGTGTCTGGAACATTTCACTACTTTGCCCCTTTCTGTGTTGTTGTGGTCCTTGCCAGGATACCAACAGGATACTTATGCCTTGTTGGCAGACAAGTTGCCTGTTAACAAAGTCAAAGTTGTGCCATGTGCTGAGTTTGTTCCACTCCAGACCTGAGCTGGACCAGGCTAGGAATATTCATGCACGCTTGTTTACAGCATTCAGTGCTAATAACACTTTCTCTCTCTGTGCTTTTACGTATATTTGCAGCTGCGAGCCCATGCAGTGGACATGAATGGGAACCAGGTGGAGAATCCAATCGATCTGTACATCTATGTGATCGACATGAATGACAACAGACCTGAGTTTCAGAACCAAGTGTACAACGGCTCTGTGGCTGAAGGGTCCAAACCAGGTG
This sequence comes from Istiophorus platypterus, assembly GCA_016859345.1. Taxonomy (NCBI): domain Eukaryota; kingdom Metazoa; phylum Chordata; class Actinopteri; order Istiophoriformes; family Istiophoridae; genus Istiophorus; species Istiophorus platypterus. The sequence goes on from CM029117.1 coordinate 7,324,791, forward strand.
AGAGTTACCTCTACCATGCCGCCTTACCTGGCATCGCAGTACAGGTGAAGTGCAGATTCATTTGACCAGTCTGCACTACAACACAAAGGAATGATGAAATTTTCAGAAAAACGAATGCCCACATGTGTGTCACTGTGATAGTTTACCTCTCTCAACGAGCTGGAGCTGCATTCCTTTTTGTGCGGCTTTCACTTCCCAAGGATATCATTATATTTGATGCCAATCACATACAAAAATCCATAAACTAATGTAGAAATCATAGAAGAGAGAAACTCTTTGAAACTCCAACACTTGCCTTAGAATCATGATGTTTTGAAGTTTTCCTCAGCACCAACGTAATCATAGTAATAGGAGAAGAACTGCCACTCGTTAATATTTATAGCCGATACTTATTATTGTGAACAAATGTTGGCTAAAATGAGTATCAAGTGGTAACTCACTGAATCCATACCAACAGGGATAATGAGGGGTGTTGGGGGGGCAGTTGTCTGGATTTTGTGTGAGGGGGGTGTCCACAGTGTGAGACAACAGCTGCAGAGAAATAGTGGTCTGGAATGTAGAAGAAACACATTTTACATTCCATGATATACTTTGTAAAATGGCAAACAAATTGTGATTTTTATGAATGGCCCTTTAATTCTGACCGATTATTGTCCTTCACATGTGCACAAAGATCCACATTCACAGCAAGCTCAAACCTATATGCTATTACATCCATGACTGTCATTACACTAAATGGTATGGAGACAACACACCACCTGGTGTAGCAAGTCTAAACTACATCATTCATTTAGCTAGTACGGTAGTAGGTCTAGTTAATTGATTAGTAGCTTAAATGGCAAGTCAACAGCTTTATATAGACAGAACATATCACTGAGTTAATGTATTTATCTGAGCAAACTCATCCCACAGAGAAGCCAACCCTTGGATTAAAAGCCACAGTGCAAACTCCAAATAATCTTCCTTAGGTTGGACTTGTTTTCTTTCTGACAGCTAACATTAAGTACATTAAACATCCAGCTAATAAAAAGCACAACAGGTTGTACAAAAAATTCCTGGATAGTTCTCCTGTAAATCTATTCTGTGCAGGTGAAGGCGAACAAAAAATCCTCAATTGATTCCACATTCTTTGACAGTCTGAACGAACTAAATAAAAAAAAAAAATCACTGTGCTTTAACACAGTGGTTGAATAAGGCAGGGTCCACTTGTGACCCCTTTCCATAGTTTAAATGTGATCAGCAGAGTGACTTTCCTTTCTCAGATTGTTTTCATTCAAATGTTTTTAGTGTCCTGAAAAATTAAATTAGATATCAAACAAGAAAAAAAGAAAGATTAGAGAAAAGCCTGTAGCAGAACTATGTCTTTTCTTCTTCCTTCCTACCTTTATAATCACCTCGCGACTCAGATTTATCAGATTTATTTCACGACCTGCTTTGGTGGTCTCGACCTCCAGGTCGGGAACCACTGCCTTAACAGTATAGTGTGGATTTGTATATAAGAGTTGGTTATATGCAAAAGTGCCAATTTAAATTAATGCAAAAAATTTGAAACATATATTGGCACATTTGTAACTGCAATAATCTATTTATGAATAGTATAAAAGTTTTATATTTAAAAAGTCTAGTACTGCACTGTACAGTCCCTTACTGTCTTTTCAAAGAGTTTGAGTCTTTGTGCATTATCCTACTTAAATTTGAGGGCATTTCGTGCCAGGTCAACCGATAAAATGCAATATTTTTCCGTCAGGACACCTTCTTTTTTGAATCTCACTTCCAGTGACCTTGAATAAACTGGGACTTTAACAGTGAACCAACATTCAGAGGTGTGAATTTGCCATGACCTCAGCTTTTAGTTGGTTGAGACGAGGGCAAGCTCATGAGATATTTGTGTTACAGTATCTTGGCTGGATGCTTCATTACAGGATTCTGCAGAGCATAGAGAGATGTAGACCTTCCCTCCAAATCAGGGAACAAAGTTGTGGTCAGTGCCAAGCGTGAGACAAGAGTAGAATGCGCAAGTAGCTCTCATGTCTCGACTGGAAGAACTCTTGTTCTAACAATCAGACCCCAAGGACCCGTGTTTCTCCTCACAGCGTTCAGATATTGTTCTACTGCAGTTTAATCTCAGGAGGATTTGTAAACAATATAGGAAAGCATGTTGTGCGTGTGTATGGATGAGCGATTATGGGATTGACTTTGTGTGCCGGTGTTCATGCATGTGTTTGTGTGTGTGTGTGTGTGTGTGTGTGTGTGTGTATGTTTGTAATCTATGTGAGTGTGTGTGTGTGTGTGTGTGTGTGTGTGTGTGTGTGAGAAAGAGAGAAGAAGGAGACGAAGAGTACTGGTTACTCCTCAGTGGAGCGTGGGTCTATATACAGAGTTCCTAATTAGTGAGGGCAACCAGACATTCCAAAAAGCGACTCTCTTTCACTCTGATATTCTCAGCTTAGTTTATAATGAGAGTGTGCAACAACAAAAATCTTTGAATTGAATTTTTTATTGAACAGAATGCAATCTGTTATACAAATTAACAACTAACATATTACACTATGTATGGTATAATTGCTCTGCTCTTCATTAAGCAATCACTGCCAAGTAACATTTGTTTGTGGAGCACGCAGTGTCAGGTGTTGAGTTCGGTGTCAACAAAGCATATTTGTGTCTGTAAAGCTCATTCATTGGTCTTTGAATTGATGAATTTTAATTAGGAAAATAGGCTGCAATGCTGGGTTGGCGTAATTGCCTGTTTAGTCGAAGAAAACAAGAATGCATGTGATTCATCCCCAGTATAGTTTCAAGGAGACATTTTATACTTTTCTGGCCCATTTGAGCCTTTAATATATCCTCTGCCAATTAAATCCTTTACTTGCTATTAATGGACCCACTTTAGACCTCAAGTCGAATGTTGCACAGATTTGCTGAAGTTGATATTTATTTTATATTTGTATTTGTACCCTGCTACACTGATTCCAACCATGTAGTCACCTGAAAGATATGAACTTCAGGTTGATTAATTAATTAATGTCACTTGTAAATTTGCCTACTCTATTTTACACCTTTATTTACCTAGAATCAGAAAAAAAGGCATCACAAATAATGATAATAATAATAATAATAATAATAATAATAAAGTCGCTTTACCTGTGTCTCTCCTGAAGTACACCTCAGCTGCTTTTACTAATTTCTGACAGTTTTTCACTGTTTTTGACCCTGGCACTTCTCCATGCTTCTCACAGTACTATGCAATCTCCTTCATCATTAAATGTCAGGCTATACATTAATGTAAACTGCATATCAGTTGTGCCTCAGCAACAGACCTTAGACAAAGAAGGTCTACAGGCACATCCAAACCTGGAACTCAGCTAAGACCACGTGTTGCTAGCTGAGAAAGACAAAGAACTCAGCTGAGCAACCCCCAATGCAGCTGACCGGCCGACCAGATGGGCGACCCCCCCAACACACGCAGCATCAGCCGACGTGCGGCGTTCCCCTAAAATCCAACGGCTGCCATTGGGTGAAATCCGCCACAATCAGTCCCAAACCATGAATTCACCCAAAGTCATATTAACACAGAAACACCTGAAACTCACACTTCTGGCTTGGACCTTCGCTACGACCAGCCAACTCCTCGCCCATAGAAGTAGCAACAATAGCCGCTCCTAAGACTAAGATCAACCCTCTCGCCCGGATGCCCGCATATGCGAAACCTGGTAGTTGACACGTCCTACCCGTTTCAAGAAGAGGAAGAAGGAACACAGACCTTGCAGCTTTTAAAGTCGATGAACTAATTCTGTGCCGTGAGCCAAAATTAGTTTGCCTCACTCAAGACTAGCCATCTCGCAGAGAAACCGCTGACCAACACCACCTCGCCTGTACAAAGGACACCGAGGACGAACTAAACACACCGCTTCACCTGCAAGAGAGTAAGAGGCTTATGGCTCTGGACAGATGTTAGCAATTTGTGTGTGTTAAACTGCTGCTGTTGCAATATTGTGAAAATATTGTTTGTGCTGTTGCTGCTATTTGTTCACTTATGTCACCAGACTTGAGTGAACTGTGAATCGATCCGTCTGCAGCGGATCAATTCTGTCCTGCTCTGCACTTGCGATCGAGACCAGTACATTGTGTTGTTAGTTAAAGGTCCAGACTCATGCTGCTCATCAGCTGAGCTGAGCGAGTTTCCGCATAACACAGATAAATACTGCCCCTCGATCACTATCACCAGGACGTTGCTGCTGAACACTTCTACCTCTTTTCTTTCCTTACTAACACACACACACATTCTTACACGAACAACTGAGAGCAGGGAAGTTTAACTTAACGCAAAGCTGTTCTCCTTTGTTGAAGTCACGTGTTACCGGCGAGCCGCCATTACACTCCACAGACTTCCTTCCGGACGACCCTCACGTGACGTGACCTTAAAAAGTCACATCCACCATCTTGCTCTGCTTCCCCTCAGGTGCTCGCACACAAATATCCAGGCCCGTACACACTTACATACACACACACACACACACCAATACTTGTTTGTGATCTGTAGTTGGTAGTCAGCAGTAGTAGTGCATGATAGGATCTATTAGACAGAAGTGATATTGATCGGAGATTGATGTTACTGATGTTAATAAATCCTGTCATATTTTAAAGAGAAGTTGCGCTGATGTTCTTCTGTTCGCATATTGTGATACAAAGGCGGTTGATGGAATCAGTGCCGACCTCCACTCCTTCCCTGTTCACTCTAGAAATACCAAGATTTCCCAAATATTGGCATTTCTAAGTGAACAACCCCTTTGACACTGCATCCACTATTTGGTTATTGGTCCAGGTTTTCCTGGTAGTCTCCCGTTTATTATTAATTTTGGTTGATAAGATAATTTAATTCTAATAATAATTAATAATTTTCTTTGATAATTATTAATTATTGCTAATAACCAAATTTCTCTCCTGCCCTGCACAATATCCCACATAAGTAGCCTGACATTTTCATTGATTATCAAAAGAGGGATCAACGTGAGATCACTGCTGAGCGTAATAGATCCTCCCATGTGGATCCTGCATTTGCATGTGGCTTGGACTTCTCTGTGAAATCAGAGGACGACCATGAAAATCCCTGAGGTGTTACCTGAGGTGACAGTCAGTCTCCTTCTATCCTGGCAACAGGTGGTGTGTTGAAAGCTGTCACAGCATTGCAGGTGACAGGTGCTGCTATGGGGTGTGATGCTGCTGGAATTCCTAAACTCTCAGTCTCATGCCACCTGCAGCAGTTCAGAGCAGTGGTGAAACATCAAAGAATATTCATATCTATCACTGCATACTGATATAGCAAGTAGTACAGTTACAGCAATGTTGCAGGTTTTCTAAAACATTACTGTAGCCATTTGCTGCATATAGCCATCAGGACACAGAGAACTCAACAGTAAATGGACAGAAACTTTGGGGAAATTTCGGGGTAATAAGCACCGTGATAGCTGAGCAGCATGTGGCTATCAGAAGTTGTGCCATACCCAAATCTAAAACCACTAAGCAATTAAAAACATATTTTATCAGTTACCTCTTGATGCTGTGAAGCGTTGCAAACTAAGTTTACTCACTTCACTTGTATGGGCAAGGTGACAGAAGTCTCAGCAGTGGAGATGTCTAAAACTTTGGCAAAAAAAGAAGTTGTCTGCCTGGCTCGGATACCACGACCATTAAGCGTAGTTTACTTGAACTTTAAAAAGTTGAACAACTCAGTTATACTGCTTTTATCCAAAAATGTGTGAATTTACACAAAATAAAGTACCTCAAATTTAATCATGTGCTGATGGCATAGAGCCAATTCAGTGCTTACCTTCCCTCAGCCCAACTGAAATTTAATTGAAGGTATTTTTATCACCACTGTCTTAGCGGAAAGATGAAATATGACACACGAAAAGTAGAAAAAATTATTATGATTTTTTCCACCACACAAAGGAGAGTATGCTCTTAATCTACAGTGTTCACAATGAACTGTCTAAATATACAGAAACAGTTCAATTGTTTATTTTTTTAATATTTTGAAAAATTTGTTTATTGGAACAAACTCTTATAAATCCAGGCCTGTATCTACAGACCCAGATATCAAATGTTCTCTGAAGCATTACAACACCTTTTCACATCTAGCACTGTATGAAAGCCATCAAAGAGGGAGACCTACAGGGAACCACCCATATCACCGTCACCAGATGTTACGTAGGGAGAGATCCAATCAAACTGTCAGTCAGGATCTGTTTACTACGGCTTCATTTATGACTTTCTGCCATCAGGCCCCTGCTCGGCACCAAATGAACCTGTGGCTAATAGAACGTAATTTGTGCAGGTAATCAAGCCTCACAAAGCAGTACATGACCAAATGAACCAGCTGATCACATTCACTTCTTGTTAATGGGCAATAAATGAGATTCAGTGAGAAACTAAGAGGTTAATTTCAGGAAACCAGATAAACCTGTTTAATATGTGCTTCTTTTGCTAGTTCTACCTAAGGTAGAAGCTCAGGCTAACATACAGTACACATGAAACAAATTGAAAAAAACCTCTTGAATACCATTGCCTTTTTGAGTAAGGTCACCAAAATGATCGGAAACTCTTTAAAATCTTCAAGACAGTGACATGAGACGGTCCTTGCGTCCTGTTACGCGGCCTCAAATAAAGATTTGTTGACATGCTGTGGCTCCTCCAGAAAGCCCTCAAGTTCGGAGGCTGCGGTGCACTAAGGACATCAGCCCAGTGATGGTCTGTCCTTCTCCCTCCCTCCCCCCTCATCCCTGACTCAAACAGCAAGTTGTTCCCTTTTATGGAACATCTTTCTCAAAAAGGTATTCTGAAATGAGACTTTGTGATCAAAACCAGCAGCTGAGTGCCTTCTCTCACAGTCGATTTGCCCCTCCCGATGGGGGACAGGGGTGCTGCGCCTCTCTCTCTCTCTCTCTCTCTCTCCCTCTCTCCGTCCTCCCTCTCTCTGATGAGTTTGTGAACAGCTACAGAGAGAGTTTAAGAGATTTTCTCTCTCCATCTTGCCAGGGGGTGTAATTAAGGATTGGCATAGGATGGGAGAGATGGGGTGATGGAGGTGAGCATAGGTGAAGGAGCACAACAGTGTTTCACTCAGGGTGTCGTCTGTTAGCGCATGTGTTTCTCCCTGTGCTTTTTACTGTTAGTCCATCCATGTCATTGTGCAAATGCAGAGAACACCTCAGGGCCACATGAACAGTATTTATTTATTGACATTATGGTCAGTGATTAACATTGCCAGCGCAGTATAAAGGATGTTTTCTGTGTCGCTTACCAATTTTTCTTCATCACGTTGTTCCTACAGGCAAGCAGCGTAAAGCAGAAAATCTATTGTATCTGTAGGTTACTTTCGGAGAGTTTTTTTCCCATGCAGTGTTTTTTTGTCATTGGCATGCTATCAAAACCTCATTTGACCTTTGTTGGCTTGTTAACAAAATAATCATCATTTTATCATGGTTGAGCCGATACATTAAGTGTGCCCAATTCTTCAAATCCAATATGTAGTAGATACCCATTCAGCTAATGTACAGAAAACCCCAGAAACATATTTTTACCTCTCAGACAGACCAATGAAGTGATCCCTCCATGAGAAAACATAGTATGACATACAGATGGGAATGAACTAGAAACAAGAGGGGTAGAACTGTGGCTTTCTTGGGAGTCGGGGGGTGGAAAGAGCTGCTGGTTCCTGGTGTATTTTTTACTTTTGTAAAAAAAAAATAAAACAAAGAAAAATTCACTACTATGCTCAATGTTCATTAACATAAAAATATGGGATTCAGATGGGTAATTTCACAAAATGGTAGGTTTATGTTGTTGGGATCAGTTTTAATTGTTCCAGCTACATTTGTGAGAAGTCAGAGATGATTTTTTCTAAAGGTTAGAACATAAGGTTAGAACATGCTTTTCTGGGCTGAGCACAGGCAAACGTGCATGGGGGTTGTTTCCATGGCTTCTTCTTTTAAACTTGAACAGATTTTGAGCATGATGTTTATGCATTTTGAACCAGCCTCTTGACAGGAGTTAGAACAACCAATCAGCTTGTTTGATGCTTGATGCTCCAGGCCCCATTGTTGATATTAAGTAGATGTGCACTTCTGCAGTCCTCTGTGATCCGTATAGACCAAAACAAATGTATAGTATGCATCGGAGACTTGCGAGAGAAAGATTTAATGAAGAATGGTGCTGCAGAGGCCATAATATTTTGACTTTTAGTGCCTATAATGGATGAAAAATCATGGATTCTACAATTGCTATGTCTGCATCTCTAGCGTCTTTCATTAGTACGTCCTTGTTTCAAACTACAGTGCATGCCCCTAGTTGGTATCATAGGCTTTCTCTTAAACATTTAAAGTCTCCAAGTCCAAGCCTAGATGACCCCAATTACATTATCTTGACAAAACTCCACCCGAGCTACAAAAGACATAACACAAATATTTGTAGGTGAAAGAGATGAAATGTGAAATAGTTCCTAACATGGCAAATAACTGATCTTCATGTGTAAAATAAGTGAATTGCCGCTTTAAAGTACCACACATATGCTAATAAAACTGCTTATCTAATGAACTGTTGGTTCAACCAGACAAATTTATAGGCTTATGAAGCCTTTGCAGTGCTCCAGATGCAAGTTACCTGACATTGTCTATGTGGGAAAGGATCAGGATCTTTACTGCAGCTGAAATGCTGGACATGAGGTAACTTACTACTCCCTCTTTGCCATTCACACAGGTTGAAGTTAGGGGTAATTACGTAGTTAAGGATCCACAGGTATGGCTCTGTTGCAAAAACAGGGACGAGGTTCCAAAAAGCTTTCTGTGCATTTTGATCTGGCGTTTTCCTCATCTGTAGTGGATGGTTGAGAACGGTTTGAATGGTGTGACTGTGTACTTGTGTTCTCAGAGAGTAGTGGCCTCCATTTAAGGGTTTCGTGCGACCACTATGGATCCTCGTTCATCACTTCCACCAGTATTCACTGGGTTTCTCTTACGTCTTTTATACCTCTCAACCTCTAAATCTCCTTCTCTCTCTCTATCTACTGTACCTCAACCCCTCTTTCCTTTTACAAGGCAACTTCTATCTTCCCTCCACTGATGAGAGTTATTATCCTCTTATACTGTCCATCACCTGCCCTCTCACTTCCTGACTTCCCCTTGTACTTTTTGCTCTTAGTGATCTTTATAAACCCTCTCACCAAGCGTGTGTTCTCATCTTGATGTTCTTTTTTCTGCCTTGTAATTTCCTCCTCGGCTTCCTATCTTTGTATCTGTGTTTGCCTATCTCCCTGTTCCTGCTCTGTCTGTCTATCTATATCCATCTTCTTCTTTTTTCTCCATCCTCTCTCTCTAATTGGGAGGCTGATGTTGACTCTGGCTGACTAATGTTTAGGGAGCATCTAGACCTCACCAGTGATCTCCAGTCACGTGGTTAAAATGGCCAACCAGTTGAATTTTCAGCCCCAGTGATTTTGGTGGAAAAGCAATTAGGATTTGGAATTAGTGTTCAAATTAAAGGGGAATTAAACAGGCTCAGGGATTAACCCTTTCAGGCATGGCCATCCTGCTTTGGATCGAAAAGCAGGCCATCATCTTATCACTGAATCCTCCTCACTGAAATGAAAGGTAGCAGCGCCAATGTATGATTCCACATCACATCTCCTCCCTCCCTACAAAACTGGAAAGGTTGATTTTATATTGATGCTGTCCTCGTTGGACAGTAGTAAATGTTTTTCTTCTTTCTCTCTTTCCCTGGACTCTCTTCCTTTTCCTTGCTGGACAAAGTGACAAAGCTTGCTTTGAAACTTAATGAAGTTTGAAATAGAAATTCAAGGCTACAATTATCCTGTCTATACAGGCTGTCACAGGAATGATGGTGCCATCTAGACCCAATTATGGGAATGGAGACACCTGTAACTGCTCCGACCCACAGGGGACCTGCCAAATTTGCCACAAATCCAGCAGCTCTCCTGCTTCCACTGCTACATTTACATTTGCAGTTTGAAAGGTGGTGAAGCAGAACTTGACTTTTTTTTGCTTCTACTGTACTTTAAACACACAAAACACATTTTTTGGGTTTTTTTTTTAGCAATTTTGATTGCTTTTCATGTGATAATTGAACACTGCTGGTTTCATGCCTCCTCCACATGGTACCCATCACCCACCATTGTGTCCACTGAGGTAACCAGAGTGCTTATGCATTAGTTTGCTGAGAAACATTTATTTTTAAAACCGTGCAGAAATTTTATAAAAATTCACTAATTAATTTAGACATGGCAAACTCACATGTAAGTGTTATAATTACCACTTTCTCCTTTTATCTGCTTCGCTGTCCCTTTTTTACACTTCAGATCCTATGTCCTTGTCTCCCCCCTCTTATGTTTTTCTCAACTCTCAATGTCTTCTCATTCAAGCATGTTCTTGTTTCAGCTGTCTCTTCTCTCTGCCGTCCCCCTCCTGCAAGCTGACAGTCTTTTTTCTCTCAGCAGCAGCAGCGGCAGCAGCCTGTAAATGGCTGCCTGATGGAAAGTGACATTTTCACAGAACCCTGTGAGAGAGGCGAGGTGATCTCTCCTCTCTCCGGCACAAAGTGCTCCTAATTGCCTGCTCGCATTTGTGAGCCCAGCTGACAAACTTGTGCAAATCAATAATTCTGTTCGGGGAAGATGCAGGGACACAGGGCCCTGTCACCCTGATGCGTGCTGTGAGGACACACACAAGCACATGCATACAGATGCACACACGTACCTGTGACTAAACGCAGACATACATAAATTCTTCACCAACACATTCACAAACACACACACTCCCTCCTCTTCACCACCTCTGTGCTGTCTGCCTTAAATGGCAGTGTTTATCAGTGATTCTAAGACAAATAGGGAGAGAGCATGGGAGCATTAAGGGCAGCCACGGTGCCACTGAAGGCTGAAATAATGGATGGTGGAAATGGCAGAAGACCCAGCGCTGCTCATTACTAAATGGACTCTGCAGAGGTGGAAACGTTGCCCCACTAGCTTTGCTATCTACAGAGGACAAAACCGCACAGCTTAGAATAGGGGCTTATTCAGTGTATTTTATTTGTGTTTTTGTACTCTGCTCTTTAATAGCTCACACACTTAAAGTTGCTCCCAAAGAACAGAGAATGTCACAGCAATTTGCAAAGTCTGATTGACTTGTTTCTTGTTTATAAATGGGCTTGTTGTCTTTGGAGTTTTCTCAGAGTGCCCTTTCTTCTCTTTGATATTTTCTGCAAATTCATTAACAGTAATGGGCTTACAAAAACCTTCAGTATGCTGTATTTTCAAAATGTATATGTGTGAAGGACCTTGAAAACCACATCTTTGTATTTAATGAATGTCTCCTACTTGTTTTCTGCTTTGCTTTTTCCCATCTTGACCTCCTCTTGTGCTATGTGTGCTGATCATCATATGCCACCTCCCTTTCAGATTTTCCTGCCCCAATCTGAGTCTTCCCAGCTAACTAACTTTTCTCTCCACAGGCTCTTCTGTGATGCAGGTGACAGCCACTGACTCAGACGACTCCACTACGGCAAACGGCATGGTCCGCTACCGCATCCTGTCACAGACACCCCACAGCCCCATCCCCAACATGTTCACCATCAACAGTGAGACTGGAGACATAGTTACAGTGGCAGCTGGCCTGGACAGAGAGGTCAGTGTCAGCTACATGTATGCGTATCCCTGTTACTTACATCATCTAATTATTCTGCATCTCATATACCCCCCCCCCCCGCAAAAAGACCCAGCTTATTATTGCCCTTCCACATCATAACCATCAAAAGGTGAAATACTTTGGCTGATATATCCAGCAGATACACTGGGCCAGAGCAGACACAGTTTTTTTTCCTGTATTAGCCTGCGAGAGTCGTGATGCATCATGGGTCCCCAGCTAGATTTAGAACAGGGGTGCTACAGATAGTTAGCTGTTTCCCTCTGTTTCCAGTCTTTGTGCCAAGCCAAGCTAAGAATAAATACTATTTTCCAAAGCACTGAACTATTTCTTCTGTCTTTTGCCTCCAGGACACCCTTTTGACTTACCTGAGACTTTCTGGTAGCCAGCTACCAACTTGTTCCCCTTGTCCAACCCACTTAAGAACAAACTTGAAAACAGCACAGCCATTCCCCTCAGTCATTTATTATTTTACAAAGCCTCGCTGCAGGGACGATGCATTGCAACAGATCTACCCACCCACACACACACACACAAGCCAAGTAGTGCTTCACGTCAGCTTGTGTCTCTTATGGTCAGAGAAATGTCAAATTTGTTAAATGCAAGTTAGCTCCAATACAGGTGAGCTACTTTAGTATAATAATATCATTATTGATAAGAACAATGATAATAATAATAATCTTTATTTACTTTTCTAAGCCCATGTTACAAAGTGCTTCCGACAGAGCAGCAAATTAAAACAAGGGTGCGAGTCGTATAAGATCTGAGCATTGCATTACAATGCATTACAAAAAAAATTAATTACACTCCAAAAGTTCATTTCAATTCCAAAAATAGACCATTTTCACCCAGATTTTAGATACGATTTTACTGGTCATGAAATAAAAGCAATTTTTCTTTAATTTATTTACCATCAGCAAAATACATCAATATATGTACTTCTCTGTACATAGAATACAATTTTTCCCATCAGTAACCAAGGAAATAGCTCAGTCTACACATTCCAGGGCTTCTTGCCTCACAAATTCTAAACTGATTGTGGGATGTCACTAAACCTTGAGAATAAGTCAGTATCACTTTCAGCAGTATTCGCCCTCTAAATAATGTCAAATCAAACAAACAAAAGATATAGTATAAATATTTTCCTGTTTGTTTTTAATGTATAAATATAAATGACAGGCTAATTTCTAATGTTTATCTCAGTACATAGAGCAGATCACATATATAATGACTACACAGGTCCAGCACATCTCTGCTGACAAGGTTGCAGGCGCTTTCTCCTCATTGCCTTTCTTTGTCTCATCCACTGCTGGTGTGTCTGTCAGTTGCTTGCTGTGGTTGTTCGCCAACCCACACACCACCACCAACAGTACAAGCCACTAACGCCATCACTGCTGCGTTTTCCATCTTATTCTACTAATGAGCAAGGTCACGGTCAACTTTTGTTTATCCTAGGTTGCTATACTACTTATCGGCTGATTGTTGCAGCCTTTCCCTCTCTCTCTTTCTCTCTCTTTCTTTCTCTCTCTCTCTCTCTCTCTCTCACATACACACAAACACACACACACACGCAATATAACTTTTCTCATCTCTCTGTGGTGCAAGATTAAAAAAAAATACATCTGGCAAAATCAGGGAAATGATCAGATTCATATGCTGAGATAATCTCATCCTCGTAATGTAGTTGGCCGATTTTAGTACTGACATTAAGGCACCGATGAGTGTGTCTCATAATGTTTATATTCTGAGAAGTCCCGCCGGTCCTTCTCGGCACTATACCCGGCCAGGCAACACTTTGGAAATGAAGGCAGGATTTTTATCAAGAGTAAGACAAGCATATTTGAATAATAACTACGGTTAAAATCCCAAGAACAGAACCAGGTTTTGATAACAGAAGAATACAATGCGTCAATGCTTGTTCCTTATCCAAATTTTATACGGAGCTGGCATAGCATGATAGCCCGATACATTTGTGGGACAATATAAATGAGTCTAGTGAAGGCGGGCCAGCTCTGTGTCCTTGTTTCCAGCTTGGCCCGGGTGGTAGCAGTAACAGCTGATGTGAGTGAGGGAAAGCTCATTAATCTGGACACATCAAGCCAGGCTCAGTCCCACCTGCCTCTGATCCTCCCTCTAAAACTGGGACACACCTGGGAGTTCACCCACCTGCTGTCAGGGTCATCAGCACAAACACAGAAACACGCTCAGACACATGGGCACAAGTTCGCATACACTCGCCCGTGCAGTTATGGTGGTCGTTTAGATGCAGTAAAGACGCAGAGAGTATGATAAATCTGATCCCAGGTGTCGCACTGGATCCACACAGCTACAGTGGTGTAGACTGTACACATGCTGCTACACAAGAAACATGTATATGCATACTCACTGTATAGACATTGGATACCTTTGCAGCACATGCTGCATATCCTCTCCCTTCTCTCTCTCACACACTTTAGCTAATCCTCATCCATGCTGGTGCCTAATTGGAATATTCATGCGTTAATTAAGGGGTGAAGCAGGGTCTTTCGTGTCGAGGAGACCTGGGGGTACAAGGAGGTTGGCCAGGTATCACTTACCTCTGACACGGTTGAATACCAATTATTCTCCCTCACTCACCACCCGCAACCCCTCTCCTCCCTTGACCTCACATTCTTTCACATCCTCCATCCCACAGGCTTAAAACCAGGGCTAAGCCAGAGACGTGCATTTCACTGTATCCATCCTAAATTTTGAGTACAAAATGACTACTTAAGTATATCCCACTGTGTTTGTATTTGTGTATTTCTTCTTTTAAGGGTTGGGGGGACATAATTAGGATTGGAATAAGGATTGCATGATCTGAATGTTTAGCTTAGGTTTTATACAATTTTATGAATGCTTATTTGGATATATGCTGAAATAAGATTAGACTCATCTACTGGATGACTTAGAAAAAAGTACATTTCCAATTAAGTACAACTCTGATGCAGTAGGTAGCAGAGCGGGAGATGTCAGGGTGCCACAGTTGGCATGGATGTTCTCCCTGTGTGCCCTCCCTCCATGGCACCAGCTCCACTGGCAGGCAGAGCTGTCGTCTTTCATTACCCCAAGCTGTCTCAATCTCCAAGGAGCCCAGAGTTGGAACGGTTTGGTGTGACATGGTCTGGTGTGGCCCAGCGCCAGGCTTTCCATCGGGCTGATGCCAAGCTTCACGTTGGACTGTCTTGCCGTCGATTAGGACATAGCCTGGACTGCCTCAAGGACATGAGTGCCCACAGCCTGGCTCTATTAGGTTCTGCAGAGCCCGACTGGGGATACAGGCTGAGAGGAGGCATTCTTAATGGGCCTGGGGCTTTATTGTCTCTGAGACATTGAGCTATGTTAACTCACCGCCTTACACCCGAGCTCCAGGAGCCAGACAGCGAAGCCTTCAGAGTATTGTGAGCAAGTTGCTGAATGAAAAGTACTGATGCATGTAGGTGGATGTTCAGTGCTTGTAGGCGACATTCAATCCACGCTATATCTAACTTATTATGTGCACACAGCAAGTATTGAAACCAACCTTCTTTTGTCTTGAGAAAAGACTGAGTTGTTCCACTTCTGCCACTCTAGTTTCAAATCCAGTTTTTCCCAGCTTCTCTTGTAGATAATGTTTTTATACTTTGGTCCTTTCAGAGGCTCTTGGATAAATATTCACAATAGTTTTTACAATTATTTGAAAGTCTGTTCTTTTATCTATTCTAGATTTCTGCATGTGATGCTGTGACAATGGACACATCCCTCAATGATGTTTTTGACACTAGCCCATTCTTTAAAGATATAATCCCTAAGATTTTAGCTCTTCCGCTTTTATTTGGCAACACCTGTGGTTACTGGTTATAACATTAAGAAGACTTTAATAATATATGTACCAGGATTCAGTTCAAAATTATACATTTAATAATCACTGGCGGCAGGAAACGAGCTTTTTGCAGCTGCTCTTTCAGACGTACAACAGTTGAGATTGAGCAACTCGCCTATATGTTTACATTTCACTCAAACTGCAGGCTGAGATAATTCAACACATTACATTATAATTAAGAAGACTAATTAAGAAGCAAACAAAATAATTTGCTTGCAATGTGTTGTCTTCAGAATTTTGTCCTGTCATTTCCTCTGATTCCCTTGTGTACATGAATGGTTTTTGAATCTAATGAAGTAATAGCAGACTGCGCCACTTCCAATTCAAACTACAACACAGAGGCATAACTGTTAATGTAAACAGATTTAATTGCTATAGCCAAGTAAATACAAGCATTAAAAATTTCAATGGTTGGGTCTGATACAATGAAAACCTCAAGCTTTACAATTTTACAGGGTTTAATCTAATTTGTTTACAATAGAATTCACCTCATACATAGTCAGATATTAGACCCCATAAGTACCCTGTTGGATGATGATTTGGAAGAGAAATTTCCAGACTACCAATGGTCCTATACTTTCCATCATTTGCACAACTGTCCTCTCTGTGCATGAAAGGAAAGTTGCCCTTATTCAAAGTCATGTGCAGAATGTAATACACCGGTGCCAGGTTATCTAAATTCCAGAAGTTTCCCACTCATGTGGTCAATTTCAACATTCCCCAGAAAACCACACTGGCATGTCCTTAAGTAACTACTGGAGATTTTTAACATACTATCAGACATTACTGGAGAGGTGATTGCTCCAAACCCACAGGCAGATTTATTCAGGATCTCTCCTACTCCCTCCTCTTCTAAATCTCTATTATAGCTTTGAAAACCTCAATCACAAAGTGAATGATATTGATTAATAGCAAGTCCAAATGCCTTCCTTCTCATTCTCCTTTGTTTCCTCCTCTCAGCTGCACAGTCTTGCTTGCACAGCATGCTACTGGCTGCCATTCCTCATTCTTTAATGTAATTTCATTTGGATTGATATAGTGTTTAATTCCTGCATTCAACAAAATGTCAGAGACCTTTCACAGGTATTGTAATACTATCATCTATTGTAACCAGTTTTGGTGTACAAATTCCCTCTTCTTCTTTTTGTGCTTTGACGAGAGAGGTGACACCAGGCGTGATCTGCTACTTTAGAACAAGAAGCATTTATCTGCTGTCTGGTATCACTATTTTTATCCGTGACATTCTGGGGCCAGCAAGTCTGGCAAAATCTTCATCGCGCTGATATTTGCTTAATCATGTTCTGTGCATTGTATGCAATGCTCAGTTGGATGATTAACTAACTGCCTCACCCAGTCTGTGCAGCTTTGTTCTTATATGACTCACAGCCTTTATTTATCCAGTATGTGACTCTGAGTTTTTTGTGTTAATGTGGAGGCGTATCCAATCAAGTGGTTCCAGAGTTTTTATCTGAGATTTACCTACATATCTGAGTTAATGTCTTTTCAGTCAGATTTAGATTAAACTTTTCAGAGCACCACAGTGCTTGCAATAAGTTTCTTCTGGCTTGTGTTGTCTTCAAACCAGTGTTGAGCTGTTTGTGTCCTCAACCCAACCTGGGAGACATCCCTGTGAGGGATTAAGAAAGGGATGAATGATAAAAAAGGGTAAAAAAAAAACAGGATTCTCTGCATATTTAGAAGTAACTGGGGAAAGATGTACAAGTAGAAAATAACTTTGTAGATTTATGCTGTATTACATTGACAGAAATCCTACAACTGCCTGTACTTTACTTGTAACCAGAGTTATCTTAGTTTTTCATTGGCAATGTGGACGTGTAACTGAGCTGAACTGAACCAAAATCTAATCAAATTGAATCCAACAGCATCAAATCAAATCCAGTAAATTTAATTGATGTGATATCGGCTGAACTGAATTGGAACTGTCGTGGGGGTCACTGAGGTAGAGAGAGAGTGGAGTCAGAGAAAAGGAAGGGAGTTTTAGCCACAAGTCTCAGGCCATTTGAGAGAGATTGTAAGTGACAAGCTAATGACTGTGGCCAGTAGGAGCCCGGCAGGTCGGAACGCAATCCACAAACAACACGAGAGCAAGTCTCTCTCTCTCTCTCTCGCCTGGTCTCTCCCTCTTCACCCTTTTTTGAGTGGTTCTGTATAGCACACCAAGTTAAAATGCACACTCAGCTCAAGTATAATTAATTCACCACTGTACTTGTGTTGCCAGAAGACCACTCTTCTCCATTTTCTTGTTCAACATCGCCTAACCAGTTGAGACGATTATTTCCTCTACTGTGTTCTTGCTAACAAAGTCTCTCTGGAGCAGAAGTCCATTTGCTTACAAGCCGTGAATAGCCAAGTTTTTCCACCTGTCCTGTCTGCTGCTTGGCTTGACTTGTCGAGGAGCAAACACTGATAGGCTAAAGCCTTTTTCCTGTTTCTTTCTTTAGTCTTCTGGATGGTAAACTACCTAATTTGGTCCCGGGAAAAAAGGGATTGGCTTTATTGTTGGCGGAGCTCTCTGTACAGGTGTTTCTGTAGCGTCTGATGGCTTTCAATTTCAGCATAAAAAGTCCATGAGGCTCAAGGCCCCAGGGGGAGTTGGGACTGTTGCTGTTGGTCGTGAGACAAGAAGCTGTATGTCCTGCCAGCACTGGACTCTAATCTAACAGAGAGATTTTCTGTTCAGCACTTCTATAGGACTCATTAGAGAACCCTTTACTGGCTTGTTTGAGCAGCCACTTTTGCACAGCAGAGTGTGTGTGCATGTGTGTGTGTGTGTGTGTGCGTCTGTGTGTGCATGCGTGCACGCTCACTCGCGTATGTGTATGTGTGTGTGTGCACGTGCGCTCGCGTGCGTGCGTGCGTTTGTGTGTGTGTTTGGTGTCCCCATGCACATATATACCTGGTGTGTGTAAGAGTCAGAGTGTCCCACCTGTTCCCACTCACTGGAGCGTTAGCTGATGTGCATGTGAGCACTAGAAGGGCCATAAACTCACAACTACCCTCAGATGAGTGATATAACCCTGCAGGATAGGATGCATCAGTCACATCCCCTACTGTGTGAGAGCTCCACCTGCTGGCTTTGCTCAACTCATTTCTCTTCACCTGACCAAAGAAAAAGACGTCCATCAAAGCTCAAGCCTATTAGCTTCTTACAGCCATCTGGTGCTATTTCTAGATTGATGTATGTGACTGGTTCTAAATGAGTCTGTAGAGAGATACATCCACTGAAGGCTTTATTTACTGAAGTGCTCTATAAGGGAGATGGTATTGATATTTCATTATGAGTCATTATGAGTCTAATAAAGGGCAGCCAGTATTGAGTTTTCATTAATAGGATTGGTTTGGTGCAGATGCACATGTCTGTGCACTTCATGATGACTTGGGGAGATGCTAAATGACTCCAGAAGCATGTTTTAACTGCCCCCAATGTTTTGACTGATCTAACAATCAACTGCAACAACTGGTAAAAAAAAAGAGTGGGAGGGAGAGAGGAGATATAAAGATACAAAGAGACTAACAGAAAGACGGATGGAGAGGCAGATAGAGAGCAGGCAAAGAACACTGAGCAACCGAGATAGGATGAGAAAGATAGCAGGAGATCAAAAGAAGCACAGAATGTTAGTTAACAAAGAACGCACAATAAACCAGAGGGGGGAAAAAAGTGAAAAACACAAAACTCACACAAATAAAAAAGCAAAGAAGCTGCCTCCTAACAGGAGGCAACAGCCCTCCTGTCTATACTTATGAAACCTCCGGCTGGGTTCGCCACCGTTCCTCCAGGCACCGGCGCCAATGGCTGTGAAGTCGGTGGAAGCCGTAACCCCACAGTAAATTTGACAGAACTAGTAAAGGAAAAAAAAAGAACATTAGACTTTGATGCGATGCATTGTGATTGTTGGACAAAGCACCAGGCCCTGTGTGGCAGATAGTGGTGTGTCCTTGACGTCCATTCTCCCTGGTTCCCTCTCTCTCTCTCTCTGATACAATGGACTGAGCCAAATGGATTAATAGGAAGAGGAAGAGACCGTAAAGCAGAGAGGCTTATAGTGTCAGGATGGAAACACACACACACACTACTTCTCTCCAGTGGTGAGGCCGGGGACAGTCTGAACTTTCAGTACTATCATGATGTTGGAATGTGGATGCATTGTTTGTTTCTTTTTCATTCAGAAATGTCTAACAGAGCCTGATGTTTGATGGTTTGTCTTGTCATGCCAATGTTATATTGCAGTGTGAGCCGCAGTATACTCTTGGGCGACTCCCCCTCACTGTAACTGGGCTAAATAAGGCCATTATCTGCAGCACCATGGCGCATCTTTAAGTGGCGGTGCCTCCATTAAAATGAGTGATGATCCAGGTCTGTTCACACAGCAGAAAGCCAAGACTTCTAGGCATTAATGGATGGGCCTTTTACCAACACATTGCTCCCTCTCTGCAACTCAGTGTATGTCGGTTCTTGTTTGCATGTTTGTGCTGTTTACTATCTGTTATTGAGTAAATCAGGCCCTCTAATAGACTCCAGTTGTTCTGTGGTTCCAGTGAATTGGTAGCTATCAAAAAATGATAGGGTTTGTATGCATAGCTGGGAGTTGTGGAGGGGGGGGGGATTTCATTCATGCATTCACTTATATGTATTATTTTTATGACTCACATGGGAGAAATATTTGTTTGTTGATTCAGTCCTGTCTCCATGTTTTTTTGGGGGTTTTTTTCTTTATTGCAGCATTGGATATACCAGTCCCTGAGGATGTTTTCTCTTTTTCTGTCTCTTTTTTACAGAAAGTGTCACAGTACACCATCATTGTCCAGGCCACAGACATGGAGGGCAACTTGAACT
Source organism: Istiophorus platypterus (assembly GCA_016859345.1). Taxonomy (NCBI): domain Eukaryota; kingdom Metazoa; phylum Chordata; class Actinopteri; order Istiophoriformes; family Istiophoridae; genus Istiophorus; species Istiophorus platypterus. Next base: position 7,345,234 of record CM029117.1, read on the forward strand.
TTGGCTTGTCCAACACAGCCACAGCCCTTATCTCCATTACTGACATCAATGACAACCCTCCAGAACTTACAGTCAGGACGGTGAGTCCATAAATTTGCCAGCGAGGTGTTATTGTTCTGTGTAAGGGAGTGTACGAAAATTACTAGGAGGAGGATGGGAGGGTTATGCACCTCTTTTTACTTTTCATGAAGGAAGGGGAGTCGTTTTTCACTCTTCTCTTTTGAGATTTATTGTGCAACAAAAATTCATTGATTTGTTTAAAACGGTGGCTCTTGAGAGGGCCACAGGTAATAAAGGTGAGTTTAGGCCATCAAATCAGGAGCCTCTTCCTGGTTCTCTCATTTGGTAGTTGTCAACCATCATTTACTGAGCAGTTATTTAGTAAAAAATGAGAGGGTGGTTGTATTTTTACCATTTGTTTTTGCCTTTAATATAAAATTTTAAGATGTTGTTTTTTCTATGTCAAGGGGAGAGTCAGAAATCTAAAATATTTAGGCAAGGGCCCCACCTTTAAAAGAAAATTGAGATTTAGTCCCTACCCCAATAGTTTTCATGCAGTCCCTAAAAAATGTATGACATATATGCCCCTACAGGGAGGTTTGAGGTCAGACTTGACAGCACTTGACCCTGTATCTGTCATTTTAACAACTGCTTGTCTGTTATTGCTTATTATTGTCACCCCACTGTCCCATAGAGCCACAAGAGCTGACAAAGATTAAGGGTAAGGACAGATATACAGCATAAAGAATATAAAACAACATGGTGACAGATAAAATTTTAAAAAATCGATAAAACGCCCTGAGAACAACATACGGAGAGACAGAAAGAGGCACTGTGACTGAAAGTGAGATCGAGATCAGTTTTTGTGATGGCAAGTGTACTCCCCTCACCCTCCCTCCCGCACTGTGTTTTCCCTGCCAGCGGGGGCCTCTGGTGGCCAGGATTTGTCTGCTGGCATCTGGCCCTGGTCCCTGATACCTCCACATCGGTCTGACAGGAAGCCACGCTACAGCTGGCCCACTTTCTGTAGCAGTGTGTGTGGTTATGTAGGGAGTTGTTTGTTTTTGAGGGTGAGGGTTAACTGCAAGAGGTTATTGATGAGGAAACAGCAACTGAAAGCAGAGGCGCTTTAATGCCGAGTCTAAAGGCTGGTAATATATGTATGCATGCCTTTAAGTTTTCTCTATCTTTCCCCATATATAGCACATACTCTCTATTCTCAAATGATGACCACAGCCTTACACAACTAGCTTGAATTGTAGCTGCTCTTTATGTGAGCACTTGGATTTCTGAGATTCCAGAGAGAGACAGATGTTGTCTGCAGCTGAGCTCAGAGGCAGAGCGAGCAGTGTGTCAGCATCACACACTGTGATCCCTGTCTCCTCCGTGGGGCCGTCGTCAGTGTGCATGCCAGTACAGTTCCAGCCGCATGCTCTGATAAGAGCTCCCCAGCTGTCAGGGGTAGAGCTCACCGAACAAGGCTGCCGCTTCGCTCAGAACTGCTCTGTCCCCGTCTGTGGGGCTGGCTCCATCGCCGCTCTTCACCGGGGAGGAGCTCTGGACCAGAGTCCTCCCACCAACCAGAAACCGACATGCTGCACTTCAGCAGACATGCAAAAACACATGGGCATTGTCCTTGAGACATACAGTGCACAATGATGAGCTGCTCGTGTGAAAAATGTTAGTCATTTCTTCAGGGCCTCAACTTTCTCTGCAACACTCCTACGTTAAGCTCAAAAGCAGATTTTCTTGAGCTTGTCTGTAAAAGAGTAGTTGACCAAATTTTGTTCTATGACGCAAAGATGGTAAGGGCTAAAAGTGAATAAAATGTGTTTTTGTTGTCCCTCTCTCAGACACAAAGACACACTTTCACATGAACATCTACGGCAGAGAAATTATTCTCCTTTTCCACTGCTTTGTCAATCTCTACTTTTTGTTTTGCTCCCCACACAAGCAACTAGACTTTGAATAGTTCAGTAATTATTTGTGTATGACAGAAGAATTCATTGCTCTCTACGGGAGGGACAGAGAAAATATAAGCACACTAATTAAGTGAAATTGCTTGCGGGGGCGTAAACCAAGTTGATATATTGCATCTAATTAGAAAAAGAAGCCAAATGTTTTATTCATTTCACCACATGGGCCTGAACACGCTATGTTAGTGCTATGTTCGCCATTATGTGAAACAAAAAGACAGCGATACTTGCCACAATCTATCTAATCAAATAATTTAATCAAGTGTATCACACCCTTGCCAAAGTGCACACAGTGGTCTGTCATCCAGTGAACAATAATGAGGAGCATGAGAGCTGCTTGGGAGATTAGTGGGGTTGGAAACACAGGCTTACAGAACTGAATTGGGGTTCTGTTTGTAATTCACCTGTAGAACCGCACCTTCTAAACAGCAGAAAGAGTTTGAGTGCCAGAGATTATCGGCTTTCACTACACTCCTCTGCTCCCCACCCTTCAATTTACATTTGTGTTTTAAAAATAGAGCAGACTGCAAGAAAAAGCAGCTGGATATATCTGTATAACATAAAAAGAATGAGATAGAGGGTAGACTCCTGTTGTCACTTTCAGTAGCTCTGTCTTTATTACACCATAGTGAAGACATAACAGCCATCTTGAGTGGGTTGATGTCAGTCTGAGTTTTGGGACATTTATTCTACCTAATGCTGTCATTACCATTTGGTGCTGTTTTCAAGACCCCATAAAGGAAAGAAGAGCTCGTTTAGTCCTGTTGAGCTCTAGTTCTACCATCTAAAATGGGACATTTGCTGAGTCCGTTTTCAGTAAGAAGGCAGTAGATTTATTTCTTAAAATGATCTTGGGTCTGAACGGCGCTGTAGTCTCACTAATTTCCTCTGACCGGCCTGGAGCTATAACATTTGAAGACTAGACATGTCGACAGACCATGTAAAATATGAGAGGCAGAAATTGGTAGTGATTATATGCATATGCATATGAACATGAAAATGAAAAAGTTCTTGGCATGTTTTGTTTGATTCTGTACATCCCCTTTTCAGGCCCTTAGAAAACTTGTCTTCAGCTAATGTTGCTGAACAGGCTCCAACGGTTCCTAAGATTAGCCTCAAATAAAGCTCTCCTACTTGAATGTTTAAATAGGTGGAACACATAAAGCCCTATGAAGCCAGAATCTGTAATCCTGAGAACACTTAAAGTTTATGATTCTTTTTATTTTTGTCCCATATGAATTTTACATTCAGTGGCAAAGCTGACTAAGGTCCTATGTGACAATTACCTGCAATTGAATCTTATTTGCCTTGCTTCTTTTTTCCACCGTCTTTGAAACCACAAAATCCTTCAGAAACTTGAAGTCTGTGTCTCTGGTGGCTTATCAGTGGGTCCACATTGCATTTAGAGAGAGTGGCCATTTTGAAAGCGCCCTCCCCTACAGTCACCACCATTGTGTATGCCTCTGTGAGAGCATATTTATTTGGCCGTCTGACAGTGTGGCCAAACAAGCTTGGAAGGTTTGTGTTGGTGTTTGTGCTAAAGCTTGGGGTGAAAATGAAATGGAGGAGCCCACACACCAGAGACTGGGAGTGCATATTTAATTTGTTCTGTGCTTATCAGCCTGGTTGTACTGCAGGGGATAGGAGAAGAGGAGGCAAGGAGGGAGGGAGGGAGTGAAAGAAGGAAGAAGAGAAGAATCGGGCGTTTGGACACGGCTTCAACCCCACGATGATGAAGCCATTAACGTGAACAGCAGTTGGCAGACACACACCATAAACAAGTTAACGCTTCACAAGAGGAAAAAGATTATCGTCTGACAATGAGAGCTTTTAGTGTGTGTGAGTCTGTGTCCACCTTTGAGTGCCCATCCCTCTCTAGCCGAATAAATCCCTATAGAAAGGGACATATAACCCATTGCACTATAAATTCTTTTTCTCTGCAGCTGTCACCAAGTATCCTCCAGAGTTAGTTCAGAGGGGAGTTGTTTCAGATTGCAGTATAATGAAGATCATTAGCCAAAGATTATTCCTACCGCTGCCTTAATTACAGTACTTGTCTAATTGCTTATTAAGACCTAGATTTGGTGAATTCACAGAATCTAAATTAAATGGGTAAACACTTAATTGAACAAATCCATTAGTTCAGATAAAGAGTTTCATATGAGTAGGCATGGCATGGAATAAGAGAGTGCATTAACATAATGCAAGCTATGATTCTCTATTATCCACATTTAAACAAATATGTCTCCTTCTGTCTTTTTTCTGCCACTCCTATCTTACTAATTTCTCTTCCATTTGTTTTGCTACCACTTTAAATTCATGTTTTAATGTAATGAGCATTGTTGGCGTGACCCTAAAAGCAGTTTGTTTTCATAATAACAATTATGGAAAATGCTTAAAGATTGATGATGACGGCACAAGCAAATGTTTAGAATCTCAATAAATCAACCTATTAACATAAAGTTAGTGATGTTGTTGCTGGAATAACATCAGCATAATGTTGTCTCTCCTGCGCTACCTGCCATCACCTCCCCTCCCTCCTCTCTCATCGACCTCCTCCCCTCTCCTCCCCTCCCTCCCACTCTTTAGTTTTCTGGGGAGGTGCCAGAGAACAAGGTGAACGTGGTGGTGACCAACCTGACGGTGGTAGACAGAGATCAGCCCCACAGCCCCAACTGGAACGCCGTTTACCGCATCGTCAGCGGAGACCCTTCAGGACACTTCACCATCCGCACCAACCCCATCACCAATGAGGGCATGCTGACAGTGGTCAAGGTAGAAAATGAAGCTGTTTGTTTGGATTCTCTACACTCATCCTAACGTCTCATAATTAACTCTTTCAATATGAGAGGGCACACTTGCTTTCTATTATTATTCAACACTGCATCTTGCATGTTTCCACCTGCTCTGAAGTGCCAGATGCTGATTACTGAGTACTTTGGTCTCACATTCTTTTCACTGAATTGTATGTCATTTCTCAAATTGGAACACAGTTAGAACTAATTTTGCAATCAGCTACACTCATCTTCCTCCCATCTCTCATTGTTTTGTTTTCTGTGTCGCTGTCTCTCTCTCTTTCTCTCCCCCCTTCTCTCCCTGCTCCCTCCTCCTCGGTTCGTTTTCTAGCCGGTGGATTTTGAGATGAACCGTGCCTTTATGCTGACAGTGGTGGTGTCCAACCAGGCCCACCTGGCCAGCGGCATCCAGTCCTCACTTCAGTCCACAGCGGGAGTCACCATTTCTGTTCAGGATGTGAACGAGCCTCCCGTCTTCCCAGTCAACCCCAAGATGATCCGCTTTGAAGAGGGTGTGCCAGCTGGGACCACTCTGACAGTGTTTGCCGCCCAAGATCCCGACCACTTCATCCACCAGATTGTCAGGTACAGTTTTGACTCGGCCATTTTACCTTCAAATGCAGCAATCCTGTAAAATACATTGTCAGACACACAATAATGGATTTTTTTTGGCCACTAGTGGGCAGCAGAAACAAGCTGTAACCACCACCTTTGCATATTATCATTATTGTTAGCAATCAGTTTTGGATCTCTTATTGATGCACGTTCAGTTATTTGCACAACCAACAGATAACAAGCAACATTAGCATTCATTTGGGGTAGTATTTACAGCAAACTGAAACACATTAGTCCAATATTTACTCTCCTTTAGCTCAGTTTACGGGGGACACCAACTCTTCAGGGAAATTTATGTCTTTGTAGCTGTTAAATGCTCCACTATGTTCACCAGGTAAGTGCTCACTGTGTCTGTCTGTCATTGGTGCTGACTGATGGCATACAAGGGGGTTTTACAGTATTTTTCCTGAAAACATCCTCATCAGGAAAAGGGCTGATGAGAGTGTTAAAAGTGAAACCTCAAGATGCTTAAACGCTCCTTGGAGCAGAGTCGGATGATGACTTTGTTGGTTTGTGACTAAAAGCAAGCCCTTTCTCATATACAGTCATTTGATTTATTTGGTTTGTTAACAGATTATTTTCCTTTAAATGATAGTATTAATCGCAGTATTGTATACAGAGCTATGACAGTTTCACATTTTAAAATATCTTTTTTTTTTTTTATTCGGTCTCCTACTGCCTTATATAGATTATAAATTCTTCTATTATTAAAGCATACAACTGTCAGGGACACTAATTACATTAGGTGGCATAAATAGTGTAGAAAAAATCTAACAAATTTATTAAAGACAAGTTGATTTGGTAAGGAAATTGGGATTTAAATAAAGCTATTGTTTGTGTCCTGGCAGCTATCAGTGCTCACGTTACCTCCTGCATTCTGTTTATTCCAAACCACAAGTTGTTTTTAATCCTGTAAGTGTAACTTATTTGAATGCAGACTTTTAGATATATTTGCAGCTATTCTGAGGGTTGAAAAAGAAACTCAAATACCTCAGTAATATCATATATTGTGAGATATTTCCAATATTTGTCCACCCTGCCTTTGTATCTCCCTCTGAATTTGTGTCACCAATGTTTAAGAAGTGCTGAACAGTTTCTTCACAGTTTATCCCTCTTCTGTGACATTCTCAACTGACCCCCGCCCACATCCCGTGGTCCAGTTACATCCCCGTTGCCAGGCGACTGGTGTGAAGAGGTCGTCCTGTAATGAGCTGGACAATGCCTGCCTACCCTCCTTAGATGCCTGTCTTCTTCTCCTCTTCCTCCTCATTGATTGCTCCCTTCATCCATTCTAACTGGGATGACACGCAGCAGGCATCGTGCCATCCCGGCATCGACCTTGTGCGACAGAAACTCCCACATGTCCACTAAGGTCCAGCAGTACCATTTCGCTCCATGCTAGCTCCGAAGAGAGAGATTGATTTTTCTTAATGTCAGTGAGAAGGCCTCTTTCACTGAGGAACCCAGTGGAAATGTTACTGAATTGATAACAAGGGAGGCAAGGGAGATGTACTCTTTTATATATTGTAGCGAGGACTGAGCAACATCCACATCTCAGGTTTCTTCTCCTGAAAAGACATGTCATGCAAACTAAGTGGGCTGAGATCTTCTGCCCTTTGAGAGAAGTAACTCCTCTTTTACTCTATTTTCTCTCATCCCTCCCTCCCTCTTGCTCCTGGTGACCCCGTCACTTTCTTCTGTCTGTGTGTCTGTTATTGATGGGAGCTCAGAGCTGCTGTCTTCTCCAAAGCAGCTTGCCAGCAGACATTCAACTCATGCTCAGACAGGCTCATCTCTGCCGCTGCTGCTGCTGTATTCCCTTTAGGTGACCTCGCTCGAACGCCCACACAAAATACACACAAAGACATGGAAATGCACAGACGTGGACTCACAAGCACATGCAAACATGCACATGAGCCTGTGCATGAGCAGTAGATGGGAGAGGAGCCTGCTTGTTTTTCTGAATTTCTTGCCTTTTTTTCGCTTTGCAGAGGAAAGGAAAGATAAGATGATGTGAGGCCAAGTCTGTCTGCCAGCTGATTTTACTGTTAGATGTGATTTAAGTGGCAGCAAGAGCAAATGAATGCACGTTTGTGTGTGTGTGAGTGTGTTTTCTTATTTCAATCCTTGTTAGGGTAAGAATATTAGCCCCAAAGAGTGACAACATTTTTGTGATGTGAAGTCACTGTTGGTTGGCCCTCATTTCTAAAAGTCTGACATTAGGGCTTGACTTTAGGGTCAGTGGGGTCCTTTAGAAATTTAGTATGACCCTTCCATGCAGTTGGGAGACTGACTAGAAACAGATTAAAAAAAACGCCTCCTCTGTGGACAATCCTCTACTCTCTAGTATGACTCAAATTTCAAAAAAGGTGAATTCTGTGATTCCCATAATACAACTAACTAGTATCTTTCATTAGATCCTTCCTGCATACTAGATCCCAACTTCATTTCCATTACATATTTTTTCTTTTCTTCGTCTCCTATTAATACCCATATATATGTAGAAGAGTGTTGAGATAGTAATCCTGCACTTTGCAACAAACAAAATTAATGGTGAGAAAATATTAAAAGGTTTGTTCAAATTCATTCAAACACAAGGAAATGTACAGTTTCTTATCCTGCATTACTTAATTTTAATATTTGTTATATCCTAGAATAGCCAGGTCCCTGTAAGACTTTTTATGAACACACTGCCATAGAACTTCAAGAACAGAAATCCTAATAGATTTATTGGGGATTTTGGAGGGGTGGAGCCGCATAGGAAAGTAATACCGACATCACTAACAGATATAAAGCACAAGTAAATCTAATGTATTTAACTATGTTTTACAGCTGGGGTTACTGAGACCCCAAACAGAACAATTGTGCTTTTTCTCCCATAGAACTTCTGTCATCTTTTCAGTATCATATTGATTAGCCAATCTGATTGAATTCAAATTTTAAGTCTCAAAGTGGATCAAAGGCTGATGTGGCATATGTATTTTAAGGCCCACTATCTCCAGGAAGCAGAAGAAAACATCTGGGCTTAATGGACACAGCAGTCCTCACATATATATTACAACACTTTGCTCCGTCAGCTACAGATAAAGACAGCGGGAGATGACAGTGCCTGACATGCCACACAAACACCATAGTCTAACCTGCAGGGCAACATCAGATCTTGACCTAAACTGCAGGAAAAGCTCTTTCACTAGAAATCATATTTATTTTTATCCATTTATAATGTTTTATTTAAAAAAAAATATGATAGAGGATGTTTCCATCTGCCTGTATGTCCCTGTCTCTGTCTGTAACAATCCAGAAATGTGCATCTTTAGCTGGAGGTGGAATCAATTTTCTCCACACCATTTAGGCTCCAGCTAACTAGCGTCAGCCTCCAATGCACTGCTTTAATTAAGTCCCTTTCCCCACTCATGACGTTTTGTACCTACCGTGCTTTCATTCAGAAACACGCTTGTGATCGCTCCCTCGCTCCCTCGCTCCCTCGCTCCCTCGCTCCCTTGTTCTGTCTGCCTGTGTCTCTGACCCCCACCTCCTGTCATCACGGTGACATGGTGACAAGTCCACCTATCAGTGAGACCTACCGCTTGTCCACAATTAACCATTTCCCACTAGAAATGAAAGAAAAGCACTTCCTCCACTTGATCAGAATTTAAGACTCATCACAGTTGTTAATGGGATTTATAGACCTTAATTGCAGCTGTCACTTTCCACTCTGTTGATATATGGACCGGTGATGGTGATGTGAGTTGCTATGGCAGCTGTGTGGGTATTAAGAGTAGTGAAGTTGTTAAGAGCATTACCTGGCTGTTTTCCATATGGGTTTAGGTTTTCATCAGTCTTCATGCTAATGAGCTACTGCTATGATAAGCTCGGTGAACATATGTTCCGCTCTCCATGTCACTGTAATATTTCAAAGGTGCTTGGCTGGTATTACTTATTATGGTAATGAACACTGAACCTGATAATGGGTTCTTTGGATCCACAAATAAAGGTTCAGAGAAGCTGGAATTCAAGTAGCAGTTGGCTGCAGATGTTGATTTCTGAAATATGTATGTGTATTTTGTATGTAATGGATCATCTGTCTTTCTTTCTGTCTTTGTTTCCCTGTGGATCTGTATGTGTACAGGTACTCCAAACTGTCAGATCCAGCTAACTGGTTAAAGATCAACAGGACCAATGGTCAGATCACCACCATGGCCATGCTGGACCGAGAGTCCATGTATGTCAGAAACAACGTGTATGAGGCCACATTCCTGGCATTCGACAATGGTAAGTCTGGTAAGTCAGGATGACTGTGTGTGTCACGATGATGACATAAACAGAAGGGCTCACGCAGCACAATAGAGGCACGTTAGACACATTAGAAGTGAGGCACTGGGATAGAAATGTCTCCCTGTCCACCACCTTGTTTCATACTGAAGCATCTCAGCAACCATTGGATGAAGTGCCATGAATTTTGGTACAGACATTCATCTCCTAAAGACTGGCGTTCTAGAAGCCAGAAAAAAAAGCACAACATAAAGCTGTGGATTTTTCACAAGATACCCTATTGTGCGGGTAAACTGCAAGGAATGGTTTGTTCATATAATACGGCGTATACAATATGCTGTATATAAATATGCACCAACGTTCATTGCCCTGTCTCCATGTAGGGAAAAAAGCAATAATATCTGTCAGTGATTATATTGAGTATCAGCCTCAGAAACCACAAGCGTGTACGCAACTAAAGAACTACAGTACTACAAATAAAGGTGCTTGCTCTCTGTGTAAGTAGAAGGGGACCCAGGTGTTTTTACGCTGGTGAGAAATGAGGGATTGGTTGCCCTGAAGCACACCAACTTAAGCTCAAAGCGGTGACTGCCTATTGATTCTGGGGCCCAGTGTCAACAAGGGGATATTCTCCACTTTGATTGAAATTCTCTTTACTTATTTTACTCAAGCGAAGCGTAAGAAGCAACAAAGCACCCAGCCAATCATAACCGACAAGACGGTCGATGGGCCTTGGGGCCCGGGGCAGTAGACCTTTACATAGTTGATGCACAAAGTTGCCTTCTGATAGAGTGAAAACAGCTGAAATACAACACTGATGAGCTACTGGAGCAAACTATGGCACACTGCATCAGTAATTTAGTCCAGCTTGCTGACAGCCTGTGTGCAGGGGGTTGTCAACTAAATATCAAGGCAACAATATATCACTGCAATCTGTTCAGCAGAGCAGCGTACATACTTTCATCATCCATAGTTTGGGGTGGAAATGTTATGTGATAAGTCAGTATTATCCTTGATCAAGTTTAAGTGTAATCTTATTGTGACAAAACAAACTTATTTTGCTGTCGCACTGCAAGATTGGGTTAGTGATTCTAGTAGATTTTAATCAAACTATAACAGTGGAACACAGCTTATTAGATCTAACATCAGTTGTATTATTTCATATGGGAGTCTGCATACATTTGCTATATTGTGTCATATTACTGGACAAATGCCCCTATCAATAATAAATATTATGATATTCATTTTAACCATATGACCTAACCCTACTACTCTAACTGGTTAAATTGAAGCTAAGTATTTATATATTGCCATATAGCATACTTTAACCTAACAACTCATCGCATATTAGAAGCAGAAATGTTTTGTGTGTAAAATCTTAATCTTCAAAGTAACTAGTCACTAGTCGGGTTAAAAAAGTTTAATGAAGTAAATAGTGCAATATTTCCCTCTAACATGTACAAGTATTAGAATATTAATGATAATCAATAATAATTAAAGCACAAGTAATTCGAAACTGTGCCTAAGTACAGTATTTGAGTAAATGTACCGGTGCCTGTAATGATTATCTGGTCACATCCACAGATTTTATTTGAGTCACTATTTCCTCCACAATTGTGCAAAAACGTCCAGTTATATAAAACTCTGTCTCCAATTATGTGTGTTTCTTTAAATTAGCCCTGGAGTTTTTTGAGATTTTTAACTCTACCCATGAGTTTAAGTCAGTAATCTGAACCAAATCCCAGAGAAAACAAACACTTTTAAATCATAGAGATTAGCATTTATGAGTGTTGATTTGCTTTGCACTATGCACATGGTGCCAACACTTCTGCCAATATTTTGATGGCTTAAAGCCCCTGAAAACTTCACATCTTTTATTTTTCGATGACATTAAATATTAATGACTAAATAAGAAACAATCAAAGTTATTTTTTGGAATAAAGCATCCTTCTCTATTATTTATCATTAGGGTTTAGCTCTCAAAAACTCAGCTAATCTGTTTCATGGGGACTTTTTGCATGTGGTTTGATCAGACCTCTTTGACATTGGCCTGGCAGAATAACTAAACAACCCCCCATTCTCATAGTTCTATTCAGTTAGTGCTGTGTGATTGTTGCATGGGGATACATGACATGACTTTTCTCAAACTGAGTTCCGTCCACTTTAAATCACTGAGATGAGTGAAAACAAAACAGCAGAGTCTTTCTCACATGTGAAATAACCAAAACAGTTGCTCAGAGTAACAAGCTGATTGGGAAAGTATGTTTTCAGGGCCTTTGATCAACAAAAACAGTTAGATGTATCGATATACGCAATTCTTTATCATTTTCAGACCAGAAGTTAAATTATTTAACCACTAGAGTTTAACATCATTACAAATGTTTTCGGTGCTTTCATGTTACACCGACGTGACACAAACCAGCAAAACAACTTTGGTGCACTTCAAAAACAATGAGGCAGTTATTCCCAGCACTGTTGTACAGCATCAACAGACACAGCCAAATAAAAACATTTGTCAGACAGTATACATGCAGTTCAGTTACTGTGTGCGTTGTTATCAAAGCACAGTAGAGGTTTTGCTGTTAACGGTGCATAAAACATAACAAATGCGTCTCCCCATCTGATTCGGTTCTGTTCTGGTCTGGCAGTCATAAATATACCCTGAATATGTTATGATGAGCTTATGTTGCTGGATGCAGTGAAGGGTTTGAGTCATTTCCCAGCAGGCTTTGCAGAGTGCAGATAACGGCAATCTTAATGTGAGCGTTGTCCCCTCCAACATGAGTCTCGCCTCAGCCAGTTCTAAACACAAGGACTGCAGCATTTATGTGTCCTTTCATTTATTCTAGCTGTTTGGGTGCTCCAGTACAAATGTCTACAGTATTGTCCCTCCACTCTCAGCTACTCAGTAAACAAAAACATTTTTCTTCCCAGTTGTTTCTCTGCTCACATGCCCCATTTTCTCAGTTCGTGAATCAGCTGGAAAACTCATTGAATTGAAAGGACTGTTTTCCAACCTTTCTCATCACGCCATCTCTCAACTCCCCTCCTCCTGCTTCTTGCTCCATCTCCAGTCATTTCATCCTTACTCAGCCTAACCACTCTTCACTCCCTCTCTCAACCATTGACGTTATTATCTCACCATCTCCCCCTCCTGATGTCTTTGCCTCCTCTCTTTCCTCTCCCCTCCACTCAGGCTCCCCTCAAGCCAGCGGGACAGGAACCCTCCAGATCTATCTGATCGATGTTAACGACAATGCTCCGGTGCTGATACCCCGGGAGGCCCAAGTGTGCGAGCGTGCGCGGCCCAACTCTAGGATCAACATCACAGCATCAGACGCTGACGCCGATCCCAACGTGGGGCCCTTTGTCTTTGAGCTGCCTTCGTTTCCTGCCAACGTTCGCCGCAACTGGACTATTTCCAGGCTGAGTGGTAATTAAATGCTTTACACTGTCCTTAAAAAGGTGGGATAGGATTCATATGGAGGATGACCATTCAGTATTCCCAGCTGAAATGAACCATAATCTTAACAGATGGGATGCAAAACCCTCTGCCGAATAACTGGCAACATCAATCGGGGGGATGCTCTACACTGTGAGAGAAGTCCAAGTTTAACAAAATGTCTCACAAAGCTCACAGTGAGAGACACGGGTGCCATCCAGTGCTGACGTACAATCTAGCATTTGTGACAAATGAGATCCATTCATCCCTCTGTCCCCCGAGCAACCAATCTGTCACCAAATCCACCCAGATTGATGTATCACAGCAGTTGTCTTGAGGACAAATCTGATAACATACCTGGATTCTTCTCCCACTGAGCCTCTTGTCTTAGCTTGACTGAATGATGGATGCTGAAGGTTAGATATTCTCACATTATTTTTTATATCTTTCAACCCTCCCTGCATACATACAGTAGACATCAGAATGACTGCTGACAGTTTATTTGCCTGCAGCTTTTATGTGTCGTGTCATTCACTCATATCTACGCACATGATGACACGATATCCTGCAGTAAACAAAATGAAATTTCTCTGTGGTACACTGTCTAATCTTATTTCCCCACTCCTCTTCTTCTCCTCCTCCTTCATGTCTTTTTCCCTCCTACTCACTGCCCTCCATCTCTAAATGTTTCTTCGCTTTCCACCCTTCCGATCACCTTTACGTCCTCGCTCCCACCCTCCAGGTGACTATGCTCAGCTCAGGCTAAGGATTCCTTACCTGGAGGCAGGTGTGTATGAGATCCCCGTCATCGTGTCAGACTCAGGGAACCCTCCTCTGTCCAACCGCTCTGTGATCAGAGTCAAGGTGTGTCCCTGTGACGATAATGGGGACTGCAGCGCCACAGGGGCTGTAGCAGCCGCCGGTCTCGGCACCGGGGCCATCATCGCTATACTCATCTGCATCATCATACTGCTCAGTGAGTGCAACAAAAAGGAACGATCAAAACTACACACCATTCGCTTGTTTGTTCGTATTTGTATAGATTGTATATCATGAAAATGAAAAATTTAGTGCCACTCATAAACAACATCTTGTGTCTACTTTTGAATACTATAGTATCATTTCTTTTTCTCACAGGCATGGTTCTCCTATTTGTGGTATGGATGAAGCGCAGAGAGAAGGAGAGGCAGGCGAAGCCCCTGTTGATCGACCCTGAGGATGATGTCAGAGACAACATCCTCAAGTATGATGAGGAGGGAGGAGGAGAGGAGGACCAGGTATCGTTTGTAGAGTGGGAATATACTGTTACTAATATCAACCAAAGTCATGAAAAACCATTAACCAGCCGTGGTATCTTTGAGAAAAGTCTCTTTTATGTCCCGTAAAGGTCGACCGTAAACAGTGACAGGTAACAAAAAAGACAAAAGTCAAGCTAACCCATATTCCAAGAGAATATTAACATACACTAGGAGCCTGCTTGGCCATAATTAAAAAACAATGTATTCAATAAAATCTGTTGATTAGGAATGGTTCCAACCAATGACTATTTTATTTATCCAATAAACATAATATCTATTATACATTTTTTTCTTTGATTAATCAAATCAATCAATTCAGTTTTGTCTGTGAAATATCAGAAATGAGTGAAAAACACTCGTTATAATTTCCCACAGATCAAAGTGCTTATTTTTTTTACCTTTAGTCCAAACCACAAAAATTTTTAGTTTAATAACACATATGACAGAGGAAAGCATCAAATCCTCACAAATGAGAAGCTGGAGCCAGCTCATATTTGGTAATATTACCAAAAAAACCTAAAAACATTCATCTATAATCAAAACGGCTGCCAGGTGTTTGTCCCTTGATTGAGCTTTGCAGCTATACAGTTAATAACTTGGCACAAACTAGGAAAGAATCAGAATGTATTAATTTAAAAAGGAAACTCAAAGTAGACATGCAAACTACATACGGTCAATGTTTGAATATGCTTTTGCTTGCCTCTATTCTCCCATGATACAATCCTCAAAGAAAATAGAAAAGTTACTCAAAGCTGGAAAAAAGATGAAGTAACTTGTGACATCCCAAATAGTGTGTCATTTTTTGTTAGTATGTATGTCTGTCCACGAAAACATAATGTCATGATGTGGTGTGAGTATGTGGTCTAAACTGTAGAGAATTAGTATGCAATATGGATTTGGGACACAGCTAAAGTCTGCAGCAATGCACATCTCCAAAAGAGCTCGAACAGTTCCCCGGTCACAGCTGAGCACAGTGAGTCTGCACTTCTGCAATGAGAGAAACCAGTTAATACTTAGATAATGAGGATGATGATAAACCTCAACTATCATCAAACTGACTCTCAGCTTTCCCTCCATGGCCCTGATCCAGGACTACGACCTGAGCCAGCTTCAGCAGCCCGAGTCTCTGGACCACATCATCAATAAGCCGGCAGGGGTGCGCAGGGTGGACGAGAGGCCTGTGATCACAGAGTCGCAGTACCCTGTCAGACCCAGTCTGCCCCACCCTGGAGACATAGGAGACTTCATCAATGACGTAAGTCAGGGAATGGAGGAAAAAGGTTTCAGCCTCGTGGTGTTTCTTTAACTGTTTCTGTTTTTTACTCTAGACAGTCTAGCAGATGCTCAGAGGCTTATAATGTTACGTCATTGATCAGAGTCACACAAAGGGTTTATGGGTTTTGAAGCCTGACAGATTCCAGGGTTTTTTTTTTTTGTTTTGTTTTGTTTCAGTTTGGTTTTGTTCTTTGTTTTTTTTGCATCCTCAATCACTATAATTGATTAAGTTTTAAATATTTCAAGAGAGACATCCAGAGATTGACTTCTTTTCTCCAGAATTGTATTCCTGTCAGCAGGGGCACTGCTGGAAATTCTGTACTTGGCCCCTGAATACAGCTCGATGTCTGGCTCTGAAACAGCATTCAGACCATGATGGGACATTAAAACCGTAATGGTTGGGTGAGCCAAATTAGTTTAAAGTTTATTGCAACTTTTGGCACCCTGAACCTTTTAGTATTTGAAAAATCACCCCCATTATATTGTTGCTGAACCACAATGACTGACCTGAATCCAGTTTGACAGTAGAGTAAAGGCATAACCAAACAACAGAAATTACTATAACTGGGGGGTTAGAGATCATTTATTTTCTGTCTTTCTTGTCTTTGTGTCTCCAGGGTCTGAGGGCAGCAGACAACGATCCCACAGCTCCTCCCTACGACTCCCTGCTGGTGTTTGACTATGAGGGCAGCGGTTCAACCGCTGGCTCCGTCAGCTCACTCAACTCCACCAGCTCAGGGGACCAGGACTACGACTACCTCAACGACTGGGGCCCTCGCTTCAAGAAACTGGCTGACCTCTATGGAGGAGGGGACGATGACTGAGAGCGGAGCAGGGGGCTGGGCGGGGCTGCGGCAGGGGTCGGGAGAGGCAGGGTCGGATGGAGGGGGGCTCCTGGAAACCGCGGGCAGGGGCCAAGAACATGACGCAGGCTCCATGGTAGAAATGTGAGGAACGGACCCTTAAATGGGCTACGTCAGTTTGCTCACAGCAACCAAGCCCGTAAACATGAATTCCGCTGCAACGCAACTGTATTCTGGCTTTATATTTTTTTAGTGGCGAGTTTGTAGTGTGATGTTTTTTCTTTTTTTCTTTTTTTTGTTTTTTTCTTTTTTCTCTTTGTTTTTCTCTCACCTTGCTGGACCCGGAGTTCTCTGGGACGAATCTAGGCGGTCGTGAGAGACACAAGTAGTGAATTTGTGCTTTGATTGATTGTTAAAACAAAACCATCTCTTGCTTTAGTCTTACACTGAGGAGAATGTTTCTGGGAAGACGCTCTCTGACTCTCTCTTTCACTCTGTCAACTTGAATTTCCTTAGAACAGAAGCACTGTCATTTTATAAAGTGCCTTTTGTGGTGTGTTTTTGTATCAGACTCCTGCTATCTCAGGATCGGTTGCCATTTGTGCAGTACAGTGGAGGCACGTTCTCTCGTCGCCCCCCTGCACTCCTCAAACCAGCCCTGCCTGTCACTCTCCTCTCCCCATCACAGTGGTGCAGATGAACAACCCCAGCAGCCAGTCCCAGGAGGGAAGGACACAACCAGGGCAGCCTATCGGATACCATAACCCAATTAATTATGGCCTAAAAGAAGCCAATAAAAGTTGTTTTGGATGAGGACAACCCTCTTCTCCAAGGACCTGCTCAGTTTGACTTTCACAAGCATCACCTGTCAACACAACTACAGCAACATGCTGATATTGTGTGAGACCATTTTTATACATGTGGGGGTTTTTCTAATTTCGTGGAGAATGCCTGCCTTTCCTCTTTGGACTCATGAGTTTAGGAGCCTTTATGTTGAGACGCTTGCCTGCCCTGTATGGTTTTGTGTTGCTTTCTCCACAGTGTAAAGCTTATGTAGGCATGATCTGATTAGTCAGACAGTGTAAGAAAGTGGAACTTGAAATGATATGGAACAAAGGCATCTGAGAAAGATTTTTTTTTTTTTTTTTGTCGCCTTGAACATTCCCGTTTTTTATAGGCCAACAAGAATATTAAAAGGTGCATGATTTTTTTTTCCAAAATGTTTTACTCAAAGCACTTGTTACTATGTGGTGAGAATGTGAACTTAGTCAGCAGAACCTATATGAATATACTCTGTATAAAGACACTAAGAAAATAAAAATACTGTAAGATACCTATTTTTGAAGTATTGATGACATAAACGTTGCTGCTCTCTTTCTCTAGCTCTTCATTGAGTTTAGGAGATTTTTGGCCTGTTCATTTTTAATATGTGGATATTTTTGTTTCATTGTCTTCTGTTGAATCATAATTCCATTTTTTAAAGATGCTTGCTTATAGATCTTTTGTTTCAGTTTTGTTCTTTTTTTCATTTCGAAAAAATTCTTTGTTACACTCCTTTTATATATAAAACATAGCCTTCCCCTCTCACTCTGTATTGTCTCTGACAGACGTGTTCTTCCTGTTGCCCTCTGGCCTCAGGACAGTGGAAGGTTCATTAGCCATGCCTGCTGATAGTTGTTCTATTATTCAGTGAATTGGAATTCTTTTATTCAATCATCTAGATACTGGATGTGTGCTTTAGAAAATAAACAGGACATGTTTTGAAAATGTGCCATCTTTTTTTGAATATTCACTACTTGCATCATGATCAGGTGTTTATGGCCGTGTTGGTTGAACAGTGGTCATTTCTAATATAATGTCACTCAAAGATGTACATTAAAATGGGCCACTAATCTTATTTTTAAAATCGTGACTTATTACAACTTTCCTAGACTTAAAGCAGCCGTGTTTTAGATTTTAATACTTCTGACATTAGTGAGCAAAAGTGGTAGTACCAACAACTAGTTCAAAACCTAGTAAATGGCTTGACCTTGTAGTGGAAAACTCTTGTGGAACCACTGTAAACAACTACTTTCAATGAAAGATAGCTAAAGCCTGCTGGAAAAATTACTAAATGTCACTAGATGACATATTATGCTAAATAGCATAAAAATGATATATTTACATATGGCCGAGTGTCAGCCAGTTTCAGCCCTTCATCTGTTTGCTTCTCTCCCACTCTCTATACTCACATAAACAGTATTTTGATAGGGCTGAATTCCCAATAAAGCTGTTCATATTTACGTTTTCTGTTTCTGTTGTCAGACAATGGAACGAGTATGATATAGTGACTGAACCGTGACACATCAAGACTACATGTTAGCCAGCAGTCACTTCCAAGATATTTCAAGGCTGCTGGTCAGCACTGCGAAAATCAGGATATTTTTTAACCACAACGCTGTTGCAAAATGCAAAATCACCTTACATTATAGTTTAATAGGAGGGCTGGACTGTGATTTTGGATAACTTAACTTGTAAGATGATCACTCAGAAAGTTAGAAGCTCGTTCACATCTGCTTCAGCTGCCATGTAGTCAACAGAATGAGAAACATAGAGAGGTGTGTCTGTGGAGGGAAAGCTAAACCTCGTGCTCACAGGGCAATATTGGTGATTCTCTTCAACAGAAAGTAGCTAAGGTTTGTCCAAAAATGTGCTTAATTGGTCTCTAGGTTTTCTTTTTCAAAACATTAAGGGGGCTGGAAAGTCGGTAAACCTATTGCCAAATGTGCTAAGTTAGCTATGTTGCCTGTGAACACCCACCTGATGGCATATTATGAAACGTTCATGCCGATATATTTTGAAAGAGTGGGAAAACTCCCAACACCCGGCCAGTTGAACAGTGGTTTTAGACCATCACTCAGAGCTGTCAGACAGTCGCAGACACTTGTGTTTGTAAGGTGGGTTTCACTGTTGCGATTTAGCCAAAGAAATGCATTGTGTTTGGAAGACAACAATACTGGAGATATATTGGCTTAAAACAACAGAGAGACTGCATCAGTTTTCAATAAAATCGTCTATTTTTTTACCTCAACTGTAGGGCCAGCCCTATTAATGTACATGTCCATGACCGACTGCCGGATAAAGCTACATCATCCACCACACATCCGCGGGTGCACCTCTCTATGTGTCTCATTTAATTGACCACCATGATGTCACAGTTATAAGACCTGGATTTTAGCAGTGCAGAGCATCAGCTTTGAAAAGATTTGGAAGTGACAGCTGGTTAATGTGTAGTCTTAATGGGCCACGTTTCAGTCACTATTTCATACTTGTTCCATTGTCTGACAACAGAAACAGAAAAACATGTAAATGAAAACAGCTGTGGAATTTGGCTGCATTAAATTGCTGTATATGTGAGCCCTGACAGTAGGAGAAAAGCAAACAGATAAAGGGTGATCAGCCACATACTAGGTTTTGATCTAGTCTTGTTCTACAAACACTTATGCCATTAGAATTATATGATATATGCTATAATTATATTAAAATTTTATACTTAGTAGCTTGAGTGGTTTGTATTTGCGCAGTGAATCATTGCACCTTCTTTACATTTTACAGTGGATTAATGTTTTTTTAAGGGTTAGTAAGAGTCATGAAGCAGAACAGACTGCCTTTGGATTTATGCAGTTAATCTTTGACTCTATTGTTTGGGTACAGCTTCATTTTCTAATAAAACACCCGCTATTCGTCCTTTTATTGCATCTCAGACCAAGGAGCATTACAGCAGTGTATGGGGTCAGGAAGTATATTTGTGTCCAATCCTGTGATTTCAATTAGTCAGCTGAAGTGCCAAAAAACCCGCTGGGGACTTAAAGGGTTTTAATCCTCTCCGGCTGTGTGTCTATCAATTAGCCACACCATTAATCCCCACAGCGTAATCTCATTAGATAGAGCGCCTTTAATGAGACACCCAGAGAGAAAGCAGAGAGGCAGGCAGTAAGAGGGAGGGAGAAAAATGAGGCGATGATGCAAGATGCAGGTATCCGTGTGGAGAGGTGATTAGTAGGATGGAAGAGAGGGTTGGCAGAGGGAGGGAGAGATTCAAGCACAGCAGGTGCAATGCCTAACATTTAGAAAATGGTTACGAAAAAAGGTTAAATATGAGGAAGTAAAATATAGTCATACTTCATTTTGTATTGTTTGCTCTGGCCAGACATTGGAGGAGTGGCTAATGGAGAGGTAAAGAAGACAGTTAGAGGTGAGTAGAGCTGATGGAGAACACTGGACTGTTTAATGAGAGGTGCTTTGATTCCCCTGTTAATCTACACTGGAGTATCCTAATAATGAGAACATCTAGTAATAAACCTAGGTTAACCTTTACAGTAGTACAATGATGAATTCTGCTATGGCCCCAGCAGAACTGTGGACCCATGTTAATTAGAGAGCCATCAGAGGAAGGCTCCACTGCTCTGAAATAATAATCAAGTTGGTAAAGAGTCATCATGGTCATATCGAGTCGGCAGATAAGGAGAGTAAGTTCAGGGAAGGTTTCATTGATGCGCTTAGCTGAAGTTCATTTGGTTTCCCCATGACAGATAGGTAGAGTGAAAGAAGAAAGCAAACTCAAGTTGCCCCCTTGATAAATGGCATATAGACTGAGAGCTTTGCTGCTGACTCGCAGCCAGTGAGTTGTGCACAGTAAATAAAGTTGTCCTCTTCAAACATGTCCAAGCCCGGCTCTTTCTTTCATTTCCCCTCCAGATAGCTAGTGGGTCTTGGGAGGGTACTGGGAACAGTCCAATCTGGAAAACACCACCTAATGTTGGTTCTGATGCTGTCTGTGCGATCGGTTGTTTGCAGCTATGCGTTGACGTTGCCGTTCTGCAGAGGTACCACCGAGGGCGGGCAGGCTCTTCTGGCTGCTTTTCGGCTGTCACCGCTCTGAACCTCCTGCTGTTTCAGGACTCAGTCTAAAATGAGATCAAAGCAGCAGAATAAATTAGACGTTCCTGCTGCAAGCAGGGTAGAGAATATCTACTGTTTAATGGCCAGCTATTTCTGATATGGATAGCTGGTCCGTGGAGACACTCCACAGTGCTCATTTCGGTCAGTGCTGAAACACTAAGCACTAAAAAACACAGAAAACACAGAAAATCAGAAAAGAGCATTTCCTACTAATCAGTTCTGTCTTTTGTAGTAGAGCAACTTATCAGTAAAAGGAACTAAACCTTGTATGTGTGATAGTTAAAGAAAATCTTAATTGTTGCCAGAGATGGTGAGTAACTAAGCATAAATGCTCACTTTATATTCTTCAGAGGAATATATTGCCCTTTATACTTCACTACATTCGTTTGATAGTTATAATTACTAGTTGTCACAATGATTACACCTTTTACATGTTGAACATACCATAAATTGAGGTAATATAATCGACAACTAGACATTATCGACATTATAATCAAAATATCAAATTGCACTATTACAGCAGTTTGTAGTGGTACGATAGCAATGCCTACGAAGTCCTACCAAAGCAAACGCCCCAGGGTTAGTTTGTCACAAAGGATTGAATGAACTGATTTGGAAAAACCATGAAACAATGGGCCTTTTTCACAGTAGATACAGTGTTTTGACTTGTCACAGTAGGAAAAGCCCAGGTGTTAGTGCTAACATTCATGACGATGCTAGTGATGATTAGCACATGTTGGCATGCAAAACTAAGATTGTCTTATTTTGTTTTGCTCCCATGTTCCATATTCGTAAATAAAATTTCATTTACTCAAATTACCACACAGTCACTAGCATGGTAACAGTGGGTCAGGTACTGTTACCCAGCATAGGAGGACTAGCTGATATCTGCATCTGAGAAATCAGAGGCTCAAACTGAGCATATCTGGGCCTCTCCTGCTCAGATTTGGACCACTCATGATCCTAAAATCATTGGACCACCATCTTAACGACTAGGACTCAAACATGTCAGTATGAATTTTTCTCTTCTAACAACGCTGATGACTGAAGCCTTGAATTATGAGTTATTGCACTGACACTGTCAATGTCCACACTTCCCAAATCTACTTGTCATATCCAGGAACACCTGTGATATAACCACAAGGAACGATGCGTCAATGGATTGCCCTTGTGTTATTTTTGAAACCCTCAGCACAAGTACATGAAACCTCTGCTGCTACTGAGCAGCCCTGCGGAGACCGTCTTCTCAGTGTGATTACATGCTAGAGCGCGGTGGTAAATCCGAGCTGCATCCTTGAACTGAGCTGCTGCTCTAATCAAACTGGATGTAAATCTTCACCTCAGTCACAGGTTAAGTGCCTTCCCCAGGACACTGGCTACATCTCTAAATGGAAGGAGATGAATCGTTTGAAGCCAAGTCAGTCTCCGGTGACTTTTGGGGGTATAACCAAGCTTCCTTTCCCTCAGTTTCCCTCCGTCAGCATCACTCAAGGAGGACAGATTAACATTTACCATGAATAATGCACAGCCAAGTCATCAGTACAAATAAATAATCGACTACCACATGTGTGTAACAGCATTAGTCTTGTAAATGTAATGACGGTATTACAGTAATATGACAGGGCGTAACGACAGCCTATCTGTCCATGTGCCCGATGTAAGCTGATTAGTCGCAGTTTTATGAATACGATCTCATATGTGTGTTTTATGTATCTTAATTACTTATTCCATCTAAAGAGCAGAGTTTGCATAGGCATCATGGTGATTCCCAACTGAAGAGATACACCTTCTCATACATTATTCATTTGTGTTTATCTGAATCTTGATAAGTACTTTAAGGTGAGCTGAGTGTTTTGGCCTAATGGTGTATTATGGTCATTTATATCTCTCTTCGGCCTTTTTCCTCCCTTCTGATTGAAGATGAGATGATATTTTATTTAATGTGATCTATTTTTTAACAGCATTTGACCATTTTTAGCCAAGCCAGTGGTCTAATTGTCGGTGCACCACTTTGATCCAGATTGAAATATCTTGAAGAATTTTGAAGGGATTGCCAGATTTTGTACGGATGGTCTTGGTGACTGATTTTTCCAGTAGTGTCACCATGAAGGTGACCTTTACGTTTCAGGATGAATTTGTTCATTTGGTAGCATCACTGGCTCAAAATTTCTAAATTTCTACTTTGTGTTAAGTGCCAATCTTAGGATGCTACCCTGAGATGGTAAACACGCTACTGTCCTTAAGGACTGCCTCAAAGGTCTTATCTTGGCTGGGGACTCTTAGTCTTGTTATGTTTTTTTACTGCCTCACTTCTAATGTACACTACCAATATCCCCAAACATGGATTTACATTAGTCATGCAAGTATTTCAAAAGTCGGCAGAGTCTTGAGGATCATAATAAGATCAATATGCAACAAAGGACCGGTGACCCAAACTTGAGAAAAAGATAAAATTTCTGTGGGTTAAAATGCAAAATGCTGTGTCATGTAGCGTCTGGCACCTCAGCTTATTTGTTTCTGTGTTTTAGAACATCATATCGCACATTTTTCTGTGCGAAAAACAGGTGTATATGCGCAACACATTTTGGTGCCTGTACGGCCTCATATAGGAGATGACTTTGTAAATGGAGATGTTCCTGCACTGTGGGCTGACACTGCCTGCTGCTCGGCCTGATTCAGCTCCATTAAAGAGGCCAACAGGCTATTAACCCCCATGTCAATACCTCACAGGTTCAGCCGTGCTTACAAACCCATTTCAGCAGCAGTCATAAACACTGGCCTTATTATAGCATCTCCGGGCCAAAGCAGACTGCCCCGGTCAACCCCATAACAAAAGAATCCTAAAGTCAGCATTAACCTGGGTGGAACAAGGGCACAGAGCATAGGAACTGGAATTGCAAGGTGGTGCAAACTAATGAACTCTTTTTGCATGTTATATTGTAGGATTTGATTCCTCAGGAGAGGCTGAAAATCACTCTCTTTCATTTCAGGATAAAAGTGGTTACAGGCTACTGGATTTGTGCATCTTAATGGATGATAAAGTGCAGCAACTGAATCACACTGTGCCACATCAGTTCATCCAAATCCCATTCTCATGCCCCTCCTAAGAGAGAGTTTTATTCATAAGCTCGAAGCTTAATCAACAATATGCAAGGAGGCGTTGAATAGGATAAAATTAATTAACTGTCTTTTAGTATTGCATTTGTTTCACAGCATGAATACGATGGGATTACGAGTGGAATTTTGAATTCATTGGTTTGCAAAGTAATGTCGATGAAAAAAATATCAAAACCTTCTTATTCATGTAGCTATAGGGGTCTTACCTTAATAAAGGATTCCATAACCTTCTGAATCATGTAAGTAATGGGGGCTGGGGGAGCTTTCATCAGCCTCTAACCATCAATAAAACCGAAACTCCTCGGTGAGAGTAAACAAGCAAAGAATTTTAGACCAGAGACTTATCATAAAAGTGCAAGAGGAACACCCAGCTGAGAAGCGCTATCAGAGCAGTCAATTCCCATCGTAGAATCAGACAAGAGCACCCATAGCTAAGTGCAGATGAACAGTCACAGGCATGAGTACACCTGCACGCACACAAACACACACAAGTAAAATTGCTTTAGATATCATTTATTATATAATCTCACCCTGGGGTGAAAGCAAAAGTGACAACACTGGATGTAACAAATTAATAACAACCCCCTTTAACAAATGCCATGGAAGGAAACAGTGATGTTACTTATCCCTTCTTTCCTGCCGCTGGCAGGCTCAGGGTGTTTACCCAGCACCCTCAGGTGCAGTGACTGAGACGTCGCTAGGCAACTGCACCATCCCTGTTGTTGCTCTGCCTCTGGCACTCAAGTGGGAGCTTATGTGGACTTAACTCTGAAAGAGCAGCGGTGCTGAGGAGTGGAAGGGGGATTACCAGGAAAAATATTGGATTGGGCCGAGGTACAAAGGGCGAGGCCTCACCTGAAACAGCACCGTCACCAGACAGGGACGCCATGAGGGACAGTCAGGCCACACTGTGTCTGTTCTCACGACAGAAAGTCTGGCTTCTATCTGGCCCTGTGCTCTCACGGCAGCAAAATGCCTTTATTTCATTAACAATACAGATGGCCTCTCCCCTGCATGTTGCTGTATTGTTAGAAGGATAGAAAAAAACGAGGGAGCCTGACAGGTTGGCCTTGTAGTCTGTATTGTAGCAGTTGAGCAGAGCATCGCATGAACACGACACAAAAATATGTTACCAGGATGACTTTAAAGATGAACTTTAAGGAGGAACCAGACGTTGCAGTTTCAGTCCATGTCAGCGCCGTCAGTGATTTGGTGCAATGAGCCATTGCCACCTAGTGGCGCCTAGATGTACTTTCACCGTGAAGAATAAAATTGTGGCTCATCACCACTGATGGCTGCAAATATACACTTATTGTTCCTCTTTGGTCGACACAGACACAAAAGCTGCTCCCAATCATTGTAACATCAGGCTACTGTCCCACTGGTAGAATGGCCTAATTATTTCCAGCCCGTGGTTGTGGTGAATGTTAGCAGCTGATGTGGCAGCTGTTGCCAATGCACCGTGTGTCTGGCTGATAATGGAGATGGACAGAAACAAGACAGCCCAACAAAGAACAGCACAGACTGGTGGCAGACTAAGTGTGAGTGTGATTTCGTTTTGGGTGGAGAGCTGTGTGTTGTGCTCATGGGAGATGTGCTCAATAGATGTCTGCATAGACCCAGGGGAGACGTACTGTGTACTACATGTGGCTCTGCAGATGTTAGAGGATTACGTGGAATTATCTGTGAACAGGTAGAGTAAGAAGGAATTAAAGGCATTCAGCTCATTCATGTACAAAACCTTACTCAACATCCTCTGTACCACATACACGACACGTCCAGATGTTCTAACAATGCAATGCTGCCCCCTGGTGCATTACAATAAAATAAAATAAAATTTATGACACAATGAACTCTCCATAAACCACAAATCAAAAGTTACTGTAAAAATCATTATTTATTCAAACTTTCAATAGAGAAAATGTGTTTTTCTTTATGCTGTAAGGGTAAATTCTCAATTCTATACAAAACCATGTAAAACTTTAGGTGTAACATTTACAAATATACAGGAAGAAAGTCCAGTTTCTTAAGTCATCAATACTAAAAACCTAAGGGGGTGTCCAGTAGCACACAAAAATATAAGCAGGTAGGGAAATGATTTGAGGACACTGTCAGTCACTATTTAAAGAGTAAAAATGTGTGTTGTTGGGCAGCTACAAAAATAGAAATCACTTTCAGGTAGATGTATGTTTGGTATAGTAATACAGGTTAAAAGCCTTCTGAAACCTGTGAAAGTATTAGAAATGAATATGTTTCTAACAAATTTTAGAAGAATAATTGAACACATTTTTGTAAAGACAAAGAACACACCTCTCTTCACACAAATCTATACACCCCACAAAAGATCCAAAACTGATTTTAAACGCCCTATGCAGGTAAATGCAAATTTTGTTTTGAATTTAAGCTACATGAAACAACTGAGGTGTCACATGAAATTAAATAAATAACTAAACTTTAATTTCAGCTTCAGTTTAGTAAATAAATATGCTGGAAAAAAAAACAATCAAGTAAAGTAATGGAGATGATAGCTAGAGAGCAAGCTACTACTTCATGAGATACAGCAGGGTTAATTGCTTCAGGATGGCTATATGGCTTATTCATTGTTAGGAAGGCAACTCAGTAGATTATACAGACTGGAGCTGAAACTAATTCAGTTGACAAAAACAAAAATAAAATCATTAATAAAATTAGTTTATGGACTAATAAAACAAATGGTTTTCATTGCTCAAAGTCTAATGCACATACAAATAATCAGAAAATAAACTGAACTGTGTTGCAGTGCACAATTGTACAATAAGTAATTTTGTCATACAAAAATTCTTAATATAATCCTTTTTTGCACTTTTTTTTTTTAATAAGTTGTGGAGGGTGAATAAAGGGGCATACGTCAATGACTGCTCTTAAAGAAAATAGGCATCATTTGAGGAGGGAGGTAGAGAGGCCATCAAATGTATCTACTATTGTATTTCAGGTTATCAGGTGTATGTATGAAAAAACGTCACCACTCTTCTCCTCTTCCTTTATAAGAGTCTCTTGCATTCTCTCTGTGGTGGGAGGTTGGTCTCTCCATACACTTCATCTTCCCCATCTTCCCCATCTTCCCCATCTTCCCCCTCTCCTCCTCTCCTCCTCTCCTCCTCTCCTCCTCTCCTCCTCTCCTCCTCTCCTCTCTGACATCAAGCCTATTTGAGAAAGCCCTTGTAGAGGAAATGGGAGCGACTGGTAATTCTCTCATTCTCCAAACAGAAGAGCAGGTCCCTGAGATTGACACGTGTGATGCGCTGCCGTGTGGGTCTGGAGCCTGAAGAACCACCAGCCCCACCAGACAGAGAGGGACCTGTTCCTGATCCCTGTAAGATGAGAGTGATAGGAGGGTGAAAGACAGTGTAACAATAGTGACTCAGAACAGTTTATTTTCACATTTAAAAAAAAAATGGGTGCATATACACTTACTGATCACCTGATTATGAATAACTGTACACCTGCTTAATCATGCAGTTATATAATCAGCCAATTATGTGGCAGAAGAGCATTACATAAAGTCATGCAGACCCAGGTCAGCAGTGTCAGTTATAGTTCACATCAAACATCAGAATTGGAAAAAGAATGATCTCAGTTGAATGATTCTTATTGTCTTTAGGAGTGGTTTCATTATTTATCTGCTCTTAGGATTACTTAGGATACCCTGCAGGCTTGGCCTGATCACTCATACCACTTACTGTGGTGGTCTGGGACTCGGCTGACCACATAACTTTTGTAGTGAAAACACTAATGCGTCCTCATGCTTCCTTGACAAGGACTTAACAGGAAAATACAGTCCTGGTTAAAATTATTGGCAACCCTTATTTTTAGGTACAGAATTCAGAATAGCTTGAGAAATAAATTCAAATTCACAAATTTTGTAAAATCAAAATATTTTTTAAAAATATAAAAATTTTACCGGACAACAACAAAAAAAATGTTCTCATATATTGAAAGGAAAAATACAGATATAAAATGTAGACTTGACACAATTATTGCCACCTTTTGATGTATATAACTTAGTTCACGGGATAAAAGGACAAGGAGGACAGCGCTACTGAAGAAGGCTAAAAAAGGCAAAACTAATGTTTGAAAAAACTTTTATATATAAGCCATAGTCTTTTTGGGGTAATGTTCTATGGACAGACCAAAGTAGAGATCCTTTTGAATGCAATACATCAGTTTGTTTAAAGGCAACGAAATGAAGCCCATAAGGAAAAGAACATCCTACCTACAGTAAAACATGGTTGAGGTTCCATCGTGCTGTGGGGCCTCTTTGCTGCCTCTGGTACTAGAGCCATTAAATGTATCAAAGGAATTATGAAATCAGAAGATTGCCAAAGCATTTTGGAGCAAATTGGTTCACCCAGTATTTGAAAAACAGGTTTTAGCCAAAAGTCTTGGGTCCAACAACAGGACAACGACCCCATGTGCACATCCAGCAGCACAAAAGAATGGATGAAAAGGAAAAGATGGAGTGTTTTAAACTGGCCAGCTATGAGTCCTGACCTAAATCCCATTGAAAACCTTTGGAGAGAGCTGAAATCTGCCATTCAAAGAGGACTCCTGCAAACTTAAAAGAGCTTGAACGCACAGTAGTGGAAGAGTGGCAGAAATGACCAGCAGACACGTACAAGAAGCTTTTAGATAATCACAAGAAATGTTTAGAGGCGTTATTGTTGCCAAAGGTTCTGCAACCAAAAATGAGTAAAGGGTGCCAATAATGTGTCTGGGGTACAATTTTTTGGATATATTTTTTCACTTTTATGCAAGTTATTTTTTTTATATTTTCTTTAGTTCACTAACCTTGGATGTTTTTTAAAAATATTTTGATAGTACAAAGTTGTTTAATTTGCATTTATTTCCAAAAATTTCTAAATTCTATACTTAAATTCAGGGTTGTATGTCATCAACGCAGGATGTGGTGGTTGTTTTGGTAACAGTAAAAAAACAAGAGCTTGAAAAAAATGGAGAGGAGCGCTGATGTACACGGCTGGAGTGCAAGTGAAACAAGATGCACAATTTCCATTTGGGTGGAAGATTCAGTCCAAATAAATCTAGATGACTCATATCATAACCAGGACATTTACAAAGACGGAAGAGATGTAGACAGTAACAAAACCTGAGCACAAGGGGTCAGCTGGACACTTTGGAGACATAGGAGAGACATAGGTATAAACAGCAATGTGTCTTGCCTGTCCATGTGTATTTGGATCACCCAGTGTTAATGCCAAGTATACAAAGCATCTTTGTTTACTTTCAACAACTTTCTCACCACTTGCTCACTGCAATTGCAATCTGAATTGTACTGAACAGAATAGAATACAGCTCTGTGACACCTGTTTTCTTGTATTTTTCAAGAAACAATATAAAGACGTCTAACATTCAGAAGAACAGAACAAAAGCAGCAGTATTGTCACTGAGGCAGAGGAGGTTTACAAATAAACCATATCTTTACAATATTAGAAACTTTGTCCAAGTGCATAAATAAAAGGAGAGAGATTGTTTCCTGAACAATTGTTTTTAATGCACCCATTCCGGTCAGAGAAATTTAAAGAATGCAGAGCCATTCATTCCAGCAAATGTCTAAACGCTTGTTTTGAAGAACAGGCTCTGCTCTTTTAGATGCTCCACGGTGAGTCAAATACAGCACGAGATTCAGTGGAGAGTGAAAGAAGCATCCAACATCTAACACTAAACAAAGCATAACTCTACACATGCATGAAATATAAAGCGCAAAAAATAAATAAATAAATAAATAATTGAACTCAACCAGTAACAGCAACGTGCTGAACCAAGCATAACCAGCAGCTGCAGAATATTGTGGAGAGACTTGTCACATTATGAAAACTGACACATTGTGTTGACTGAATGAGACTTGTAATCACTGATCAGGTTTAAACAAGAGTCAGCTGTCAGCATCCGAGAGCCCAGTGCTTGAGCCCGAACTAATGAGAAGCTTGATCCCTTTCTTTTTCTCCAGGTATCGGAACAGCCCAGCAGACTGACAGCAGGTTTCTGCCAGGTTAGTGTGGGCTGTCAGCGACAGACCTTGTCAAACACTCTCTTACTGTCATTGAGAAGAGTACTGACATACTTTTACTGCCAAAATTAGCTATTTCTATAACCAATATAATACACTCAAAAAGAAAGTAGCTTTTCAAATGTAACTCAGTGTTATTATTGCTGTCACTGTTTAATTTAACTAAGTGAAGACGGCAAAGGTTGTGGATAAGGAAAGTATAATAGCTGTACTAAGGTACAGTACATGGTGATTTTACAATAGGAGTTATACTCGATAGCTACCCCCAGAAAAACAACACTCTTTGGGGAATGTAATGTTAATGTTACCTCAGCTGCAGCAGAGGAGGATGGAGAATCTAGAATCTTCCTCTTCTTCCTGGGGCCAATGGCTGCCAATGCCGTCAGGTTGGCCTCCCTCTGTCTCATCTGAGCCAGCTCCTGCTGCTGCATCTGGACAACACATAAATACCAACATGGAATTCAAGCCTACAGTGCTTAAAACATACAGAAACGGAGTCTAGCTGACTGTTCTCCCCCTCTCATCTTACCTCTTTTGCCTTCTGTTTCAGACGGAGCTGCTCTGGGTCCTCTTGCCGAGCTCGAGACTGCAGGGCCACAAGCAAGACACATTAATAGGTGAGGCTGGACGAAAAAAACACCACTGGCCATGAAATACATGTTCAGGCCAAGCCAGACATCCCCTGAATATTCCCACATCTCTCAAGATTAAATCTGCAAAGTTTTTAGACTCTGAAATAACTGAATAAAAACATAACTAACTTAACATAAAACCTGCTTTAACTTGTTTTGCAATACTCATATGATTTATTAAATTCATATATAATTTTATAATGGACATACAGTTACTGCATTTAAATTTGGCGTTATAATTTCATCCCCAGTGCTATCTGATATATCATACCATACACTGTTGAAAGCACTTCAAGTTACATCCTAAAAGGGATCCTGAGGGTGAGTAGAAATCAATAGCAAGTGACCTTTTGTCAAACTTTAAAGAATATTAATGTACCTCTGGAGAAGAGAAAACCTGTGGGACACCAAAACACTAACGGTAAGCTAAAGAAATCAGCATTCATTACACACTTGCTATTATTGACAAAAGGGCCTTGATTTAATCTAACCAATAAAAAGATAGAAATCAGAGCAGGACCATAAAAAATAATGAGAAAACTGGATGCATGTAACTGCTGAAAGTCTGACTCCAGAAGATCATCAATGTGTTGCCTGAAGAATTTAGTCCATCAAGGAAGCAAAATGGATTTTTTTAAAGGTTGGCTAATCTGTTGTTTTAATCTCCTAAGAATCTTTAATGTATTTATTATTGAAAAGTATTTATTTGTGAAAACATCAAAACCTCACACTCTTTTAAAGGACCATTTATTCACACTCTATTTTAGACCCAGTGTCTGATTTACAGATTCTGTTTAATCCTCACTACAAAGCTGCTATATTACTTTTTAATAAAATGGGACCTTAGTGTTACTTCAGCAGTAGCCTGCAGATACATTATTTTCATGTTTTAGATCCTGTACCTTAGCTGCCTTAAGGAGGATCTCTCTCTCTTGTTCCTCCTTCCGTTGTTTCTCTAACTGGTCCAGCTGCTCAAAGAACTTGAGCTGAGCACGAACATCACTGCTCTGCTCATGATTTTCATCCTCCTGCTGGCAGAAAACAGTGGAGAATTTACTGCATATACGTGGACACAACCCAATGTTAGATGCAGCTGTCGATTGCGTGCTAAAAATAAAAATTGTAAATATAGACCTTTTAGTGTCATAGTACCAGTATTATTTCTCTGCAAAAATCTGGTTGATGCTAAATCTAAACAAAGAGGAGTAGAGGTTTTATTACTGTGACTCTGTCCATAGTGCAGCTGTAAACAAACCTTTAAGTTGACATTTTTCTGCTGGGCCACTTGGGAAACTTTTTCAAGCAGGTTCTGGAGTCGCTGCTGAGTAGCATGGGAGACGTAGTTCACCACCTCTGTACTAAGGTCTGCCACACCATACCTCCTACCTGGAAAATAAACAACACTACACCTTAGTGCTTTTGGAAATGGATGAATGGTTGGATGTTGTATAGTTAATAATGTTCTCAATGTTAAAGTGTCTCACCTATCTCCAGCATCCTCCTTTGCAGCATGGCGCAAGAGAGAAAAGCCTCATCCTTACAGGAATGTGTCACCGCTCCCACTAGTCCAGAATTCGTTGCTAGTATATTAGCGCTTTCTTCTGATAGGTTCACCCCAGCCATGGAAGCCACGTCGTTGATGTCGTCATCATCCCTGCTAACATAAATGCAGTGAGGCAAACCAGGTCCCCAAAGTGATGATAATGAATCCCCGCAAATGCTTTGGATTCACATAATATTTAAACTTGAGGAGTATGATGTGTTTACTGCCATTAATTTTTTATATTACCCTGTATGTAATAGCATTGATCATTATTTTTGTTCTTACTTGAAAGTGCCACCCGCCTCTTTCAGCTTGTTCTTTTGAGCTGGAGTCAAGGCTGCAGCAGATACTTGTTTAGAAACAGGTGGCATCTCTAGCTTCACAGGACCTGGCAGGAGACAAAAAAAATTACAATTACTGTTATAGGTCAAGCAAAGAAAGACACACATACGCACAGAGAGAGAGGTGATTTTACATTCATTTCCTCACCGGGTTGCAGCTCTTTAAGCTGGACCTGTTGCTGTCCCAGCATGATGCGACCAGGGCCCTGATTCCTGAGAGTCACCATAGAGGCTGTCGGTAAGGTTACTTGAGGTCTCAACATTGCTCTCTGCTGCTGAGGCTGGAGAATCTGACAAGGTTTCAAATGCTGATTAAACCATTATAAGCTATGTACTTGATGTTTTATTGTGAAGTTTCAGGGTATGTAGTATTTCACTTACATCATATTTGATATAAATAAAACTCAAATTTTTCATGCTGAGTTGAGCTAATGTTGGTGATGCACAACAGTCAGTTTACCAGTGAGGTGGTCTGTCCTGGCTTGCTGATGGCTGGCTGGAGCTGGGGCCTGCTGATTGGAGCAGTGAGGCGAGGGGTGGGGCTGCCCAGGACCACCGTGGTGGTGGTGGGTGAGGTGGAGGAGACTGGACCTGAAGCTGGTTGGGGGAGCTGACTCTGCTGGATGAATGCCGCTGAGTCTGGAGTGAGCTGCCGCAAGGCTGGGAGGCTTCTCTACAGACAAATAGGTGGACGAACGTTACAGGGAACCACTTAAATATGACATCTTGTTTCCTGTGGTCCAAGGTTAATGTATACTGCGCCTTCTACCGATATTTGCTGAAGGGAACATCACTGATATTGACAGCAGAACAGAAGTATTCTCACCTTGAGAAAAGGCACAAGGTAAGGCTGGGGTGAGGAATTTAGCTCTTTGTACAGTCTGCTGGTGAATTCCTCAGCTTCCAGTTTGCCCTCCTAGTACAACACATAAACATGATGAGCTGGAAGTGAGAGCTGTCACAACTGCAGGTGCCAATGACATGTTTCTTGTCAGGAAGGAAGTTTCCTTTTTCTTTCAAATAAAGCACTATGTAATGTCAAAGTCCTTGTCAAAAGTGAAAAATAATATGGCAGTTGACATGATGGTGTCATCATCAGTGTGGTTTTTGTTTGTCAAACCCACTCACCAGCAGGTCCTTGACCAGCTCTCTCACACTGGCTGCGGTTTCTGTGGATTGCTTCCCAGTGGACGCCAACTTTATCAGTGTAGACAGGAAGTTCTTACATTTCTTCACATTCTCCACTGTCTCCTGCCAGAAACACAAAACATTCTGATAATGAACAAATTCATGTCTTTTGTGAATATGTGAATAACTATGTTACATGTCATAAACCCAGCTCTACTGGATCCCTCAGGGTTAAGCACAACTCACTTTGCTCACTGTTACTGAGGTAACTGTGGTCCCAGCTGTTTGGCTGGTGGTCCTGGGGGTCATTCCTGGTACTGCCGCCCCAAATGAGCTCTTCGAAATGAGATATAACCAGCATAGCATGTTACTTAGGTTATGGAAAGGTTTTAAAATTTTGCTTGTCAAGTCAATACCGGACAGTGTGGGTTTCAGAGCTTTTTGTGAGTTGCTCAGTTACATCAAACAATCTTCTAGTTCCTAATAAGAAACAGGTGTGCTTCTCTTGCATTGAATTTCAGTTTAACATTCTTCACCAAAAAAGAGCTTTCCACAAATATATCAGCAAAACTGCCTTTTTGCTCCAGTGGTACGCCTTGATCATTTTTTTTCTAAGATTTTATATTCAACCGGGAAACGCAGCCAACACTTTCCAGCATAGTGCCTGCTTTGATGAAAGACATGGAACTTCATCGTGGTTGTAAGAGGAATAAGTCTACATGAACATTTTTTACACATGCTTTCTGGACACAGTACCATAGAGACAGAAGGCTGTCCCAACCGTTAGTCTAAATGCCCAATAATCACACCCACTTATTTTACGATTTCCTTTTGGCAATCTTAAAAAATAGATAACTATTCAGAAAATATTTTTATAACATATTTAGAAAATTTTTAAATTTTTAATGGTCGAAAAGAAACTTGATCTGGATTTCACTCCCGTAATAATTTGCTAATGATCTAAAAAGGGAAATTAAAATGAACCACATAAGGTTAATACTTCTTAACAAAATGTTGTATTAATTGATCATGAACTGATTTTTTTCCCTCCTCCATCAAAGATCTTTATGCCAGTTATTTACATAGCTACATGGTAGTGTTTGCATTACCTGCATTGGAAATATGTGCGCACTTAAGTTTACTCTTTATATAAATATATAAATACTTCAAGTCCAGGTCTCAACTCTGCAATTGTGGATCCAGAAAAAAGATTCAGGGTTTCAAATAATAAACCCGGCTAACTGAAAAATATTTATTCACACTATTCACTAAATAACAGATCTTCTAAAAAATGTGACAGGGGTGCAAATTTATCAGGGGTGAAAAAAGTGACAAAGATGTGAATATTATCTTAGCAAAAAAAGAAAGAGGGAACCATCAAGAGGCTAACATTACCATTAACATGGCATTTTGACTAAGGACCTAATTTGCGTTGTAATAGTGTAATCAAATTGGAAAAATGTTTAATTTTAAAGAAGTGGTCCCACCACCTTAATGTTGGTAAAGTTATGAAGGCCAGGACCTTTCTTTGCTTTTTTTTTTGCTTTTTCAAAAAAAAAAAGGTTCATTTCTCATTCATTCCATTCTTGACTCATAAAAACAAAAAAAACCAAACTACACAAATCACACAAATTACCTACTTTGGATTCAAAACGACGATTTTGCACCCCTGAAATGAATTTTTGTGCTTATCATGAGAAAAAAAAGCTCATACAAAATCCTTCTGCGGTCACTGGTGACACATTAACTGATAGTATTATGGTGTATTTAATATAATATTGTGCTGACCCAATTTCAAACAGTTAATGAGGCACTTTGTTAAAATCCGATGAACGTTAATCACATATGTTTACATTCTGTGGCCTAAGTGCTTAGTGACATAATGCTCCAGACACGGAGTAATGATTGAGAACGTCTGCAGCTTATGAGACTAGCGGATACAAAACAATACGCAACAAGCCAAGTGAACACTATCAGAAATGATATGACAGCCACATCCACATGGGGTCTACCTGAAGAACAGGAGGTCTGTGAAGAGTCGTGGTTGCAGCGATTGATGTCGGAGCAGGACAGCCTGGTCGGATGATGGTGCTGGGAGCCACTTGTCTGCTGATGATGCTTCCAGGAGCCTGAGAAGAGGCAGAAAGCAAAACATGATGAGCAACACCAACTATTGTTAATGCAGAAAAGGTGTCTACAGTTTACAGCTAAATTAATTTTCTAAAAAAAAAAAAAAAGAGCCAAAAGTCTTTTATAGTTTTGCAAAAATACAGGCTAATAATACACCACCATTGTATACAACAGCACTTCTTTCCATATACCTACACGTGAGCTATAACTGTTTTAATATTATACCCAACAGGTGTTTCCCTAACCTGCAGGCAGGAAGGACAGCTGAACATCAGCTGTAATACTGCCCTTCGCACTCTAAGTGGCATTCATTGCTGCTGATATCAAGCTTTTACTAGACAGACTGTGTGGTCTTACCTGGCCAGGAGTCACACTTGTTGGTGTAGCGGTCCGAGGTGCCATGCCTCCCTGCGCCTGGGCCTGCATCTGGGCCAGAGCCTGCTGAGGAATCATCAGGAGCTGTCCAGTCTCACTGCGTACAAGTACCATCCCTGAACCAAGTCAGAAAATACATGAAACGACTGGTATTTAGTATAACAAGAGACAACTTAAATATATTATCGCATGAAATTGCTAAGTCAAAGAAGTGTCGGAATCAATATTCTGATAAATAAATGCAACAGCAAAAAGCTGAACCACCAAGCAGAGTAAACGTGACAAATTCATGTTCATTGTGGTGTGCTACTCACGGTGAGTCTAAAGGGACACACAATGGATGTGT
Organism: Istiophorus platypterus; assembly: GCA_016859345.1. Lineage (NCBI taxonomy): Eukaryota > Metazoa > Chordata > Actinopteri > Istiophoriformes > Istiophoridae > Istiophorus > Istiophorus platypterus. Next base: position 7,382,327 of record CM029117.1, read on the forward strand.
TTCGTTTGTTTGTTTTTTTGAATGAACAACATTCAGTAAGAACGTAATTTAATCATGCAATGGTTATTTTTGTGATCATGGATCAAGAGGCAGATTCAAAAGTGAAACCAGGTTTATACACCGGTAAAGTGAGGAACTGAAGTGCATGTGCACAATTCAACAAAAAGTTCTGACTCCACTCACCCGGGGGGAGCTGGATGTTTTGAATGCTTGGCTGTCCCGGAGAGGTCTGGGGCAGCCTCGGGGCCAACATCTGAGGCGTCAGTGCCCGGACCCCGCCTGCACCGGCAGCTACCGGCGCCGGGGTCCGGGGAGCGCTGACGGCGCCGGGAGTGACAGCCGGCTGCGGCGCTGACTGTATCATTGTGGTGGGTGGCTCTGCCTTTATAATGTGCGGTCTTGCGCCGACGGACACCGAGCTGGACGGCTGGCCGTTGTACACGAGCGGAGTCTGGACGCCGACACCCGACTGCCCCGTCGTGCCGGCGACCGCGGCGGGGCTCGCACCGTTGTTCCCGTTCAAAGTCGCAGACGACCCCGCGGTTTGCACAGGCGGCCTGACGAGCGTCACGGTGGGTCCCGTTGCCTGTTGGCTCACGGGCAGAGCCGAGGCGACGACGCTCTGCGAGCTCATGAGAGGCGCCTGGATCACGCTGTTTGCGGCGGGGGGACTCACCGCACCGGCCAGCCCTTTAGACAACCCCGGCCCGCTGCTGACAGCTGCGACGGACGCCGCAGGACCGCCGCCGTCACCGGCGCCGCTCGCCGCCGCCGTCGTCGTCCCCCCGAGAGGGACAGCGCTTCCTGAATTGCGAGAGTTCATAGTCTGGCTCCCATTGAAAGTCTGCGCCGTGTACGCGCTCACTTTCCCCTGCTGACCGGGGAGAGGAGCTGCACCGCCGCTACCAACAAGTGTCTGACCGGGGTCGTGTCCCGCAGTGGAGTCCGCGCTGGCCGTCGACGCGTCCATAGCTGAACCATGGGGACGTCGCTGCGGTGACACCCCCTGCGCTTCAACTTGTTTAGAAGGAGCGCAGACGGTGATGGAGGCGCCGGGACGAGACTCCGACGCATGCACCGGTGTCCTCCGCCAGCTCGGGTGCCCGCTCGCCGTGTGCTCTCTCTTCGAGGCGGAGAGGAAAACAACGCGAAGTAGTTAGAGCGCACCCGCTTTAGCAATCGACTTGACCGAGTCCCAGCTGGACATTAGCTCGCTCTGCCCTCCGTCCCAGGACCGTAGCCATGTAATCACCGGCTGCTTCGCGCCTAACCCCGCGGTCGTCGTGACACAGAACCGACAGCAGTGACTCTACGGAGCGGACAGGGAGACGAAGCGCCGCTTTCTTCGCCCGTGTGTGTGAGGACGGCTCATCCAGCGGGCCCGGGCGAGCCGCCATCTTCACGCTCCTGCGAGCTTGTGAGAGGCGCCTGGATCACGCTGTTTGCGGCGGGGACTCACCGCACCGGCCAGCCCTTTAGACAACCCCGGCCCGCTGCTGACAGCTGCGACGGACGCCGCAGGACCGCCGCCGTCACCGGCGCCGCTCGCCGCCGCCGTCGTCGTCCCCCCGAGAGGGACAGCGCTTCCTGAATTGCGAGAGTTCATAGTCTGGCTCCCATTGAAAGTCTGCGCCGTGTACGCGCTCACTTTCCCCTGCTGACCGGGGAGAGGAGCTGCACCGCCGCTACCAACAAGTGTCTGACCGGGGTCGTGTCCCGCAGTGGAGTCCGCGCTGGCCGTCGACGCGTCCATAGCTGAACCATGGGGACGTCGCTGCGGTGACACCCCCTGCGCTTCAACTTGTTTAGAAGGAGCGCAGACGGTGATGGAGGCGCCGGGACGAGACTCCGACGCATGCACCGGTGTCCTCCGCCAGCTCGGGTGCCCGCTCGCCGTGTGCTCTCTCTTCGAGGCGGAGAGGAAAACAACGCGAAGTAGTTAGAGCGCACCCGCTTTAGCAATCGACTTGACCGAGTCCCAGCTGGACATTAGCTCGCTCTGCCCTCCCGTCCCAGGACCGTAGCCATGTAATCACCGGCTGCTTCGCGCCTAACCCCGCGGTCGTCGTGACACAGAACCGACAGCAGTGACTCTACGGAGCGGACAGGGAGACGAAGCGCCGCTTTCTTCGCCCGTGTGTGTGAGGACGGCTCATCCAGCGGGCCCGGGCGAGCCGCCATCTTCACGCTCCTGCGAGCTTGTGAGAAGTGAGGTACTTACCAACTGACGTGCGCCTGCGCACAACGGCCCGAGGCCTCTCGCGCCGGGGGCCTCGGCGAGCCGTGATTGGCTGACGCGCGGAGTATAAAGCGGCACCAATGGCCACAGCTGTCATTCCCGGGGACGCGTGAGACGCGGCGGCACCGCGCCGGGGACCGACCGTCTCCCGCGAACGTGTCGCCGGCGCCGCCGCGTCTGGCGCTCCCCCGGCGGGCGGACGGTCCGGGAGAGCCACCGGGCGGCGCCTGGTTGAATAATATCGTGGTTTGCAACGGGGGAACTGGCCGGATTTCGGAGCTTAGTCGTTCCCGACGCGCCGCGCAAGATGGCTGCAGCGTTTGGGCCGCAAGTTGAGATCGCTGTTGTGAAGAGGCGTTTGAGGCCGCCCCACCCTCCTCCCGGAGAGGGAGCACTGTACTGAGCTGTCGGTCGGTCATGGGATTTAGTGCGGTTAACCTCCTCCATCTACTGACTTTTTGACGAATGCACAAAGCAAACACAAAAAAAATGTGTTTTCTTTTACCGTCATTTGTTTCTTGAAGTTGGAATCCAACGGCGCTTGTGTGTCATTTATTAAAATCATGTTTTCTGTCCACAGAGAGCGTTTTGAGTAAATTCCATTTGGGTTTATATTTCAACACGTACATTGAAGTAAAATCTGTTTTGTGTATTTTTTTAATGAACAGTCAATAGGCTGGAGGTGCACTGGCTAATGCATAACAATACTGTATGAAGTATTTCACTGGAATACATCTTTCATATTCAGTTGTATAGAAAAATTTAGGGACAGTGGGTAAGGTCCAGTTTCCTGATTTTTCAAGTGCAAAATAAATACAACTCCTGCAGCAAACTGAAAAGGCTGTTTTCAAATGAAGTTACTTTTTATTTCACGAACTTCAGCAATAAAAATAAATAAAAAGTAATAAACTACATTTTATAGCATGCTGCGAGTCTTTCTGTACTTGATTTGGGAATTTTAAACCCACTCTTCCTGCAGATCTCTGCAAGTTCTGAAATGTTGTAGGTTGTCTTGCATGTTTAAGATCTACCCACAGACTTTCACTGACATTTGGAATTTTCTGATATTTAGTGGAAACTATTCTTTGTATCTGTGTAGTGTTTCCTGTGCCACTGACTGCCACAGGATGCAGTGGCAGAAAATTTCCTACACCATGGTAAACAGCTGGCAAGGGTTTTTTTGTTTTGTTTGTTTTTTCATCAATTGCTGCTCATCAGCTAGTCTGTGTGTGTAGACTTTGGCCAAAGAGCTCACTTTTAACTTTTAGCTGTCCTTTTCAGGAATGGAATTTAAAGCCAGAAGGACTTTGATATCTTTTTACAGCCTTTCCCTGTTTTGTAGGTATCAGTTAACTTCATTTTCAGATCCTAGGTCAGATGCCAATTGGTTGTTGAATGTCATCACAAGGTTTGAAGAGTTTGAGAATTATAATCAGCTCTCACTTCCTAATGACAATGAGCTGCATAAAAAGTCCAAGAGAGTCAGTGATGGCCTAAGGAGATAATGGAACTGGGTGTTTTACAAGTAGTAGGGTGCCCAAACTTTCTCAGATGCCATAATTACTGTTAATTAGATTGCTCATCGCCTGATAATAGTTAGCAGTGAACCATTGTAAACCATGACTTAAGTGCTCAATATCGTGTCGACAAACGGGTAAAAATAAAGGTGGCTTTCGAAACCACTTTCTGCGGCTTCACATCAGTCGGCTCGGTTTGCTGCCACCCGGCCCACAGCGTCCGGAGACGGTCGCGGTGTACGCCGGTTTGCCAAAGAAACCAACCCCGTTTGAAACGCAGCTGGCCCCGCAGCGAGGGGACGCGTCACTGCCAATCTTATAAAGCGCGCAGGTGCCGGCTGATTGTGCTCATTGCTGGTACGTCTGCGTCCGTCGTGTGCCGTGATTTGATGCTCTGTGGTTAAGGCGCTACCTGTTATTTTTGAAGATATTTTCAGTGTAGTCATGAGCGCTGGAGCAGGAACCCCTTACATCGGCAGTAAAATAAGTTTGATATCTAAGGCCCAGATTCGATATGAGGGAATATTGTCCTCTGTCGACACAGATCGGTCCACGGTTGCTTTAGCCAAAGGTAGGTTGATGCTTTGCAGGATGTGGCTCTTGTCTTTCTCTCACCTCCTCTTTGACATTATTTTTTTCTGCATTGAACTGAGAATTAAGGTTGCTTGAGAATAAAGAACACCTCGCCATTGAATTGTCTTTACAACAGTTAAATCCTATGGGACGGAGGACCGACACACTGATAGGCCTGTGCCACCCAAGGATGAAGTTTATGAATACATCATTTTCAGAGGGAGCGACATCAAGGATATCACTGTGTCCGAACCACCCAAACCACACCACGGACTGCCCCGGGACCCTGCTATTGTGCAGGTGTGTGTCTGGGGGAGATTTGTCTGACTGACTGAAATTTTAAAAACTGCAACTGATGAAACCAGCTCCTTTCTGTCCTCATTTTTGTGACCCCCCCCCCTTCTCCTAGTCATCCATTGGCAGCTCCTCTGCAGCATATCACCCACGCTGGAGTCCGTACAGGGACATGATGCCCACCTACAACCAGCTTGCTGCTAGTTCTCTACTCAACCAGCAGTACAGTGCAGCGCTGGGGCTAGGTACAGTTAATGACATGTTTGACACATCAGACATCTCTCTGCTGATGTTCCCAGCCTTTTTGCCCACACTATGAGATGTCTGGCTGTTCTCTCACATGTATTTGCAGGTGATCGAGTCCCACCATTTTGTTCCTTTGTTCTTAGTACCAGGACTTCATGGCCTCCCAGCCAGAAGAGCCCCCATGGTCGAGCAGGCCGTCCAGACCATGCCACTGACCAGTGCTGCCCAAAAAAGGGGAAAGGCTTTGACCCAGCCGCAAGGTAGACAGCCTGTTCGTTCGACCCAACGCTCCAGCCGGGATGGCTCCCAGCGTCAGAAGGAGAATGTACCCACCAGTAAGCAGAATTAATAGGGGTTCCTAACAGCAATCATCTCTAATTTCTTAGCGGGGTTGTTTTTTGTTGTTTTTCTTTTTTTTTAATCCAACTGTAATAAACATCTTGAGGAATTAATGTATACATATTTAGGTCGGGCACCATCTCAGCCAACTGCAACCAAGATTCAAAGTCAAAGTACTGAGAAGCAAAGACAAGGTATCAACACTAAAATTGCACATTATCAGCTATTCCTCACTAACCGAATAGCAATATTTGTTTTTGTCTGTTTCTGTCAAATATCTGAGGAAGGCAGAAGTACAGGGTTTCAAGACCAGATAACCCATTCTCTACGGGTATCGAACCTGTTGTATTTGCCTGAACTTTTCCGCTGGTCATGTGCAGGCAGTCGCAGGTCCAGGAACCGAAGCAAAGGCCAACTTCTCGTGAAAAACCCAAAGGCCACAACTTTGCAGTTTGAGTCAGATTTTGACTTTGAAACTGCAAATGCTCAGTTCAAAGATGACCTTACAAAGGGGGTTAAGGGTATGTTTATTTCATAACCTATCAGTCACTTCTGTTTCAACAGACAAAAAATAAATTCATATTTAGGTGAATATCAGTATGACTTTTTTTTTTTTTTTGAATTGCTGCAGTTGACAAGGTGGATTCTGCAGAGCTCCCAGACAGTCAGGGTGTGGAGGAAGAGGAAACTCTCGGTGAAAAGTACTACGACAAAGCCAAATGCTTCTTTGACAACATCTCATCAGACCTTAAGCCCCGGTAATTATAAAATTTGCTGTCTATCATACTCTTACCTCAGGAGTTTGCCATGCTCTGCAATTTTTATTTAAAAAAAAAAAAAAAAAATTGTATATGCTCAGGAGAACCACATGGGCGGAGGAGAAAAAGTTGAACATGGAAACATTTGGAGTTCCAGGTCGTTTCCTGAGAGGCAGAGGATTCAGAGGCCACAGAGGTCAGGGCCCCATCGAGCAGCGAGCCCTCCCAAAAGTTGGTAGTGGGAGGGTGTGAGGACTTTTCTGTTTTCCTGTTTTTGTTACAATTTTCTGTAAATAATGAATATAGTAGTTTTCTACTAATTTAAAAAAAAGGATCTCCCTATTTTCCCCCTTAGAAGCACTTGAAGCCTTTTTTCTTTTCTTTTCTTTTCTTTTTTGTTATTTGGACCCTTACATGAAACGGGAGAAAAATTTATTTTAATCCAGCAGCTGTGCACTAAAAACAAATTTATTCATTGGTAGTCAGTTTGGAAGTGTGCAATGTGGAATGTCATTTGAACAGGCCAGCAGGCAAGCATTTAATTTTTTTTCCTAAATGTCAGAATGTATTAAATATGTCTACTTGATTGCCCAAATGTATCTCCAAATTGGACTTGGCGGACTGTCCTAAAGTTAAATGGGCAGACAGCTGCACTTTTCTTCTTTTTTCTTTTTCCTTTTTTTTTTTTTTTCCCTCCCCCCTCACGTGTAAAATGAAAACTATGGAAAAATGTGTAGCAGTTGCTATTAAATAACATGTGATTAACAGACTGGTTTTCCTCTGGTAGTGTGAATTCACCTTGAAAAACTATTTAACCTACTACACCAAAAGATTTTTACAACACACATCTATATACTGTAAAATTTAGCAGATTTGCTAAATTCAAATCATTGGTCCAGTTTGTTGCCCCTGCTCACTGTTGTATATGTGGTGGCTTGCAAATGGAAGCCAGTTGGTTGAACTTGGGGCCCAAGTCTTTTAGTGCTTTCTGGAATGAATCCTCATCAGGAGTGGTGATCTCCACCTCTGAGAGGTGGTCCGAGTCCCCCTCCTCTGCATACAGGTGAGGCTGATAGTCCAGAAGATCATCCTCTGTCTCCCGGAGAGAGGAGAGCCTCTGCAAACAATGGGGAGAAATGTCAAACTACATAAAGTGGTTATTTTACTGCGACAGGGTTCTTTGTGCATATGAGTGCACAAGTCACAGCATTGCCCTTAAGCTATACAGAATACTATGTGTGCTACCAACCCAGTACAGCAGGGTGTGGAGTGGTATGTCTGACGTCTGGCTTGAGTTCCTTTTGTTGGGGAAATGCATTGTGCTCATGTCCTCAAACTGTATCCAACAAGAAGTGCACATTAAGATGAAGTTTCTTCAGCAGCCATCTCAAAATTACAAGCACAAACCAAACAACTGCTACTCTACCTGGTGGACGTGATGGAAGTCATTGCCTATAAAAGAATTCCAGGTCGTCTAAGATTGGAAGCAAGCATGATTGAAACAAGATGGCAAAGACAAAAGTAAATATTTGAACAGTTGTGACTAATATAATATGGTGAAGATTTACTTGGTTGTGGTTGTCAGTGAGCAGAAGGAACCGATTTTCTATTCTGTTAACTGATCTCTTCTGCTCCATATCCTGTTGAACACAATGACAGGAGCAACTGTGGGAAACGGCTGGATTGAAGCACAATAAATTCACACATGCGTTGACCAGCTCCACAAAAAAAAATAAATCTGAAAACAGGTCCATATAAATTCCATTAGTACCCACCTCGGTTGAAAAATTTGTGTGTTGCATCCCACCATGCAGACTTTGCCAGTTAGATGAATCATGGTGCTTCTTAACAGTGGACACTGACAGGACACCATCAGGCACCTTAAGAAAATGAAACTGTTAGTAATAGTGAAAACATGTAGCTGGTCTGTTTGCAGAAGTTTCTGAGCAGTGACCTCGCAGTCTGTGCCTGGTTTCTCAGTGTTTGATGCAAGGAGGGTTTCTCCAGATGAATCTGTCTCCAAAGTGATGAACTCTTTTTTGCAGGACATGAAGACTGCCATAAGCAGCAGGGCTGTCAGTGCGACACAGGCAAGGAAATTCAACTTGCAGTGAATTGTCAAAACTTTAACAGTTTAATACTTTAGCTTTTACATTTTTTGTTGTTAAACACATTTCAGTCTACAACAATACTAAAAGGAGGCAGTGATGTAGTTTCTTACACAGCAGTAAAAACAGAGAGGCAAACACTACGCCAAAAACACCATAGGCAGCCCCTATGGAAGTGTCCCGGCGGGATCGGCAGCTGGCCGTCACAGAGCAGTCACACACGGTCACACTGAGGTTGTAAACGCCAAACTGTCCCTGCATGTCAGAGATCTTCAGATCAATTGTGTGTGGTCCAGCATAGACACCAGGCTCCTTCACCAGACCAGCTGTGTAACCTGTGAGAAATAATCACGCTGTTCAATTTTTATTTTTTGGTAACTGTTCCTTTGAGAATCGTACCCCCTGACCTTGAGGGATGAAACTAAACAGTTGGTGCCAGGCAAATGTCTTCCCTCAATTTCCCCTATTAATCATGGAACCATTCCTATGTGTGTGTGTTATCTCTTTAAAAAGTTACACAGCAACCCCTCGCTTCTACTCTCATTAAAGGGTATAAATATTATTAAGTTTTGTGCTCTTTGCCATACTCGGTACACTGCTGCCCGACCTCTCATTTCTGTAGGCTTATATCATCTGCAGATGATGAATTAAACTTATGGAAAGAGGAGTGACTCCTAGTACTATAAGGAATGGAAGAATTGCCACCACAAGTGTTTGCTATGATGTTAAAGTGCAAAAGTGTAGGTTTCTCTACCATATGAGGGATTCAGTGTCCATTTTCCTTTGACATCCCCAAGCAGTTCAAATCTGAAAGGCCCTCCGAAGGGATTTTCATCCAGGTCAAAGGCTGTGATGTTGGTGATAGTGGGGCTGTCTGACACACACACATCCAAGTAGTGCGCTGTTGGCTGTGGCACATTGTCATTCTGGTCCATCACGTGGATGTGAAGTGTAGCTGTGCCTGTCATCGGTGGATTTCCTGTCCAAATTTTTTTTTTTTTTTTTTTAAATAGCATCACAAAGCAGTGGAAATATGAGTGGAACATTCCCTCAGTCATGAAAATATGAAATAATTGGTTTGTGTCCATGCAATCCCCAACGCCTTAAGTCTTACCTTTATCCACTGCATGCAATAAGATGGTGTAGACACCATTAACAACGTGAGGAGATTCTTTGTCTGGTCTTATGACTGTTGTTATGTCGCCTGTGTGGGGATCCACCCTCACCCAGCCAGCAGGGTCACTTCCTACCTTGTACCTGTGGACCACAGAGAGGCTGCTTAACTCGGGATCCCAGACTGACATATTTGAGCTCAAATATGTCAATAAAAACATCTTACACAAAATCTCTTGCGTGACTGGAGTCAGGATCAACAGCGGTCACTTTCTCTACCCAGGTCTCAATGGGTGCATTCTCCTCCAGCATGGCCTCTCTGACAGCCATGCTGAACACCGGGGGGTCATTGGTGTCCTCCACATTGATGATGACTTTTACAGAGTGAGGCTGACCTGCATCAGGAACATCCCTTTTACTGGTGTCAACTGTCCAGAGGCCTGAGGACGTCCTCTCCTTCACTTTGCAGAGGAAATATGGCATCTCGTTTTCCACAGAGATGGACAGTTCCCTCTGTGCTCCCTCCTCAAAGTCTAAAGGCTGAAATTATACAGCAAATTGTTATTTTACCACATATGTATTATGAATAAACTATTTTCTAATCCAATTAAAACATATAATTTAAAAAAATCATTAACTTCAAATTGAGCAGAAGTATTAGGACAAACATGCATGTATTTATTGCTGTCAGACTCAAGGTGGGTGTTACTGTAATGTAGAGCATGCAGCCAAACAGCATTACTTTTACTACTGTCAGGATCCCATCATTGGTGTCTGGGTCTGTCTCAATTTCAAAGTGGTCTCCCTGGTCACCCTGTATGGTGTATCTGGCTCTCCACGCTGGGCTGTTCAGGCTGTCTTGGTCAGTCACATGCAGTCGCAGAGGAGAAGATCCAGTCTCTTCCTCCTTCACTGTGCTGGAGCCCTGTAGTTTCAGTGCAGAAGTCAGGAGGGGAAAAAAGCAAAATGGAGAAATTGTTAGTATAGCTGGTATCAAGCTTACTCTGTACTTGGATGTGTTAATAATTGTATATTTTTCACCAATAATCAAAGTGGGCGACTGCTCAGGAGCATGAAAAGACATATTTATGCCATATTATTTGGGTCTACACAAATTGATTGAAAATTTGTCAGAAAATTTGCACCACCAAAAAGATAACATCAGCTGTATCATGTCCTCCACCCTTTGGCCCTGGTCATGTAGAGGGGCCCTGTGTCCAAATCTAGTTTTAAGACCTTAACTGCTCTAGTTTATATTGTGCTCATTTGTTGTAAAGTTGTGTATCACCAGATTGCTTTATTTTTCTGTGTCAAGTAATTAACAGACAGAAAACCTTAGGAAATTTAGTATTATCCATCAAAGATATGATACATTTGACATTTATGTTCTTTAGAAATTGGTTGTTCATTATAGGAAACATCAAAAAATGGTGAAAAACAAAACATCCAAATATTTAAATTGCTTTTGTTGTATGACCAACGGTCAAAAACCTAAGATGTTGAGTTTATTATGATCCAAAACTCGTAAAACTTGAAAATATATTCACAATTGACAACCTGGCACCAGTGAGTTTGTGGATTTTTGCTTAAAAAAATAATGAAACCCTTGTATGTAGCGGAGGTCAACAGTGGCCAGACAACAGTTGTTGTCTAGGAGGCTAATCTGGCCACGCCTACCGTTTGTCCGCTGATGGTTGGGAGGTGGTTGTTGCCGTCCTGGACATGAATGACAACAGTGGTTGAACTAGACAGGCTGACTACTTCACCATGGTCTTTGGCCTCCACCAGTATTGTGAACATTTCAGCCACCTTAATATAATCAATCGAAAATTATTAGATTAGATCAATAGTGTTGTTTCTCTATACAGAACTGGCTACTGAGCCAGTCATATTGACTTTTTTCTTCCATATTGGTAAATGTGTCCTGCATCTGTTTCCTTGCAAAGTAGCTTGAACATTTTGCACAAAATATGCTTTTCTAAATTATTTTAATTTAGTACAGGTACACTATTTCTTGTTATAAATAAATCAGTCAAAAATAATGTAACTTTTGCAACAAATCTAGGGTCACTGAGACAAATATAGATACTGAATGAAATTACTATTTTTAAAAAATCCTTAGACTTACCAGCAGCTCATTTTAGCTAATGTACAGTTACTGTGTTACAAAAATACTTTGTATATAGTTAGACATTGTTCAAAGCAATTGTCCTGTAATTATTTGCATGATACAACATGTCATGTAATGTGCAGGTGAAGAACTTACAGAGCAGGAAATGCACCTACACATGTAATTCGTAGTGTTTGACACATGATTCTGACACATTAAAAAAAGAGACTCTCGCCTCATGATCCAAACATCCTTTGAATGAAATGGTTCCAGACTCGTTAATGAAGAATTCAGTGTCTGGAGGGTTTGGAGACACAGATTTGATTTCATAGTGGAATGTGGAGTTGAGTGTCCCTCTCTTGTCTCTGTCATAGGCCACTACAGTCAGGAGATGGGAACCTTTTGGCGAAATGACAAATGATGAAGAAAGACGTGTACTTTGCGTGAAAAGAAAAATAATTTTAAAAAAAAAACGAAAAGGTATGGTTACTATATTCTTTACCTTGTGAGATTTGCTCACCAACACTGATTTCATACAGATCCCGCTGGAAGCGTGGTGGGTTGTCATTGATGTCCAGTATGGAAATCTCAACTCCTAATTTAGTGTCAATTGATAAATTTTTCTTTCTGACCTCAAATTTCAGCTGTGGATTGAAAGATATGACTCAAAGTTAGTCACACTATTAGGAAAAATTGATTTAAAAAAAGAGACAAAATGGGGTCAAAAAAATAATTTAAAAAATGTTGTGGGCTCCGCTGTGTCTCCTTCTTGTATGAACCCTAAATATAGATAATTAATTGACAGTGTTTGCTGCAGAAAAGACTTACTTTCTACTTTATTTTCAGCTTTTTTAAAAACAAGAGGGTAATAGCAACAATATTCTACATAAACAATATGCTTCATGCCTTGCTTTGGTCAGAAACCAAACTTTTACAATGAAGAAGCTTCAGACATAATCAAAATAGTGTTAATTACTGTGTATACTTTGACATCAATATAGATAAGATGCTGGGATGTAGTATGTGCTGAGTCTAACCTTAAGCACTGTCTTCTCTTCATAGTCCAAAGCCCTGTGGACAGACACTGTGCCAGAATCTCTATGAATGGAGAGGACTCCCTTTGGCTCCTCATCCACTCCTTCCCCGTAGAGATCAAAGTATACTAGGTAGTTCCGCTCAATATTTATCTACAACACGGCACCAGACACTTCACCGTCAGCTTTTAGGAGTCTGAGACTTGCATTCAACATTTATGTTTTCATGATGAAAAGCAAATGATCTACGTCTGGATAGGCATCATAAAGATTGATGAAAATGTTTGCAGATGTCAAAAATAAAGATCATTACAAACAGATAAAGACAAGTAATGAAAAAACTGATTGTCTTGGGGGGAGGGGGGTTATATCTTTCTTTTAATATCTGAAGTTTGGAATTTGACTTTAAAAATTAATTCATAGCCTTTTCTGGTGAAACAATTTATTTGTTGAAAAAAAGTCTGACTAGATACTTTACTCTGTGGTCTTCTCACCTTTCCCAGCACATAAGGGAAGGGGCCTGGATGCCCCTCCTCAATTGTGAAGGTGTCAATGATCCATGTCCGTCTGTGACGGCTCAACAGCTCTGAGCATGTTGCACTTGACAAATAAAAAACCTGAAAGACGAAAACCCAAAGGAAACCAGAAGTTCAAGACAATCATAGTATGTAAAGAATGCGAAGTAAAGAATTTCTGAGGCAAGAGACAGTGGGTCATAACTAATGGCATCTGGCCACTTTGGAATAACTTTACTTATTTTCCTCAGAGTTGGTGAACCAGTTTTCAATGAAGTGTGCAAACAGGAATAATTTCAGAAACAACAGTATCACAGTACACTTTTTACCTCATGTTATGACTATACAGAATATTTGAATCTTCTGTATATGCAATAAAGATGTCAATTTTAAACTAATTAAATTAAAACTCATTTAAACACTATGGGAAGACAATGACCTATACAGGAACATCAACCTGAACTCAGCGTTTCTGGAAAATGATATTAGCTGCAAAAAACTAAAAGTGGCTGTTTTATTTAACAGATAAAAATCAAAACGTTGGAACCTCATTTAAGGTAATAGTCTGTTATACTTTTATTCCTATGTAAAGAATAATTCCCCTATGTAACAATGGATTTAACCAGAATTGACATATATATAAAGCTGAATTGGTAGCATCAATTTTAAGTCAAAGTAATTACAGAAAGAATAAAAGTCATTGTTGCTACCTACCAGGTAGAAGAAGCAGAGCATGATGCTCGTTCAGTACATCCAGACCCAAGTGTTCAAGGACTGGCTTCTCTTACATTTGAGCAAAGGAGGAAGAGACCCTGCCCTGTGCTTTACACACCCACACGCATTAATACAATAATCACAGGTTACAGCGTTTGTGTGTGTGTGTGTGTGTGTGTGTGTGTGTGTGTGTGTGTGTGTGTGTGTGTGTGTGTGTGTGTGTGTGTGTGTGTGTGTGTGTGTGTGTGTGTGTGTGTGTGTGTGAGTGTTTGTGTGTGTGTGTGTGTGTGTGTGTGTGTGTGTGTTTATTTACGGTTAATCTACTCCCATCAAGCATATCACTGTTTGCTCATGATGTTTTTTTTTTAAAGAATCAAACAGTGCTTTAATTGAATGTAGCTTTTTGAAGAACTGCTTTACAGTCACAGATCTATAATGTGTGGTATTTGCCAAATACAAATATTTCTACATGTGATTCCCATGATTCAACATACTTTAAGTGGTCTCAGTGTTCTGCAAGCTTGAAAAATAGTTTAGGGTTTTTTATTAGCCTGCCCTACAGGTTCTGGTTGTGGCATCCTCAAGCCTCCCCCGCAGCATCAGTTTTAATTGCTGTCTGGAGAGAAATGGGCAGTTGTTCGCACTTTCTCAAGTAGCTTGAAATAACCAGGACCTGTTTTGCTGATTCGAAGGAACACATTAATATATTTTCTTTTCTTTCTTTATTGTTACAACAAAGAAATCCTGTTGGAGATTAATTTAATATTAGAGCTAGAAAACTGATGATTTTTATTACCAGGACAGTTTGTGGCTTTTAAAACAGCACATTTAAGATTCAGAAACCTCCTTTAACCACATTTACCTGAAGTGGCACTTCATCTAATTATCATTTTGTTATTCCTGTCATTGCTTTACAGTCCTGGAAGTGTTAATACTGTACAAAATGTATTTTTAATCAACTACAAGTCCTGTGAGGTCAGCAACAGAAGAACAAATCTTGTCCCTCAAACATGCCAAAACATGAACCGAAACAGGTGAAAAATAATAGGAAATCTCCATATTTACACTTCATGGTCCCCACCAAAAAACACACAGAGCCAAACCTACAACTCATGAATCAAAGCAAAGCTTGAAAGCAGTGGTAAGAGCCAGTGTGTAGAAGACAGTCATAGCTGAGAGACCTCTTTTAATCAGCTCACATCAAAAAGTCCATTCTTCACTCCTGTCCAAGTTGCCAGCTACCGTGCTGCAGGTGTAGGTGTGTTGTGAAGAGGTTGCGTCCTAGGATGACGACGATGGAGACTGAGTTTTCACTTTCTTTATGTCCGGAAGCACAGCTCTCCTCTTGACAGTGCTGGTACGCGTTTCTTCATCATCTGACCCAACTACCAGCATGTCCCCTCGGTTGGTATTGGTGGTCTGGCTGTCGGAGGAGGAGATTGAAGATGTGGAGGACATGCGGGACTTGGCATCACGACTCTCGAGGACGTGTCGAAAGAGTCCATTGCTGATGGCTTCCTCGTTGTTGTTGTTTCCTTGGACTGTAAGTGATGGAAAACATTGTCAGGGATGCCATTTTGCTGCTAAATCTTTTGACATCTCTGTTCTACTTCCAGTTTCCATACCTGGCAGTGGGGAGGTCAGCACTCCCTCTTCTCCTCCAGAGCTTAAGAAGACATCCAAAGCCTCATGGTCAGAGATGTCAATCAGCTCCATCTGGTCCAGCAAGTCCACATTCACCTCCATAGATGAGATGCTACCAATGGGGGCTGCAGGAAAAGAGGAAGATAGGACATTATCTGCATCTTAATGTGAGTGTGGACTTGTTAACAGAAATGCCCCCCAGTCCAACTCACGTCTCTTGTAGTCTCTGATGCACAGGTGCGCCGAGGACAGGTAGACATCCACATCGTGCTGGAAGACCTCCTCGAAGAATCGCTGTCTCTCTCTCAACTTGAGCTGCTGCGCTGTGTCCACATCTGGGAGCCTCTGGCCTCGCTCGGTCTCCGCTGGCAACACAGCAGAATGTCAGGACATTAGGTACAAGTTCAGGTAAAGTTTTATACCTAACACCAGGAGTCTGGAGGCCAGACATCATATAAAGGCTGCGTTCCAATCAAACACAAGAGGATGTCACACAGTGCCTCTTGGTAGGTGTGCGAGTCAGTGAGTTCACCTGGTGTTGTATAATGTGACACATACTGTAGTTTGAGACCTATTTACAGTCACACAGTGGTCAAATGTTGGTAGCCAAAAGGGGGAGACATTGAGCTATAAGTGAAATGCATAAGGAGGTGGATTTCCCCTCTTATGCACTTTGGCGAGCTTGACTACTGAAATATAATGTAGCAAGGACACATAATGAAAAGTCTTTCAAAAGTAAAAAAAGGTATTGTTGATATTTTAACTGTAATCAATTGTGACCCATTTTCCACTGAACTTTAATTCCTGTGGATTATGAATCATTCCACTGACACAATGATAAAACAAACTGTTGCTTTTATCAGAACACTAATGAAAAAAACTGCCCAAAAATCCACACTATACCAGCATGTACATTTTCCTAAATCAGTCCTGATCCACAGATTGATTTGTAAAAGGAAACGAGTTAATCTTGTTTTAAGAAACCATGCAATCGCATTTAACCCCAAGTATATTTAGAATAAATTGGAACTAACAGAGAAAAAGGAAATTCAATATTTTTGGGAAATACACTAATATTCTTTCTTGTCAAGTTAGATAAAAAAAGATCTATATCACTCTCATGTATGGTTACTATGTTACTGGAACCAGCAGCCAGTTAGCTTAGCTTAGCACCAAGACTGGAAACAGGGGGAAACAGTTAGCCTGGCTCTATCCAGTTGTAATGAAATCCACCTACCTACAACTTTAAAGTTCACCAACCTATGTCCTTTCTGTACCTTCATATTTAGCTATGATATATATGAGAGTGGTACCAATCTTCTTATCTAACTCTAAGCACAAAAGTTAACTCTTGCATCAAATTCATCTTATAGCAGAAGAGACCATGTATATTTGTATTTTTCAGCACACACTCTGCGTATTCAGTGACGTATTTTCAGTCAGTCAAGTGCATTTCTGTTCTGGTTCCCCCATTTACAATTAGTTGTGCAGTCAGTAGAGTGCCGTTTGAGTTTGGCAGAGCTATTACAACATGCAGACAGGGACTGAGCTTATTGGCTGAGGCTTTAAAGCTATGTCTAAACTGGGAATAGTACGAATCTGGCCTTTATTGAGAGCAGCGTTAAATACACCACTGGGGTGATGGAGAATAGGAAGACATTCCGCTCAGGACGTTTACAATGCCAGAAAAAGAAAAGTTTGCCATTTTTCTCCCTCACAAAACAGAAGAGATTTCCATTGGGACAAACTCTGATAATGAACTCCTAAACATAAATGCTGTAGTCAGGAAAAAGCTACTATCACTGTTAAGTACAAATAATGTAGATGCTGCCTGGAAGCATCAACAGGTTGCCTTCTTCTGACTGCTGCTTCAGCGCAGTCCTCCCCCCGAGTCTGGCCCAGACACATGTCTGTGGTGAGGGCAGGACATGAGCCTGTCACTGCAGCTCTGCTCTGCCCCGTTTGACATCTTGTCTCCTGATCTCACCAGCTCTGGGATCACTGAGCCAGACAGCTTTGGGGGGAGAGAGGCAGAGGACAACTCAAACCCCAGGGCTGGACTGGCTGACAGCACCTATGGGCATATAGGACATGCGTATAGACAGAATAAAGACAGTATTCCCATGTACACTGAAAACGCAGAAATCTGCAAGCATTTATGTGTTTTCTTCACATGTCGGAGCTTTTAATTGATTTAATATCACATCTAATGGCTTTGTCAGTCTCCATCACTGATCTTTACCGAAGACAAGGTGTCAGTCACCTTTATGGCATTTTGTCTTTGTGGCATTACTGTCTTTGTGTAAATGTCCAAGGTTATGAGCCTATGACACACGTCTCATTGCTCTGTTACACAATCAGAAACACTATAGTCTACAGAGTCAAATGGAGCTGCACTGACAAAGCAAGATGTCAGTCACAATCAGGAGCTGCCTGTTTGACACGCGTGTTTTGAACGAAAAGAGCCCCTTGTCCAGTGTGAGCCGCCAAGGACATCATGTCAGACAAAAGACTGAATTTGTATTGGATGGATGACTATCCTTCCTTATCTTAAAGAGTGTGTTTATGCTGCAACCCTCTCATTACAGGCTACAGGTTTAAGCAAATTGCTGATCCTGGACTTTTTTCCCACTCAGTTAAACACTGATGGATCACTGCATTGATTGTTTCTACTTAAAGGCTGAAGCCTGCAGAGAACTAAAGGTTAGCTACAGATGCCTATCCTCAGATCGATTTTTCTTCCCTATCCAGTTCTTTTTCCCATTGAATCATGTTGATCAATGCAGCTTCCCTGGCCGCAGATGACCCCGCTGACCTCTGATTAGTGCAACCTCTCACACGGGAAAATCCTCCGTCACAAGGAAAGTCCGACCACAGCATCCAGATCACATGTCCAGTCTGCTACAGCCTGGCCACAACCCAGAGTCTTTAGTTTCATGCCACAAGACGTCTGGAGTGTGTGTGGCTGCTCAGGAGAGAGGATGGAGAGATAAACAACCTACAGGCATGAGCATGATCTAATTCTAATGTTTTTTTCATGTTTTCCACCCCTTTTTCTGTCTGTCTTCTCTTTCTGTCTTGTCCCATCCTTTCACTCTCCAGCTCTGATCAGATGAACGTTCCATCATTGTTTCAGATCCCTTTCCTGTAGATATCATGTCACTACATTTTAAAGGCTGTTCTGATTGTACTGTGACTCAGGGGGAAAACTATGCACAAACCCCTGGTTAAAATAACAAACAATGGTAAACTGAGGGGTTGGACTAATACACTGTGGAGGGTCCAACTTGGTCTGGGTCCAGATGTGAAACCCTCTTGGAGAACACTGTACAAACCAAAGTCTTTAAAAGGGTTGGAGACTTATGTTGCAAAGTCTTAACATGGTGTTGTAGCTGTGAATGTTTTTGTATCAATTTTAAATGCAAATGTTGCAGAGAGGTGTCTGTTCTATCTTGGCCAGTCCATGCTGGGCTACAAATGGTGGCAAGAGTCAAATGCCAACTTTCAAACCTCTTCCTGGGTAAGGCTAGGATGGCTGTACACCTGAGCAGGAAGAAAATACTAGAAGGATCAGCTGACTGTAATGCAGAAACAGTTTTCATTAGAATGCTAAAAACTATGCTAAACAGTGATTATAACTATTATGGTGTGATGATTTAGACACATTAGGGAGAGTCTGGTGTCTGGATAAGGTTTTGTGTTCTGTGAAAGAGGAGAACTTGTGTTTGGAAAAATATTAGTTTCATATTTTTTTTCTTTTGAAATTGTTACTCGTTAAGTGTAAATTATTTTCTTTGTACCCCATATATTGAAAATATAGTTAAACAAAGAGAGTGGAAAAACTCCTTCTGTCTCTCTTTTTCTCCTTTCTTCTGTATTTTTTGTCTCGTTCTCAATATTTTGTCTTTATTTTTCTGCTCTCTATATCTCTTACTGTGTCATTTTTTGCTCTCCTTTCTGTCTTTTTCCAGTCTTTCTATTTTGTCTCTTTCCCTTTTCTGTCTTACTTCTCTTCTATCTTTCTGTCTGTCTTTGTTCTCTTTTTTTCCTTTTCTGTCTTTCCTTCTTTTTCGTGTCCCTCTGTTTTATCTCTCTTTTTTCTTTTTCTTTTCTTCTCTCTGTCTCTCTTTCTGTCCTTTCTCCTTCTCTTTAAGGTTGTCACTCTGCTGTCTTTCTTTCGTTCTTTCTTTCTTTCACAATCTCTATCCCCCTCTCTGACTTCTCTTCCTTCCTCTGAGTCCTCCGGGACCTTGAAGATGAAAAGGTCATAGATCAAGACTTAGGACCAGCTGGATATGCAGATTGACAGGAACAGACAGAAAAACTGAGACAGATAGAATGGGCAGGATGTGTCTGCATGCAACTCTGCCTCCCCACATAAAGACAAACCCAGATCCTCCGCTCAGGGGGCAGCAAGAGAAAGAGACCATTCAGAGCTGGAAAAAAGCCGGGATGTAAGGGAACAGGACTGGCCTGCGCTCCTTATACATGATGCTAGTTACAGGAAATCTTTTTTGGATGTAGTGGAGGGGACATACACCTAAACTCAGCCTTTAACTTGTTACATAAAGCAAATTTAGCTTTAAAAGCCAATGAGTTCTCAGATTGTTTGATAAGAGGCATAAGTATATCTGTGTGTAATGAAAAATTTCTTCTTTTGTTAAACTTCTGTGCAAACTATTTCATGATGAGAAATACTTCTTAGAGGACCAAGGCACAGCTGCCTGCAGATATCATCATGTTAGTGCTCTACCGTCTTCAATTTGGGTGTAGCTTTTTTTTTAAAAAGGACACATTTTCTAGTGTAAAACCATGCAAATGATTAGGTGATTCTCTAAATCTGTTCAGTATCTATATGTCATGTGCCCCAGTAACATCCCCTATTACATTTTCAAGGACGGACCCGCGAATTACAAGTTTCTAAACAGCAACTGCACAAACAGAGGCAACACATTGATCTGGAGGCTAAATGGAGGATAGGAGGCCCAGTTTCGCCCACAGGCTGCCATTAGTCCATCACTGGGCTAAATGAAAATGTGAGCTTGCATGCATGCTTCCCTGTGTAAGGGAAGAGGGAAGGTCGGGGCAGCACAGAGCTAGGAAAACCGCCTCGCCGGATGATCCCCTTTTTTTGGTTATCAGAGCAGCACGGTCTTGAGCTCTTTAGTAAGCAGTAGTTAAACAGACACCCCATTGGGAACCGTTGTTTCCTCCTCTGCTTTGATTATAGAGCAGTTTGCCTGACTCTCAGTTTGATTCCGTTCATCCAGCCTGAGCTTTTTTCTTTCCTGAGATGTGGTTTCATTATACAAATGGATGAGGTCATCCCTGTTTAAATGACTGTAGTGCTGGTACATACTACCCTGTGTTGTTTCAGCCATCCCAGTATTATATTTAAAATAGCAGCCTGCCAAGAAAATGCATCAGGCACTCTAGTGACACTATAGTAGCAAAAAAAAAAATAAATAAATAAATAATATAAAGGAAAATATAAATAATTTGTATAATTTTGTAAAAAAAATATATCATATATATTTGTATAAATAAGTAGTATTCATAAAAAAGATATATAAATACATAATTAAATAAAAACAGAAAAAAATAATGAACGAATTAATTACAATACAGATATGAATAATTAAATGTGGAAATAATTAGATTAGAGTATTAGAGTAAATATGTAAATGAATGAAGAAAAAAGTAGAAATAAATTGAAATGGCAATTAATTGATAAAAGAATACTATCAAAACAAAGTCTAAAATAATAGTTTTTAATAACTGCATCAAGAAATCAGGGTTTGAATTTTTTTTTTTTTTCACATTTGCAGATTTGCTGAAGATGAGGAGGAGGATGTTCTAATTATCTACAGTATGATTTGAGACAGGGAACTCTGCACAAGCCTTGAGTTAAAGAGGATGTCTTGTTATTTTTACTTGGAGTCTCTTCTGTAACTTCCAGCACAACACTTACCTCAACATTAGTAGCAGCAGCAGGCTGATAACAGTCTACAGCTGGTCATTAGTGGATCAGTTGCTTTGCTAAGACTATTGCAGTAATTACTGGTGCCTAAGTGGCCATAACCGATGGTGGAGCAACCGGATGGCTACAGGTAGAATAGTTTCATGCGCAGGGTTAAAAAAAACATAAAATGCAGCACAAATTTATCTGTGACATTAAAAAGGGTAATGTTTAAGCCATCTAGTGCTTCAATACATCCTGAAAATCTCTAATGTTACTCCTCCTGTTTTATAGTTTTGTATTTTTCAGTGACTGCAGTTTTAAAAACCATCACTTTGCCTGCTTGTATCCATTTCTTGTTCCACAAAACACAAACTACCTTGAACTGAAGCATAACAAGCAGATGGCCATGTCTGTTAAATCGACAATAACGTCTTTGGAGGGAATGGAGTTGCTCTGTCTCACATTTTAATTCTTGGTTTCTCTCACTCCTTGATTTCTTTCCAAAAGTTTCCATTTACTGGGCTCCAGTCACAAGGACAGTGAATTATTTATGGCAGCTGCTGATGTGCGTTTGTGTTTCTATCTGGTTAGTGCATGCAGGTGTGTTTTTTTATTTGAATATTAGATCTGGCTGTTTTCGCTGGGACAGAGCAGTGTCCAGCACCAACAGCCCAGTTTGTCAGAACAACAATGACATCAGTGTTAACCCTCTCCTTCCTTCCCCCCTGCCTCGATTACGTCCAGACTAACAATGGGGCTGTTTATAGGTCAGTGTCCTGTCCCACTGCCCTCCATAAGCCCACAAGCAGACTGTCATGAGTTCTGATCAGCACAATAGGCTTCAACAGATGACAAAGTACTGACATATCCATGTTTTTTTCTACATTTACAAATCCTCTTATCCAGAATAACTGCTAATGAACAGTAGAGTAAGGTTCTTAACTATATACAACAGCCAGTAATGCTCAAATCTCTGCGGGGACAATGGGATTTCTGCATCAGGAAAGTTACACAACCTTATATTGAAGTAAATAGCATTAATGAGTTTCTTCTGCTTGTTAAAAGTGAAGTGCAACTGGAGTGGCTGTCAACAGACTGACAGTGGACATACATTTCCAGCAGTTCAATCATTTCTGCTGAAGGAGAGGAAGTGTTGATACTGAAAAAAACCAGGTTTGAATGTTGTGGCTTAAGCTCAGAAAATACCTTCGCTCAGAAAATACCCTTTTTTACCCGATAATCAAATCTGTTCTCACACCCAAAAACACTGAATTATCCAGTGATGGCTGATGGAGTCTATCCTCTGTGTCTAAGGGTCAGGGTTAGGCCTCTCTCTTTCCGTCTGAGGGAAACTGTTCTTTGCGCAAAACTGTAACCTTCAAGAATAATTCTAACCATGGTTTGGTTTTAATTATGTTTTTTTATATGTGATCTGTTGATTCATTTTCTCTTTTTGCTGCAATGTATCTGAACCAAACCACATTTCTTGTCTATTATTTGGTTATTTTTGCTTTGTTCTGTATTGATATGATATTCCTCCTTCCCTCTTAAAGGCCCTGTACAACACAGGTAAACACTAGTTACTGGCTCTAATTAGTCCTCTGTACAAATTGGATAATGAGCGGAGATTGGCTGGAATTACATGAGGTCACTAAACCCTTAATCAATGAGAAACTCCTCAGGTCTAATCATGCAAAAATAAGTAACAACACCTGTGATTAGGCTACTATACAAATACATTCAGCAGGTACAAGTTGTGAACACAAAATTGACAAATTAGCACTTCTGAAGTTGCCATGACAAACGTATTCAACAACAGCTATGGAGCAACATTAGCATTGATTTGGATTTGGATTTTTGGCGACCTGGTCAATGGAAGTCCAATATTCACTATCTGGCTCTTTGGCTGCTAAATGCTTCACTCTGTTCAACAGATAGCCTGTAACCTTGTCTCAGGGGGATTGTACAGTGGATTTTAAGAGCTTTTTGCTGCAACTGGAAACTGATGAGAGCAGAGCTGCAACTAAGGATTATTTACACATTAACATTTCTTGATTACCATCATGTTTAATCGGATAACTATTGGTCCCATAAAATGTCAGAACACTTGCCTATCAGACTTTCCAAGTTAACACACTCAAACTGCCTGTTTTGTCAGACGAACAGTAGTTTGCTTTCATTCAACTCAAGGACAAAAAGCACAAAATCTTCACATTTTAGAGGCTGAAACCAAAATTTTTTGGCTTTTAAAAATTACGTAAACATATAATGAATTAGCAAATAGTTGGTGTTAAATTCAGTCAATTAATCAGCTAATCATTTCAACTGATCTGTAATCTGTGTTACATGGTTTACACATTTGAGAAGAGTCTTCACATGATAAACTGCAGCTGTCTGTGTGTGTAGGGCCTTGAACACAGCGTATGCCTGGAGGCATAACTCTGTCTATACACAGGGGATTCAGCTGAACAGTGAGTGGATAGATTTGTTAGCGAGCTAATGAGAGGAGCTGGTTTGTTTCCCCGGGGCTGCACAGCTTAGACTGTTGAATTGATGGCAACCTTATTCAGCCATCATCGAAAGGCTGTTTCGTATAATCGCACACAAACACGCATAATTAACTTAAAGCGCTGACATACCATGGGGCATTTTTTGTAAAATTATAATCTGTATATTTGCACCATGTGAGCTTTCCTCACATCAGTAGGAAATGATCCCGTTAGTATACCTGGTATTTCAAGCGTAACACAGTATTAACATTTCCTCCCCTTCAGCAGAAATGATTGAACGGCTGGAAATTTATGTGGGGATGTGAAAAAAGACAGCAGCCATCAGTATTTCCCCCCAACACAAAACCCCTCAAAAAGTGTAGCATTTCTAGTAGTTTATTAGTCAGTGGCAGTATTTACCATTCATAGCTCTAAACACAAACCTGTCTGATCCAAACTATTTGACTATTGGAGAGTGAATTCATGCTTTGTTCAACCCAACTCGAGCTAGAAAGTTAGTCAAAAGTTATAGTTACATTTGACTCAGTCACTTCTTTCATTACTCAGCCTGATAATCAGACCGAATCGGCAGTTAATTTCTATTTCATTAATCAGTCTGACAGGGAGTTCATAGTGAGGTGAAATACTTCTCCAGGTTGCAAATAACACAAACTGTGTTGATTGCTACAGCCTGACAGAGCCACTAGTTTGACTGTAGACTTTTGAGACGTTATTTTCCAACAGGAAGGTCTAAAAGCTCTAAAGCCTTCTCCGAATCGCCACAAGTAACGTTATGGTGGAGAAACAATGAATGAAGAACAATATTAAATAATACCAAGTACTTGCACTCAGTGTTGTCATTTACTATGACCCTGCATAAGCACTCAAGAGAAACGAATCAGGAGAGAATGCAATGGTCAAAACTTCTAATCTGAGAAGATAGAGGGTAAAAAAACAAGAACAACATTTTTTGCCTACACCCTCTTCAGGCTGTTCAGCTTGGTCCTATTTGTAGCTGTTCTACCTCAGATATTGAGCTCCAATGACTAAAGAGCAGATGCAATACAGACATACTGTACCCCTCAGAGTGTGACTAATTAAGGATGCGGACAGTTCTTGATATGGATTTTTACCCCTCTAATTTGCTAATTAAAATGCATCCATCCTCTCAGTTTTATGTGGGTCATGTCCAAGGGGACTGAACTAAGAACACATGGGGAAGAGAAGCAATTCCTTCTACACCCAATACCCTGCTGTCTGTAACATGCTTTAAGCAGCTGGTCAGTCCTCCACTCCACATAACACCAATGCGTTCTTCCTCTTTCTCACAATAATCATAACGTGACAGGATGGAGACACAAGCAACAGGTGGGAGACGCCTTCCCTGGAGTCACAGCCCTGATCCTTTTTACCCTCATGAAGTCACACATTGATCTCACCGGGGCTAATTCAATTTCAGGCCCTATCTGGGTTGGGGTGTCTGCCTGGAACAGGCTGCCGACCCTACTGCAGTCAGTTGACTCTGATGAGATCTGCAGGCCCAATCCCATTAGAAATAAGAGATCTTTGTCTGGAGCTGTGCGTTGGCCCCAATCCAACCTGGCCTCAGTGTGTGTGTGTGTGTCTGTCTGTCTGTGTGTGGGAATGCATCCCTGTTCCTGTACACAGAGAGTGTGACCTATTCACTTGGTATTAGTGGACATTACTCAGGGTGATGATTCAACATTCCTGTCTGATTTTTGGCTGGCACAGCACTTGGACCAGTCACTTCAATGCAACATCAACACAACAGCAGCTATTTAACACACTGGCTGAGCTGTCACACCAGCCTTCACATTATCTCTCTCTCTCTCTCTCTCTCTCTCTCTCTTTCATACAAACAAACACACAGCCACACACTCACACACACAGCCACACACAGCTTATGGCTTAGAGTGATGAAGCCATAAATAAATTCACTGTCTATCATGAATAAAGAAATATTAACATTCACAAGCTTCCACTGTATCTTTTCTACCTTAAATGTTCAATGTCACTTAGTGTGTGTGTGTGTGTGTATGTGTGTGTATGTGTGTGTGTATGTGCTTTACTTCTGATAGCCAAATATAGAGAAGAATTTTTCTCCTCTCCACATCTAGAAATGAAAACTCTGTTAATGGAGCAAACTTGTGGACACATCTCATAGATGTCTCCCTGAACTGAAAGATTAATTCCTACAAAAGGTTTAGAAGTTTTAAGGAATTACTCACAGGGTAGGCATTTGTTGTGCAGATTGGATGATGAGGAGCTCATGTTGCTGGAGAATAGTGGGAATATAATGAATCAGTGTGTGATGGCCGGTCAGCCCTGTGAGAGTTCAGCAGAGAGGCCCGCCGTTCATCCCCCACCTCCTCCGCTCACTCGGAATTGCTCCAAAAGTGACTGATGCCTTGACTGCCGCCCTGCTGCGCTCCTTCCCCGCTTCCCTCTTTCCCCCCTCAGTGGACTCTGTGCCACTTGGACAAGGCGAGAACAAGTTTGTGGCTCTGTGGAGCCGACCAGCTGACCAATGACAGGGAGGAGGGAGGAGCCGAGGGAGAGCGAGGAAGGGATTGAGAAAAGGGAAGGAGGGATTTTTATGTAACGGAGTGGAAAATACCAAGGAGAGACAGACACATGCCTTTGTTATTTTTGTCTTCTTAAAACCCCCCTCCCTCCTCCTCACCTCCTCCCTTCCTGTCTCTTGTTCCCTGTCTCCCTTTTTTCATTGCAGATTTAAACCCTCTCTCTCGGCTGTTGCACCTTCAGGGTCAAATGATTTTGAAAAATATTGCATTTGCAGGACACAGAATATCAATTTTATCATCATATTTTTATTGACATGCGCGTTCTTTTACAATTATTTGAATCACTATTGGAAGGTTTCCTCGTCATAAAGAACATATTGTTCTCCACAGAATAATTTTATTTTTTGAAGTCATAATGAGTATCAAAACTATTTTATAACCTCATCATAAAACATGGAGAAAATGTGCAACTACCTGCTAAAACAATAAATTGTCCTTGCCCTTGACTATAATTTTTATTAGTTTTGATGAAATATGTAACTCTGATCAAACACTAATCCTTTTAAAAACAATGATCCTTATGAGTAGCTTTAAAAATTGACATTGGTTGTAGTTGACTTTAGCACAAAAAGCTGTTATAAAGAAACTGCATTTCTCAAAGGCCCTTTTGAATGGTGAGGGGGAAAATGGACTACTTACACTGTATGGGATTCAAGGGATTGTAAGAACAAATTGTAGTATCTGAGAATTGATGTGTCCCAGACACCATCTAGTGGAGAACAGAGGTCAGTTCCACTTACTCTAAACTGGACTTGCTGGTTACACAATATTTGCATGCAGAGGCTTCACAAAACAGCATTACATCATTGCCTTTTTCCAAAACACTGCATTGACATTAGATGCAGAGAATGTCTGACAGAGTGTCGTGCTTCAGTTTGCAGGCAGGAAAAGGTGTTGGTGTGAGTCATTGCAAGAATCTGCACAAACTGACCCAACTTTCTGTCCTTGTACAATAACTTTGATCAACAGAAAATATACTTTTTTCCTTTACAATAACATGAATTTTCTTTATTTGTAGTGCACTTTTTGTAAACCATGGTACAAAACTCTTCACATTAGATACAAACATGTATGTGCTTATGTCTATAAATCCAAACAGCGAGCATGGAAACTTTCACTGCTGAAACTCCTGGCATCTATGCCAACCTTCAAAATGAAACTGCAAACACAGGCTTTAATGTAGCAGTTGGGAAGTGGTGGGAGTGACCAGTGATTTCTATCAATAAAAACACACTCTGTGTAAATGTCAGGGCTTGTGGTTTAGCCTAAATGCGCTGGTTGTGGCAAACACTGCAATGCAGCATCTTACCATACCGCGAATTTCCTCCTATGTGTGTGTGTGTGTGTGTGTGTGTGTGTGTGTGTGTGTGTGTGTTTGATCAGAAAATGTACAAAAAAGATAAAGAGAAAACAGATACAAAGAGAGGGAGAGGGAGAGAGTGGGCAGAGAAAGCATGATGTGACTCAAAGCGAGAAATCCTCTTCACCTCAAACTAAATTATGTGCGGGCTTTTTCATGACTGGGGGTTCACCTTCTGAGGCCCTGCAAAATCAATAGCTGGGACCAGGGCTGCTGTGCAAAAGCCAAGTTTGTTGTCTTGTGTTTTAAATTGAGATGAAAGCAATAGGCCAGCAAGCAAGAAGAAAGTGAGGGAAAATATATAGAAAGCAAACAGGCAGTGAGGCGTGATTGACAGAATATTGTTTATGTTGTCTGCACAAATATGAAAGGCCTCCTTTTTCTAAATAGGATTGGCTTTAGTACTTAATGTTGACCTTTGAGCTCTTTGGTCAAAAGCAATTACCGGCTATTTCAAAGCATTAAATCTGTTTGTTACCTTGCTCTTTAAGGATAAAACATATTTGACCCTGAGGTGAGAAAAGCAGGAAGAATTAACATCAAGAGGACTATTTGCTATCAGACTGCAGATGTGATACCAAGATTTCTGTTTTGCAGTCCCTTTTATTTTTGCATGAGTGTATCCTGGCTAGTCTTAAACAGCGCTTTTCCCGCCCTCACTACACCGGGCAAAACGCCAAAGCCATCAGGCAGTCATACGCCTACCATCAGCTGAGGAGTTGCACAGCAGTCTCTTTTCTAATTATACACCCAACCACAGAGAGCTACATGGAGAGAGGGAGCGAGCGTGTGGTACATGGAGAGAGGAAGAGGAGGGTGATTACAAATGGAAGAGAGGCTGAGAGTGCTACTCAGCAGCAAACACAGGGTGAACAAGTTCAGATGTGAGAGATTGAGAGAGAAAGAGAGAGAGACAGACAGACAGAAAGAAAGAGGTAGAGGGAGAGACATCAAATCTGTCTGAGAAAGGTTAACAGGACTGACTGACTGAGTAGAGTGGGAGTGTGAAATGTAAAAGCGAGTGGGAGGGAAGAGAGAGAGAGAGAAGAGGAGCAGAGGAGACAAGAAGAGAAAAGGAGGAGAATGTGTCTGATATACTGTCTGTTGAGCTTGTCTGGATGCCTCTGTTCATTCTGCTCTGTTTTGCCTTTTCACCTGCAGCCTGGGAGGACGACACAAGGAAGACAGGTGTGTGTGTGTGAGTGTGTGTGTGTGTGTGTGTGTGTGAGTGTGTGTGTGTGTGTGTGTGTGTGTGTGTGTGTGTGTGTGTGTGTGTGTGTGTGTGTGTGTGTGTGTGTGTGTGTGTGTGTGTGTGCGTGTGGACATTCTGTTTTCAGTTTGTGAACATGGATTGATGTGCTGTGTGAGGATAGATGCACAGAAAGATGGATGGATGGATGGAGGAACATGTAAGTAAGTCTCCTACAACCAGCTTATCTTCATCTATATATACAGGAACTCTGAATTTGTTTCTATCTTTTACTCCACTAAAAGAGCCAGTTAGGATATATGCTTTAGTCTGACTCTGAATGCACATTTGAGGAACTCTTCACGGTCCTTGGGATTCAGCACCAGGGGTGGAATTTGGTTGTGTTGCACTACATAGATAGAAACATCAGGCTCACTAAGTACATTGTTGCCACTACTGATATGCAAAAAATCCCGTCTTCAGTGCAGATTATTATGATGATGGCTTCACACACACTAAACACCACAGCATGTAAATTTCATTTCCATAGATTAACAACCTGCGTTGGACTAATCACCTCATAAGGTTACTGAGCCTGGGTAGAAATACAGCATAGGCCTGTTTGGGTCATGAGCCGATCATACCTGAGTGCCGGACACTGTTAGTAAGTCGACAGCACTTCAATGCCATTTGAATGAATTTACATTTACACTGTAGGCATTTAGCTGACAAATAGTTATCTATTTATTTCCCATGGTGTAATGATGAGTGGAATGTCATTTTGAGGGTCTTCTCTGATCTCAAAAAAAAAAAAACACACACTCACATACATAATAAAGAAACAGCTGCTATCAGAGGCAGATAGAATGAAAGAAGTCCATTCAGCGGCGTTGTTTAGCTATGATGATGACATAATATGGGCCACTGAGACAAGCTTTGCATTGACAGGCTGTGAAAGCACCCTCTGCTCTTTACTTCCTGTCATCACTTTAAGTAAATAATATATCCACAGAGTGGGTAAGAAGCTGTTGTGTGTGTGTGTGTGTGTGTGTGTGTGTGTGTGTGTGTGTGTGTGTGTGTGTGTGTGTGTGTGTGTGTGTGTTTGGCCACAAGTTGCTTATATTTAGTTCTCCTGAGTTGACTGACTCAATGGGCATGCACGTAAAGAGAATAATAGGATTTCGGTAGCTTGAGGTGTTGGAGATCCCTGTAGTTCCACGAGAAAGAGAGAGAAAGGCTGGGACTGTGTGATTAACATACTGGACCTATTAAGACACAAACTTTCCTTTGTTTGTAGGGTAAAATGTCACATGATAACTTGATTGAAAGACATTATCAAAAATAAAAAGGGAATATCCTGCTAAAATCTAACTTCTAACATTACATCCACCCCGTCCTTTTATTTTGCTTTGTCCTTACAGTGCTCATTCCTTTACCAACCACCGTGCAGTACTTTGTTACCATAGTCATTTCTACATTTTTCTTCTTTTTTTTTAAATTTAATGTTATTTTTTAGAGAAGGAGAAATAGAGGAATCGGTGGTTGGAAAGCCTTGATTTAAAGTAGATGGCAAAGTTATTGTTGAGATCTCAAGGGGGATACTTACAGGCAGTGATCTCACCAGGTGGCACATTCAGAGTGGATGGGTATAGAGAGAGGCTGAATAGAGGAGAAAATGATTTTCACCAGCTTAACACTTCGTTTGCGAAGGTATAAACTTGCTTGTAAAAAATTTTTTTTCTTCTGTTTCTCTTTTGTGTCTTCTACTTTTCAGATCGTGACCATTGGACCTAGCTATCTGCAACGCTTGCCAGGACACTAATGGAGTCTGTATCACATGATTGCAACACCTCCTGAACTTCTGCAGGAGGGCATGCAGTGCCAGTCTGAGTGACAGGCAGCATAAGCCAATGAGCTTCACACCAAACCCGGTTCTAGTCCCAGACAGGGACAGCCTTCCACTGAAAAAGAGGGACCAAAGACTCACAAACTCCCTATCACAGCAGCAGCAGTGTGATTCTACAACTTTCAAGGTGCCTTACCCTTACAAAAGCCACAGCGGGCTTAGGATGAAACACACAGGCCCGTTCCAGCCAGTGCCGAGAAGGGTTCCTACTCTCTACCAGCCCTGGATGCAGACTCACACATTCACCAGGTCCAAGCCTCATGTGCCGTCCCCATTCAGGGAGCATCATGGCTGGGCAGAGTGGGGGGAGTTCAACCCCCTTCCCCCTGGATGGGATTTTTCCCACTATTATCAGCACCACCGCCACTTATCTGGCACACCTGCATTCCACCCAGGCCATCCACACCCCCCCTCCAGATTCAGCCCTATCTCCCTGGTCTCTGAGGGTTTCCACAGAACAGGTGGAGGGTATGACTGGGAACAGCTTAAGACATTAAGGGACAAGAGTTTAAACACAGATAAGCAGAGCAATGGCAGGAATAAAGGACCATATATGAAGAGAAGAGAAAGGAAAGTTGAGGGTTTTAACCCATGGGTTAAAAAAACAAGTCCCCCATTACTGAGCACCTACCTACCTCACTCTCCATATGAGGGCCAACATGAGTTGTTGCACAAATCAACAAACGCTGTCAGACATCCTGTTTCTGGACATCCTGTCAGAAGAGTCACCCCTGGCGATAGCTCAAACAGTGCATACACCTCCGCGAGAGAGGAGACATCAAGATCTCCTGTCATGGCCTCTTCTGAGCATGCTCCTTCCTCCTCTTCCTCACCCAACCGTTTCCCCTGGCTACTCCCTCACTTTGTGGCCGGCTCGCTGATTGAGCTCAGAGACGGGCGGCTGAGACGGGTGGAGCACCTGCAGACGGAGGACTTCCTGCTTGGATCGCTGGCCTGTCCAGACCTGCGCCTGAGCAGCTGCACGGTGCAGAGCATCTCCCCTTCAGCCTCCTCTTCCTCCATCTCACGCCTCCTCATCCTGCTTCATGAGCAACAGTCACAGGTGACAGAAAATCTCTTTGTAGTATTCATCATTCACAGCAAACCCTTTGCAAGTAGCTGTCATTTTTCTCCTTCAGCAGTACATCTATCAAAGGTTGCATTCAGGTCATATTGGAATGGCTATAAACACAAATTTGATGTTCTATCAGTTATGAACACCATTGATGGAACAGGGTTAAGGCACAGAGGACAAATTCTTAAGTCTTCTCAAATTTGTAATGAGAAAATGCCTTCACTCAGGTTTTTACCGTGACATGGGAAGGAATAAAGCCAGTAATATTTTATATTTTTATTGTGCAATGCAATGAAAATACCAAAAACCTACATTTATTTATTCCCACTAACAAGCATTTCCAGTGTAGCCACAGCCTGATATAGCTTATTCCTCTGTGCCATAAATCTCGATTGTTGTCCAAACTATTCCAATACATGAATTAGCCACTCCTAGCATATTGTGATGAACATTGGCCTTCACAAATATACTGTCACCATAAAGTACTAGCATGGACAACGCGAATTAATCCACAGCTGAAAATAGTCCTGAAAAAATGCACCATGTGCTTCTGTTTGAGTAACATTTGCTAAAAATTACTGTGCCCAGCTGTTTTAGGAAATTATTGTACCTTTTGTTTTTAAATAAACTGTAGATTTGTGTTCTGCTTCTAAATATCTTCAGTGGGAACCAACAGACTAGTGGATGAGTACCACACAGTGGGCTGGAAGTCAGACAGTACTGAGAGAATCTTTATGGGAATTGTCCATTACAAAGATGTATATTAATTAGTATTGAAGAATTTGAACCTCAAGGCCAGTTCATGGTTTTCACTTGCCCTCAGATGGACACACTTCTATTCAAACGATGATCAGGGGTATGGGTACGCAGACATATTCCCATACGCACACTAGATCTTCTGACAGCAAGATTTTTTTAATTGGATTTTTCATTTGTTGGTCACATTGCACATTGAAATGTTTAACATGTAGTATATAACATATAAATAAATCCATAGAATGTGGGTCCCCTTCACAAAGAAATGCAAACTACGAGCCTGAATTTAAACCAGAGGTCTGTATTGAAAATATTGAACAGGTGAAGACAGGGTTTCAGCGTTCCAACACATTCGATTAATAAGTAGGCCTAAATAAATCATACTGGCAATTTCATAAATAATAATAGTGTCAAGAGAATTTCTTTTTTAGTTAACTTTAGCCTGGTTTTCCTTCAAGCTGACGCCATTGAGGTATTCATTCAGAAAATCAGAAAGTAATTTCAGCCAGTCGAGTTAGACGGCCGCCCACCATGAGCCGGGATCCGTTCAATGTTTCTACCTGTTAAAAGGGAGTTTTTTCGTCGCCAAGTTCTTGCTCATCGGGGAAATGTTGGGTCTCTAAATGTTGGGCATTGGCTGTGCTGTGTTTAGCGTGAAAGAGCAGCCAAATGCAACAGTTTTATTAAGTAATTCAAAAAACAGAAACTTGGTTTCAAACAAGTATGAAACCATTAAATGTTTCCAACTTTCCCACACTGTAACTGTTATTTGACTCTTTGGCATTTGAATCCAGCACAAATTGGAACAACATCACCCCCTAGTGAACAAGCGTATACGCTCTATGTCTCTGTCTCATTCATGTGTTTCCCTCTGCCAGGAGTTGGTGGATGTCTATGTGGAGTATCCGTTCTTTGTGCGTGGGCGGGGCTGGTC
This sequence comes from Istiophorus platypterus, assembly GCA_016859345.1. Classification (NCBI taxonomy): domain Eukaryota; kingdom Metazoa; phylum Chordata; class Actinopteri; order Istiophoriformes; family Istiophoridae; genus Istiophorus; species Istiophorus platypterus. The sequence goes on from CM029117.1 coordinate 7,415,808, forward strand.
CTCCTGCAGCCCTCAGAGGACTGCCCGTCTCTGCGGCCTGCAGTGCCACCAGCTCAGCGTGGGGGACATCTGCCTGGCCCTCACACCCGTCTCAGCTCCACAGCCTCCGTCGTCAGCCAACCTGGAGCCAAGAGCCTCACCCAGGAAGTCAGAGAGAGGCTGTAAGCTCATAAAGAGTATGCACCCACAGGTCCCCCCAGGGCTGCAGTGGCCAGCAGAGGGGAAGAAGAGGGGGGCGGAGGCAGTCCGGAGGAGACACTATTCAGCGCCTGAGCTGAGAGGTCCAGGGACCGATTGCATATAGTGGAGGGGGTCACTGGTTTATGAGCAGAGAGCAAGTAATACTCTTTTAAGCTCAGCTTTATTTAGCCTATATTTGCTGTCTTTCTACCTCCTTAATCATAATTCTGTGCTTGACTGTCTTTTTTTTATCGTATCTTAGGAGTAAAAGCTAAAGCAGAACAATAAGCTCGACTCTCAGGATCCCATAGAGGTTACATTAGCACATTTTTTCAAAGTAAGACAGGGATCACACACTGATAATGTGAGTTGAATCAGAGTTGAACATTACATCCTCAGTGAGCCTGATCTCTGCCTGGTTTCTTACAATGCAGAACTAAACCTTTGTCATGTAAGAGAAGTCTTTTGAAGAGAAAGTGGGGAGCCAAAGTGTAAAAATGTGTGAAATATGTGTCATTGCAGGGAGCTGCTTCAGCGACAGCGAGTCCGAAAAAAGATCTTGAAGGCTCAAAGAACATTTGTTTTAGTTTTCAGTCTGATGGTTCATATCCTCTCTAGCAGTCCTGAGAGAATCAGCCCATGTTCTTCGAAAGCATGTAAAAATACTCCCTCAGGTCGTTCAGTGCTGATGATATCATTTAAAGTTTATATCTCTCATCTGCCTAATATTATATAAAACTTCTTCATCCTGACAAATTGAGACGGAATTTCACACTGACAATCAACATTTTCGACTGTATCAGTAGGATTTAGTTTTACGCTTCTACCTCTATTTTCTATTTACGGTGACAGATATAATTGTGTTTTTAACGGTGTGGGCTGTGATGTAATATGCTTTGCTGGAGGCTATCAGCTTCTCAGTGAATGTCACTGTGAATGCCTTTCTTTGCCAGATTGATAAATGCACACATTATGTAAAGTATGTGCTTTGCTTTTTGTAATAATGTGCATTTTATGAGTGGAGATGCTTGTGGTATATTCTAAGTACTTTGAAGGCACAATCTGTAATCAGTGTACAACATCGTGTGTCATCACTGTGATGTAATTTCCTTCTGAGTAAACACAGTTCACACTTAATCAAGTGGTTGGGACAAAATTGAAATGAGGACCATGTAGACTCAACCATGATGTCACAGGTAAGGCAGACGGGTTGCAGTAAACCTGACCACAGACTGGGTCTTTGACTTGTAAAACAGCCTTCTCACGGTTGAATAAATATGTTGTGTAAAATTTGCTGCATTTTTTCATATGTTAAAACACTAAATCGCCAGTTGTCATTTCAGTAGCTGTTCTCATGCTTTTGATCACATCTCACAAACATCTTCAGCGTACGGAGAAAACTGTGATAATGGAGTTATAGATTTTCTAATATCATCCATCTACTATGGGAGATTTTGGAACATGATCGAAAGATTCAGAACAGCTACAGTACTAAATGAACCTTGTGCAGAGATTGTTTAGGCAAGTACAGCTTCCAATGTCAAGAATTAGCTTTCAGTCTCAACATTGTTTTGAAGGTGCAATGTGTAAGAAATGGCCAAATGTCAACTTCATACTCCAAGAGACATAGGGGGCAGCATTTTACCAGAAATTTTGGATAATGGGACAAATCCTGGTGGGCGGCTGCATCGTCGAAAACTCTTTAAAGTCTTTATCAGCCCTCTCTGTGTAACTGTGGACATGAGAGCATGCTGCATTTACCTTGCAATCTGATTGTGCAATCAGATAGGTTTTGTCGGTTCTTGTTAGACTGACGACAACAATTTCACACCCAATCCGCCCAGTCAGAGACAAGGAAGATGTAGTGGTGGCAGGAGTAGAGAACAAGCCAAAGATGTCGAGGAATGCGAGGGGGAGAGGGAGGGGGAGGGGGAGGGGGAGGGGGAGCAGCTAGACGGTATAGGGCCAGCAGGTTAGCATGCTAACTTCAGTAGATAAATCTGCAGACAATGCATAGACATCTTGGAAATAACATCAGAACTCTTATTTCTTCACATTTTTTTTACTAAAATACACACAGCTTAGAATGCCACTGTAAAGAACATTGAGACCGTATAAAGTAAAGGGAAAAAAACACATTTGTTACTTGTTTGATAGTTTCCATTTATTCAACTACTTTAATTTGATAAAATAAAATTACAGCTTCTGTTTGATCACCTGCAGCTCTGCTCTGACTTCAGAGGGCAGCTGCAGTCACCACCCCTGACTGCAGGGGAGTCAGGGGTGGTGCCCACCCTGATGTCCGCCTCATGAAGATGAATCACTGACATCTTGCAGACTGTAGGCCTTTCACAGGCCTGGTGATATATGTCTGCACCAGGAAAAGACGCCCAACAGCCAGTCATTTCAGTCCTATTCATTGTTATTAACAGTCTCGACTGTCATTCTTCTCCCCTACATCAGCAGAAAACACACAAGCTGCCAGATGGCTTACACCTGACCTGGTCCAACTGGACTGCTGAACAACCAGTTCAACACAGACGAAGTCTGTTGCTTAACATTTTTTCTGATCAGGAAATAAGTTCATCCAGTTGTTCCAAAAGACATGGTGCAGCGGTTCAGCAGGAAGGTGGAGATTCAAAGTTTTATGGGCTGAGTAATGCATTTTCAAATGCACATTTCCACGCAAGCAATATTTTATATTCTAATGCCTCATGTCATGAGAGAAATTAGATACAGATATGTGTAGTAGTAAGTGGTAAAAAAATGATTTTTTTACATTATGTTTTTAGCAATCCATGGTTTGTTTGAGCTTCCAAAGTAACTCCACAATGCTCAGGATCCTTTCAGTGCACTTTTTTCTAGTCACACTAACCGAAAACAAAGAAAATCCTTTGCTCTTGCCTTTCTCTGTGACCAATAGTTCTGATTGGTATGTGATAGTGGTTAATATTACATTGGTGGCTCAGCTGCTGGTCTCCCAGAATAAAGCTTGTTTTGTGACAGGAGCTCCCTGGTCACTATGCAGTCAATCATCTCATGTCTTCTTCCTCCACCTCTGTCTTTTTAAGCATCCCTCTCTGGATTTGCAAAACTCATAGTAGGGGGACAATCAGTGGCAGCCACAGGCTCTGACCACCATGTTGCGGTACTTCTTGAGGATTACGTTGGAGCTGTCGTCAAAGTAGAGCACTGAGATGCCATGGAGCTGCGTAGGGGCACAGCAGGGCTTGGGCACCGTGTCCGGGTTGATAAAGTGCACCTGTGGTTAGAAGGGGCTTACATCAGTCCTCACAGAAAGGAGGCAGTTGTAGGGAAAGTGCCTGTCATTGGGACTTACCAGGGTTTGTACAATAGCATGATTAGTGGCATTCATGTAGGAGTTGAGAGGGAAAGCACATTCCCCTTCGCAGTAGTATGCTGCATAGCCCTCTGGTGCTATGATCCAGTCCTGATCAGAGAGATACCACAGGCAAAGGGACAGTTAACTGTCACTTTCAGAGACAAATTTAAATGAAATTAAAACAAAATAAAAAAAAAATGAAAGTTCTGAATTATACCTGCCATCCTAAATCTTTGAAACTGACATACAGCTCATGTTTTTTACATCCCTCTTTAGAGAAGCCGAGGGTATCTGAAAGAAAAAATGCAAATATGAGTACAAACAGATGTATTAAAGTTGTAGGACTATAGGTCATTATAGCTCAACGATGGTGATTTTTTAAGGGTCCAGACACCTGTCGCAGCCTCCACTGCCTTCAATGCATCCTGAACAGTCCTCTGAGGTTTGGAGCGGTTAGACTGTCGAGCCTTGTGGCCATGGGCAGAACGGGTGCTGCGGAAGCGCACCTCACTGGCTTTGAAAAAGGCGACCATGAAGGGCTGCTTTTCCTGGGGCCCGCTGCCCGTTATCAGCCCCGCCAGGCTGGGGTTCCTCGTCTGGCCTAAAGGGGGAGACAGGAGAAATAAAGTCTCAATAACCCCTAAATAACATCTGAGTTTCCACTAAACAATCATGTGTTCATCTTTATATGACCACGACAACCAAATTCATAATTTAAACTCTGAGAGACTCAAAAGTCTCTTCCCTGTCTAACTCAATATGCGGTGTCCAAGGGATTTAAAGAGCATTCATCATAAACACAAGTCATTACTCTAGACAAAGACTGTAGTCTTTTGACTGTTGTCGCTTATATGAATCCCACCCCATGATTGTATGGCAGCAACTGACCGTGGCTGTTCTCCAAGACCAGGTGCAGGCCTAGGTTCAGCTCAGGGTTGACCAGCCAGAGGTTACTGATGGCGGTCAGGTCAAAAACCAGCCAGCCCTCCTTTGACGCCCAAACATCTCGCTGGTCCAGCAGCAGCAGCTCAACTTCACTGGGGAGAGAAAAATGTCAGTTAAGGGCAGATCAACATTTCAAGGTTTTTGATGAAGAGCTCCGACTGTGCTGAGTGAAATTAATGGAAACCAATGGCTATCTGGGAGCAATGAAAAAAAAAACATCTGAAGGCATGTGATATGCTTTGGAAAACAGTTAGCTGTTATTCAAGTTATATAAAATTATATTAGTAATAGACAAGAAATCCCAAACCCATGTGTGGTCCTGTGATATCTAGAGTGCAGACAGAAAGCATCAGGACAATTTGTTTCATGTTGTTTTGGCTAATACGTCAGCACATTGGATTTGAAGTATAACAACGACTTAGAGGCTGGAAAGAACTAACTTCCTGCCTTCTGTTTGAAGGTGTTTACATCCAAATTCATATACAAATTCCCCCAGTTTTCAGACAAGGCTACAGGAAAATAATACATTAATGGCAAGAAAGTTGTTTTACGGCCAGACACTGGACTGTTGTTGACTGGCCAATCAGACATCTGACCTCGGTCCAACTGAGAATGTGTTTCATTTGCTGAAGACCAGACTGGAAGCAGAAAACCCCCCAAAAAAGCATGTGGTGAATATGCCTGCAGAATAGGCCTGTTAGATCAGCATCACAGCAGAAAATACCAAGTATCAGTGGGCTGGAGGCTTCAACTAATTGCTATAAAGAAACCAAGTTTTAATGATGAATCATTTTAATTAAGTTTATATTAAGTTTTCAACTGATGTTGTGTCAACTAAAAAACAGGCAATGCAAGAGAAAGTGTGCTATTGTCCTCTTTGTATTTTCACTTCTGTCATTTCTTCTTTTGCCTCAGGCTTTGTTTCACATAAACCGCTTAAGCAGAAGGGACAAATACAGAACCACACATGGACAAAGGGCTTTAAAATTTAATTAGATTAAATGAGTCAGATTAACCGAAAAAAGACATATCAATCTGAACCCTCAGGGTAACTTCCCTTTGACAGTGAACACTCTGAATCATGTATTCCCTCACAGTGAACAGCCATTATCAAAGGCGAACTTTTTTAACTTCGAAGAAGAAAAATCCTTCAGTGATGTGTTGTTTTAAGGGCAGATTACACAGACAATGGCTTTGTTTACAGATTGAGCTTCAGACCCCCCAGGCAGACATCTTGTCTTTTGGTCCTCCTGCCTGTTCGTCTGTATGAAGTGGCCTTTTTGTGTCTGCGAATGACAATGGTGTTGCCCTTAACACCGTCGTCAGCCCCACTGTCACCAATGAAGGACTGTCCCCCTGGCAAGCTGAGGCATGTAGGCAAAGGTGTTACAGAGATTCTATGATGTGTGTGGATGCTGGAGCTTGGAATTAAGAGGAGGAGGGGGCTGTCAAGAGTATTACTGTTCCTCAACAGAAGATCTGTCAGGTTGTTATCCAATTTCATATGTGGGTTGAAACAAGAAGAATGCGTGAGAGTAACACAGAAGCTGCCAGACTGCCAGAAAAAAGAGAGCTACAGGCATGCAGATAGACTGGAATATGGAGGAACAGCCACCTATGTAACAGAGAGTAAAATGACATCCTAAGTGTTGAGGGTGTTATTTGTGGTCGGGGCTGCGTGTTATAAATGCAGGTCTCTCGGGGAATGTCCTGTTCTGATGGTGTGAGGGTAAACTTGCTCTGGAGAGAACCACAGTGTTTTTGTAATTGACACTAATGTCTGTGTAAACAGCTACAGTGCTGACACGAACATCAGCAGAAATAACCTGTGGGGGGAAACGTAGACAGACACAGCCAGTGCACACAGATCTGTGTGCGCGGACAGCAGCCTAACAACCAGTTTTCGCAGAAAAACACACGGTGGTATAATGTGTTTATCTAAATTTAACCACATTACTTGTACTAAGTCACTAACATAATATGATAATCAAATGTAGCAATGGCACATCCAGCTAACACAAAGATTTGGAGAGGGATTTCAGAATTGCTGTAAAGGGTCAGTTCACCTAGACATCTCCTCACTTGCCATGATATAACTTACCATGCAGAGTTGTAATTTAATTTTAAGCTGGGTTTACCTGCATAGCTTGAAGCCACCACAGCAATAGAACAGAGATAAATAGAATTTCAATCATTTACAGTGACTGAAAAAATTACATTGAAACATGTCTAAGAGAGTACAGCTACGCTAGCGGCTTTGTGAGGCTGCATGTAGGCACCATGGTGCTTTGAACTAAGTGCTAAGATAAGCCTGCTATGCAGGTATAGTATTTATCATGTTCAACATCATAATTTGGACTTTTAGCACGCATACATCTGCTAGTTAGCGTTCAACACAAAGTACAGCTGAGGTTAATGGGAAAGTGATTAGTTATTTGGTCATTTGTCCAACCAAAGTCTCATACAAATTAAAATGTCAACCTCATCGTGGCATTAAGGGAAACGTTCACGGCAGTTTTAAAGCATTTTTTCCAATAATTGTTGGGATATTTCATTTTTGACCAAGGTAGATGACTGAGACCAACAGACAGATGTAGCCTTCCTAGGAGTCATGCTGCTGGGATGGTTAAAAATTCACCAGTGATGTGTCTTACTACAATCAGTGCCCAAGGTGTCTCAGTCTTTTTCAGAACTACTCTCTACTCAATAAAAAGCCCTCAAAAAAAGACTGTGTTCTCTTGAATGAGGAATCATTTTCTTGAAAGCCATGTTAGTGGTGATGTCAAAAATCACCAGACTGAAGTGATACATTTGCAACAACATCAGGCACATCAAGGGAAAATATCAGCCAAGAAATGGTAAAATGGCTGGGAGCTGAGAATAATAATGATAATGATAATAATAAGGCATCCATACCTATTTGGAGGCTCCTGCAGGACCTGGTAGATGCTGACTCTGAGTGTCTCATTCTCGTAGCGTTCCTGGATGAAATCCTTGTATATCCTGAACTCGGCTGCTGTGACGGCCTCTCCGTCTGGAATACGGGAAAGGTCAAAACGAAATTCCCTTCGATGCTGCTGGTAGAGAAGATCCTGATCCTGATCAACTATCAGGGGAAGAAAGAGAAGAGGATATAGTTTGTGCAGCAGACCTGAAGTACAGGTGGTTTTCTGGCAGAGACAGAGGTCAGAAGCTGTGTATCAACATTTGATTGAGGCCTATGTTTCATCAAAGTCTCCCACCACACTCTACTTAACTGTGATACCACTGTGATTAATGGTTGATGGTTTCCTCCCAAGCTGCCATACACACATACAGTGAAATAATATTTCTTTGCCTCACAGGGAAAGTTTTTACATGTGTGGAAAAAGCAAACCGCTTGAGTACAATCAGATGGTTAACCAGTCAGTGGCTGCAATATCTGTCAAGGCTGTCACTGAGTCAAAGGATTCTCTGATGTGTGTCGCCCTGCCCACATCTCGGAAGCGCTGCTGCACGAGTGAAGTGATTGATCTAAACATCACTTAAGTCGAGTCTGCCATACATGCCAATGTGGGGGAGAAAAAACATACTCGGGGCTCGGTTTGGCTCCCTGTTTAAACTGCACACATGTGCTGACCACAAGAAAAGGTCTGTTAAGGCACTGCCCGGAAAACCACAGCAGCCCGTGTGCTTTTACAAACACACTCACGTAAAGTAGAAAGAGCCACACAAATTCTTGTGTGACTTAACTACCGGAGTCTGTAACACCCACACCACCCTGATCATTTTGCCATGTATCACTGTCCGGTGATTTAATTCTGATTGTAGAGGGTGAAGTGGAACAGCAGTAGCGGGTGGCACAGCGGGGGTTTCCACCCCGCCCTGAGCCGGCTGAAGCCCGCGAACACTCAGAGTTTCCAGAAGAACGGTGGCCAGAAAGACCCCAAAGCTTCCTGGAGCTTTCCAGTGTCGTGTTTTTACAGTGTTAGTCAATGTGTTTGTCCTTGGAAAGAGCAATGGAGGTCTCTGGTGAAGGTGTGCACAGCACAGCAGCGATTAGCCACTTTGAAAACATCCTGCCCGGTGGCATACACCATGACATCATCATGACATCACCCTGTGTTCCTACTGACGGTCCACTATTGTTTCAGTGCACAGACACCAATACACACCGTATCCCAACACCAGAAAGATAACATTTTTTTTTCACGAAAACATGCGAACACACACGCACACACTCAGATTCAAAGTCACAAAAACACACACAAGCCGTTCATCGTTAAGAATGGCGCATTCTGAACCCTGCGAGTCATTTGTTTGACCGCAATTAAATGCTGGAAGGGAACGAGGGGTGTTTTTATGAAAGCAATAATTGCTTGTAAGGACTTGGTGTGTTTACGTTAGAGACCATTAGCTGCAGAGATCAGACCTCAGATATGCAAACTTCCTTCTGGGAGGCATTTCAACACTTCAGATTTCTTCTGACACTGCAGGGCCACACAGCCACAGAGCTATCATTAACCTACTGCAATTTTATAGTAAGTGGGAGGGGTTTTTTCTTTTTTTTCTTTCTTTCTTTTTTTTTTACAAATCACTGTAGGTGGTGTTAAGATGCATCACAGTGTCTGCACAGAAACAGAACTTTTAAAAATGATGAAAATGCAATCCTCTTAAAAACCAATAATTGGTTTAATTGTTAGTAATGTCGTTCTTTGCATCAATCATGTTCTGTCTATTCATCTGTTATGTGTATGTCTTTAACTTATTATCGTTAGAGGTAAATATTACTCAACTGAATCTCTTTTCCACTTTTCAAAATCCATGACTCTCTGAATGTGTTGATAAAGCTGGTTGGTTGCAAATTATTAGAAACTCCAAAAAGGCTTTCGCTAAACAAATTTTGCACCTTTCCATAAATCTGCTGCAGATTGAGGAGAGGAGAGGTGAAATGTATCACATCATCCGTGCAATTACAGCAAAAGCTTAAAAGTAAAAAGAAAGCAATTATTTTGCACATGGATGTACAAGTAATGAGAAGCTTAATGAGATTTTCTGGCGGGGTCAAAGAAATTCTTTGCGTGATCCCCTTATGCTACCTACAGATCAGCTTAGCAGGACAAACACATTTCTTCCTCCACGTTCTAAAAACACACAATACTCCTTCTGTTCCTCAGTGGAATGGTCATTCCTCCAACTGTTAGGAGAGCATTTTGAACTTGTTCTTCCTTCTAATGAAAGCCAGTGATATTTCTGGTCATCAAATCTGTTTGCATGTTCTGCAGGTGTCTTGTGGACAGTGCAAAAAAGCCCACATTGAGCACATGTGCACTCGCCTCCAGGCAAAGACCTCCACAGCAGTAAACAAGGAGATCGACATGAGGAGCAGCAGAGCAGAGAGCTGCAGAACAGCTAAGACTGATAAGACTGATGGCAAAATCAGGCCTCAGCGCTACACTTAACATTACTTTCTTGTGTAATGTTGCATTACAATGAAACTAATTCTTTTTCCTGTGATTCTGGAGTACAACCTGTGGTCTTGTGTTCCAAGAAAAGTAAACATGTGCAGCCATGTACGTATATGAGCATGTGTGAAGTTATGTGATATACAGAAACTGTGCGTAGACTTAAAAATATGACTAGGAAACCCCTCAAATACTGTCTAACAAATGAAAAATAGGGGCTGAAAGATACTGGGTAAATGTGGCTGATTCATTTGAAATAATTCAGTAAGATACTTAAACCTCTGTCCACCTGCGCTACATACCTGGGTGCACTGGCAAAAGTGGCTGGGTGGCACTACAGCACCCCTCCCTCACACTGGAAGCTGTGGTCTTTGGAAAGGAAATAATCCAGATTGGTCTTGAAGCGATCATCTGGGGACCACCAAGATAGAGCCACTCCGGCACAATGTGGGAGCATGAGCTAAAAAACTCTGCCAATCATCAGCACAGGAGGCCGCGCTGGGCTTGAGAGAGGAATAAAACACACTCCTTGTGTCCTTTTTTCCCCTCCTTCCCCTTTATAATCAAAGTCTTCAGATGTGGAACCACATAAATCTGTTACTATGCACAACTGAGGGCATAAAATGTTACTTTATGTAATTTGGATTTTTTTTTTAAGTTTAATATCAACCACACATTTACAGGCTTATAGAAAAAATAACCCTAAATGGCTACTCGTTTAAAGGTTTCAGTATAATCTCAACGACAAGCAGAAAGATGGTTAAAGGTTTCTCTAGGATGTATCTTAGACAATCAAACGTCCCCTCCTCACATCGACCTACAATCCTTGTTATAGCCCTGAGGCAGGAGAGGGCCGTAAGGAAGACAAAGGTTGGTTTTGGATGTAACCACATCCGGATAAGAGCCACAGGCACCATGCCATCTGCCTGTTTCACCATAGTGATATCAGAGCTGCCATAGGATCTCCAAGGGAAACAAATGCAGGAGTTGCCTTTTATAAATTCAATTATGTCTGAGTGAGCCCAAACTCCCACCCGCGACCCCTGTGATTCACACCCTCCAAACAAACATACAAACAGACGCAAGATGCAGGAATGCACGCACACCTGCAATAACAGAGATCATTACAGCAATAACATGTGTTTAGATGCAGTTTGTATCTTGATCTCACCCAACTTGTCTCTCACTCCCCAGGGGTTTAGAAATGCCTGTTCAATTCCTAGTCATGCAAAACAAAGCCATGCTAAAGCCTCTCCCCCAGAGCTTTGAAGGGATTCTGGGGAAATCAGATACAGACATGTTGTCATAACATTTATGGCTTGGAATGCATAATGCTTGATTTCAAGTGAAGACAGTGACCTAAAAGTCACAGTGTTAGAGACACAGAGGCTAACACAGTGACACACAGTTAGTCTGTGGCTGTAAATGACTTGACAATAAAGTGGAGAGCATCTAAAACCTTAATTCTTACATTGATTGAGGCGGATAACAAGAATAGAACTTCCCCTGAAAACACAATATACTGAAGTTATAGCTTGTTGTTCTGGACAGATTGGGAAGAGAAGTCATATATCTGGAAAATAGCTTTTTTTAAGTTTTACATGTTTTTATTAACAATTCCCTACGGTATTAGTTTGTAGTCAATTGTGATACGGGAGAGGCAGATTTTGATTGTGACACTCTGTACAGAGTACCACGGGCACATTGTATGTCCTTTTAATAATTTTTAAAAATCATAAAATCAAATTCATAATCCTTCTAAACAATTACACACTCACTGTGTCTATGGAATCTAATACAAGTTAGACATTCTACGTTTACAATTGAAAAGAAAGCGGAGGGGACTTCCAAAAGTCGAATTGGAAACTTACCGAGGTTGGTAAAGCTCATCACCATATCTGTGTCATCTAGGAAGCGGCTTTCCTGAGGGGTGACCACGGGGGAGGCCGGGGTCGGTAAAACGGGCTTGTAATAAGAATATCCGCGCGGCTCTGCGTCTGTAGAGATGGTGTTGTACAGGTCCAGCATGAACATGGGGGCAGCGTTGTGTTTAGTGTGGACGTGCGGCCGCGGACGGTGCGGCAGCCCCAGGATGGAGAGGATCTCCCGTTGCATCTCCCTGCGCTCCTGGCTCCGCAGCCGTCGCTGGATGAAGCTGGAGCGCACCTCGTTGTCCATGGAAAAGTTGGAGAAGGCGACCTGCGTGGCCGACACGCAGAGACCCCAAGACAGGAGGGTCATTATTATCGCCAAGGCGCTTGTCAACATTTTACCCAAATTTTACGCGCGGCTCGGACAAGTCGATAGGTGACACTGGACACGCGTCTCCTCCTTTATGCGTTGATGTAAAACACACTATCTTCTATCAGCTCAGAGTTTCATTCCCTCCTCCTCTGTCGTTACGCACTGTCTGGTCTTGCCGTGCGCTCTTCTTGATGGCAACTTTGGAATGAATTTTATTGAGGCTGTGTCAGGGGAGGGGCGGGGAGGGCTCAGAATGGGATAAACCAAGACTGGAAAGGCTGGGGCGGCGTGTGGGAGTGAGGCAATGAAAAGTAGGGCGAGAATGGATCAGTGTCCTTTCATGAAGTGCACTCCTCTATCTTGGTAACAAGTTGGGCGGGGTGTGGACCTCTCAGGCCCAAGTGAACCATCACTGCGTCCTTTGTCTGGACACGATTGTTTGGCCACTGATACACATGGGATCTAGTTAATACTTGACTATCGCATCTTTTCCCTGGAAATATTCCTTACTCTCTGTAAGTCTCGGCCTCAGCCAGCGTCTCTCTGTTGTGATCATCCCTTGGTTCTCAATGCCTCAGTTGTCAAAGGTCGTGTATACTCATTTTTTCACATTCCATAATATTTTGCTTTTAACAGATCTGGACTGTTTAAATTTACTGGCACTGTGCCTCAACACTGCACATATGAAGATACTCCAGGACTAAATAATCACTCTAAAAGTAAAGAGGGGAAATCCCTTAATCCCTTCTTCAAGGCAGACACCTTTGAACTCAAACAATAAAGTCGGGCCCACCCTAACTGTCGAGGGGTCTAAGTGATCAGCAACGCAGGTACATGAAGGGGCATGCCAGTGGCCCCTATGAATTACCACAACAATGTGTAAAGCACTCCACTTTGACTGCTTTAATAGAGTGTTAATGGGGGTGGAGGGATGGCGATGAATGACAAATGAACAATCCAACATTGGAGTACAGATAATACATGTGCTTAACTCTGCTTTGAGGATGGCAGTGACTGGAGCTGCACAGAAATTTCAAGGGAGGGGGTTAATATGTCACAGCCACAATCTGAAATGGCCTTTTACTAATGTTCTTCTCTGTGTCTCAACTTCTACCTTCAACGTCTCTCTTTGTATAAAGGGAGTCACTGGAACAATCCATAAACAAATTCATTCGAACTAAAATTATACAACACAAAAGGTAATTCATAGTTACATTAGCACAAGAAAACATGTTTTTCCCAGAACAGGTCACTTTACATGACTCATTCAGTGTCCTCCCTATCCACCACAAACATTTGTAAACCTTACTACTTGTTTAATGGTAACTATTTAAGACTGTAAAAATCTGTTTTTGCTCAGGCACTCTTGTCAACATGTCCTCTCACTGGCAGCGTCATCATTTCATGAATGCGCCTCTTCTTAATGTACTCGGTCGATCTAGCATGGATCATTCATCACGCCTCCCACTGGAGCTACAGCCGTAACGTGTGTCAAGCCGCTTTAATGCACGCAACAGATGAATAGGAAGCACTGAAGACGATCCGTTTGAATATGTTTCTCGTATATCGGGGTCAGCTATACCATGAAACTGTGAAGGGTTGTTCTTGATCCTCCACCACCAAAAAGTCTTTATCCTATAGCCAACTGGTTGTTGACTGATCGACCTGATTTTTCTTTTGCATTCAAGTCCCCTTTCATTCAGATTATGTGTCCATGCAAGGCAACATCTACATTAAAACGGGCCAGGAAGGGACCGAGGGCATGGTTGCTTTTACTGCCGGGAGGTACATGAGGACGTTTACTACGGCGGCTACTACTACACCTCTCACACCCCCGGGCGGTGCAGCACCGTCACTTTTTATCGCGCAGCGCCTCCAAGCGTTGGGTGCGGAAACCGTATGCTCTTTCCTCCGGGCCGCTACGTCACCAAGCCGCGACGCGCTGAGGAACAAGCGCCACATTTCTGCAGCGGCCGCATACCTCGGCGTTTTCAGCGTTTACCGCGTTAGCTTTAGCCACAGCCAGAACAAATCTGGGGTATGTATATTCATGTACTAACGAGGCGGCGTACCAGACGCTGCTGGTGTTTGGATACGGCGGTCGAAAGCGTTTCTGCTCAGGAAACTTACCGGCAACAGTCGATGGTCTCAAAAACTGGTGTGGCTAACGTTAGCTAGCGCTGAATTACCCTCTTTTTCTTACCAGCTCTGTGGTTACATCGGTAGCGTATGAGCGGAGAGTAACTTTGAATATGTCAAAGGCGGTTAAACTTCCCATATGCACCTATGGTAACACTAGTTTACCGCTGATATTTAGAAGCTAACTGACAGCGTTAGCGTTAGCTGCCAAGCTACGTCTTGTAAAGTGTCAAATGTTTTTGGTCTGCGATAGTTGAGTAAACCTTTCCTGATATCTAACCTATATTAATAGTGTTGAGTTTGTAATCTGATTGCCATGATAAGGGTCCAATAGCAAAAATTGATCGTCTAACCCGATGCTGTAACGATAGCTAACAAGCGTTACACGCTCTCACACCCTCAGCTGCAACTAGCTTGTTTTTTTCAGCTGCTATATGTTACGTCTGAACACGATTTTGCTCTCAATGATGCCGATGGATCCGAAAAAGACGGTCCGTGCAGTCTGCTGTTACCAAATCACACCGTGCCTCTGTTTTGTCTCTCAGGTGCAAATCAGGACCAACGTTAATGCACCATGAGTTTATTTGGGACGAGCTCCGGGTTTGGAACAGGTGGGACTGGTGTGTTTGGGAGCACAACAACAGACAGCCATAATCCCATGAAGGTAAAGCCGGAGGAGTACAGGGAAAAAAAAGTATTCAACATGTTGGGGTTTGTTTTTTTTCATACATTGTTACAATGGCTCCTTGGAGACTGTGCATTTGACTTTTTACCTGATGGCGTTGTGTTTTCCCTTGTTACTTATGTTCCTGACCTGTCCTACAGGATGTTGAAGTAACCTCACCTCCAGATGACAGCATCAGCTGTTTGGCTTTTAGTCCACCCACCATGCCAGGGAACTTCCTGATTGGAGGATCCTGGGCCAATGATGTGAGTTATTTATTCAGTCACAAAAATCGTGTATAGTGAAATGTACAGTATTTAATGAAACATAATCTGTAATAATTATAATGTGGGATTTGAGTAGAGTTGAGAGGCCAGAGGATGTCTTCACCAGGCTTTTCTTTCATGAAGAATTACATTTGCAAATGACAAGGTTATAGTATCATCAGAATTTTACACGGTTTAACTTTGGTTTTATTTGACACCCAGGTCAGGTGCTGGGAGGTGCAGGATAATGGACAGACTGTCCCCAAAGCCCAGCAGATGCACACAGGACCTGTGCTGGATGCATGCTGGAGCGATGTAAGTCTCATCATGCAGACTAGTTTCAGCCCTTCACTAGATGCCGACTTCCTGGTCAGAGAATAATTTATGATGTGTCATTCTCTTTAACCAGGATGGGAGTAAAGTGTTCACTGCCTCCTGTGACAAAACAGCCAAGATGTGGGATCTTAACAGCAATCAAGCCATGCAGATTGCACAGGTTGGATGAGAGCCCCCAAATCAACTATGTGGTCGAAACAATTAAGTAAACTCAGCTAAGACCTTTCATCATTTCTCCTCACAGCATGATGGTCCAATCAAAGCAATCCACTGGATAAAAGCCCCTAACTACAGCTGTGTCATGACTGGCAGCTGGGACAAAACACTGAAGGTACAACACATTGAGGACTACACTTTTTGTTTTCTCAAAGTAATTCAGGCAAGTTTCAGAAATTAGTACCAAATCAGCTTTCAGAAAGTCTATCTCATCTCAAGTGCATCAGAATTCTATCAATCTGTAATGACCACAGATTAGTCTTTATTCCTGATGTGCTTGTGTAGACACTGGCCCATAACCATAACCTCAAAGGAGCAGTTTATCAGAAAGTGGCATGTCAACTAAAGCTTAATGTAGCACCGAGAAATTGACAGCTTTTCTGTTCTTCTTCCCAGTTCTGGGACACCCGCTCTCCCAATCCTATGATGTCATTGCCAATGCCAGAGAGATGCTACTGTGCAGATGTTGTAAGTGGTTTTTGAGGGGTGTGACATTTATTTTAATGCTTGCTGATTGGATTATTGAATACTTTTTTTTTTCCCCTTAACTTCCTAACCTTGTATGTAGGTCTACCCTATGGCAGTGGTTGCCACAGCCGAGAGGGGACTGATAGTTTACCAGTTGGAGAACCAGCCCTCTGAATTTCGCAGAATAGACTCTCCCCTCAAACATCAGGTGGATACTAAGTACCATTAACTATTATCTTTTGATTATTTCTCTTTTTTTTTTTTTTTTTTTTACACCATATCCCCTAAACTGGTACTTTTCAAGTAAAATCAGATACATTTTCCCTGACAATGAGTACAAAACTACTTTTAAGTAAGATGCATTCATGCATTTCATGCATTCTGGCTATTTAATCTGAGCAGTTTTTTTTGCCCTTGTCTTGCAGCACCGCTGTGTTGCCATATTCAAGGACAAGCAGAACAAGCCCACAGGCTTTGCACTGGGAAGCATTGAGGGCCGAGTGGCCATCCACTACATCAACCCTCCAAACCCGTGAGTGTCTAAAACAATCAATTTTCCTACAAATGAGTTTTTGGAGTCTCGCTCAGTCACTACAGGTGTTTCTTGAATTCACTATTGTAGGGACATACTTTATTACCACCTTGTTTACACGATTTAAGACCTGAGATACAAAATGATATGAATGTGTTTTGCTGATGTCTTTTAGAGCCAAAGACAACTTCACCTTCAAGTGCCACAGGTCCAATGGAACCAACGCAACCACTCCACAGGACATCTATGCTGTAAGTTTTTCTGAATTTCTGAGACAGTGGTGACATTGTGTATCCTTTGTGCTTGATTTTAAAGGAGATTTTATTAGCATTTTTCTATAAGATTAAAGACAAATTATACTAGATTGTGGATTTTATTCTCAAGCGTTTTGGTTCAACTTGTTCTAAAAGACCTATTTCAAAGCAGACATTCTCCTTGTCATAGGAAGAAAAACCCGGGTAGGACTAATAACATAAACAATGGATGCCTTGGAAGTTAATTAATTAGTCCTGTGCTTTTTCCTACTCTTACATGTCATATATGCAGTGAAAAGTTCTAATAATAGTGTTTGATCAATTACATTGTTCATTATATGAAATCAGTGTTAATGTGAACATGGCTAAACATGCATTTGTAAATACACCTATTATAACATAAATGCTGTTTCCTTTAAATATTAGTATGATTCCACCTTGTGTTCCTATCGGATTAATTATATCTGTCAATTTTTAAAACAATATGGTTGACATCATGGTAGAAAGCCCCTGTAAATCATTTAACAGGTTCACTGATTATTAAAAAAAAAAAAAGTCTATGTGATACACTAACCTAGTTTTCCTGTCAGGTGAATGCTATCTCCTTCCATCCTGTCCATGGCACACTGGCTACTGTGGGCTCAGACGGGCGCTTCAGTTTCTGGGACAAAGATGCTCGCACAAAGTTGAAGACATCAGAGCAGCTTGACCAGCCCATTACAGCCTGCTGCTTCAACCACAATGGCAACATCTTTGCATATGCTTCCAGTTACGACTGGTCAAAGGTAGGATGTGTAAAATCTTTACAAAAGTTGTGAACGGGTCTTCGTATTTTACTACCGTAGTTTGCAATGTTTGCGATTTCATTCTGGTCTCTACTCAAAATTGTGCTCCCAAGTCTTCCTGTTCTGTAGTCACTGACAGGAATTCTGAATCCCTCAGGGCCATGAGTACTACAACCCCCAGAAAAAGAACTACATCTTCCTGAGGAATGCTGCAGAGGAGCTGAAACCTCGGAACAAGAAATGGTGAGAGAAGGGCAGCCACTGTCTGTAAACCCGGAGACCGAGGGTTGCCGGGTGGGGCTGCCCCACTTCCTCTGAACTTGTGACTCAGTCTGGGGCTTCTAAAGTCACCCCTTCACATGCAAGGATCTGGGCAGTGAGGATACTGAAATGATTCAAATCTCATTTCTGTGATGTACCGCTATAATTAGCCACTTTGTATGGGATAGGTGCCACGCTGACCTGAGTGAAATCATTTTGAAAGCTTATCTGTATTCTGCTGTAATAGTGTATACAACCTGCCTTTGCACATGTACAGTCAGAATTTTTTGGGAGATCAAACCTGCTGTTTTTTTCTGTTGTTTTTGTTTTTATGGTATTTAGCTTGTAAGTGGTTAGGCCTTGCATTGTGTTCAATAACATAAAATATATTTTTGGACTTATTTATTAAGTTATAGTAATAATGGTGGAAGGATTCAGGGAATACTGAACATAGGAAATCAATAATTTACAATGAGTCAACCATCATTTGTAAGGATTTCTTTTTCTCTCCTGTAGTGACTTTGTCCTGTTTATTTTGTGCAAAGAGGGACACAGTGAGAACCTTTTCAGAAATAAACAAACAAACAAAAACCCTGAAAAATGTTCTTTGTGACTGACTGCTCCCTCCTGTCTTTAGATTCGTCGTGCCAAGTCGCATCTCTTGTGAGGAAATGCGGAAGACCTGCTGCTTTAGTGTGTGTATACGCTCGAGACAGACTCCTTCCTTTCGGCAAACACCTGGACCAATGCCGTGGTGCTACGTGTACTGTGCATGGACCAATCAGAGGCGCCTACCCAACCTGGCATTGATGACAGCTGCGTGACAATTGGTCTTAGAGGTCATCATATAAGGGGAGGGCTTTATTTGTCATTCATCTTGATGTTTCGATTTTTTTTTTTTTTTTTTTTTGTCCATCTCCTTCCTTTTTTACAGCTTTCCAAAGACTTTTCATTCTCTTTGATTTGATGCTACTCCGTGGATTAGCTCCGTTATTGAAACTGGGATGTAAAATAAATAACCACGTGCATACTCTTAGATTTGAACCTGTTTATTCCAACATGAGGGAGTAAGTAGGTTAAAAATAACCTATTGTGTTTGCTGTATAAATGTTTGTTGGGGAATTTATGGAACTGTAACGTGCATGCAAAACAATGACCACTATCTCATATTTCAGCTGTAAATCTCTCCATCATGTGGGTCTCAAGACATTGGAATAATCAAAAAAAAAAAAAAAAAAAAGATAAACTTTGAACAGCATCTGTGTCACAATGACCCCTTCTGTCTGCTTGATTTAATCCAAGTTAACCAGCAGGGTGAGCATTTTACCCTTCTGTGTGTTAACTTAGCAGTTACCTGTAGAAAAGACCAGGAGCTGTGGTGTGAGAGCTAAGTAGGACGAGTGAGATCAAAGCAGGAGAGTGGGGTTCTTCATCCAGGTTAAGTCCTTTTGGCAGGGATACACAGCTGGAAATGGGGGGATTTATCAAGAGGATATGAATGAGCTAGC
The DNA here is from genome assembly GCA_016859345.1 of Istiophorus platypterus. Taxonomy (NCBI): domain Eukaryota; kingdom Metazoa; phylum Chordata; class Actinopteri; order Istiophoriformes; family Istiophoridae; genus Istiophorus; species Istiophorus platypterus. The sequence continues at coordinate 7,435,393 of CM029117.1, forward strand.
ACGGGCTGCTACAAAGGCCATGTGTGAAAAGTGAAGCAGTTCATAGAGGAGAAGGTGTGAATTAAATGCCTTTTTATTGAGGTCATTAGAGTATCACCTCACTGTTAGCCTGACCCATGGTACTTAGCAGTAAAACTGCAAGGCACCGAGGGCGGGAAAAATATGCTGCTGCATCAATTCACCGGCTCCTCACAGCTTTCATGGGGTGACACTGGTGCCACTGCTATAGACCGGCGTCTCCTCCACTGTTCCGTTAGACCTATCTGAACAGAAAGTCCTCCAGGTTGACTGTGCTCATTATTATAAATAAGAGGTTTAGTGACTAGCTCCTCTAAACATCGGAAGATAAATATTTGGGCAGTCAAGCAATTACAGATGTTTCACTGAGCGACTTACCTGTTGCTTTGGACCTGTGGATCTGCCCTTTGCTCCACAGAGGTTGTCAGTGTTTGTTAGTGGACAAACACATGAACCTAACTATGGAAGTGGAAATCAAGCTGTGAACTCACAGGTTACATTTACTTTAAGTTTTGCAAAATATGTAATCCTTTTATGAACAGGTTATACGAGGTGGCCTGTTGATGCAGGCCCATTGAAATTTGTCCTAAGTTGGCGAGTTGGTTAAAGGAACACTATTGTGAACTGGCCTTGGAGCTCTGACATTGCCTTCCCAAAAAAAGGAGTCTAACAGCAACATGCTACTTGTAGTACTTTTAATTTGATCTACCTTGGTATTGTATTGTTCAGGACCACAGTATTCCAGACTGTGATAGGACATATTTGTGAGGCCATAATAGGAAGACTGGAGTAGATCAAGTAACGTAAGGCCTAGTAAGGGTTCACTGTGCATCCAGTTGGAGTGGTGCGGCTGCTGCCTCCCCTTTTGTTTCAGACGCACTGTATCGCACGCTTCTCGCGCCGTATGTGCCGTGTCATGGTGATAGAGCGAAGTGCGAGGAAAAGTAAGCAAACTTTGAACTGCTGCTTGTTGGATTTCGGAGCGGTGCGTCGGGATCAGGGGGCCGAGGCGTTTACCTCCACCTCAGCCTTACCATGCGGCCGCGCTTCGTACAGTACGGGGCCTTTTTCTTTGTGTTGTAAAGGACAAAAGCAGGTGCAGCGCAGCGCCGGGGGGGAGGCGAGCCAATGGGAGGCGCCGCTGCGCAAGATGGCACTCGGCGACGGCGCCGATTGGTCAAGAGTTAGGCGTGGGCGCGGCCCCGGGCCGCGGCGTATAAAACCTCGGCGCACTCTCGCCCCGGCGTCGTTGAACGAGTCGCCAGCTTGGACGCGGGGCGAGCGGGGTCCGGGACGCGCGAGCCGCCGTAAATGTCATCGGGTCCCCGCAACTTTGAGCGAAGGTCACGGCGCGAGGAGACGCTCGTCCGCACGGAGCGTCGCCGCCGCTGATGCGGGCACGTTGTTGAGCGCGTAAAGTTGGTGGTCGACCGAGCCCCTGCTCCTCCTCTCCGGCTGACCAATGCTCCTGCACCAGTTCGTGAACGGAGCCCTGGAAGCCATGCATCCCACAACGCTTCAGAAAGACACCACTTTTACCAAGATCTTCGTGGGCGGGCTGCCGTACCACACCAACGACGCCTCCCTGAGAAAATACTTCGAGGCCTTCGGGGACATCGACGAGGCTGTGGTGATAACGGACAGACAGACCGGTAAATCCAGAGGATACGGTTTTGTAAGTACCAACAAGTCGGGCGTGCGCGTCCCGTGGCGCACGCCCGCCCCGCTCTCCTTCACAACTTGTAACCTAATTAAAGCGGATCGCCACTTATTTGTTACCGTATTCGCTTTATTTCCGCTATACAGCTCCGTCCCTGGCGATTGTCCATAAAAAAAAAAAATCTGCTTTGTTTCTGCATGACAGCCTTTTACGCGCTGCCGTCCCCACCTTTTCTCTCTACGTGTGTGTGTAGGTATATGAGTAAATATGAATACTGGTTACATCTGCTACATGTAATGATTGAGATACATGGCAAAGGTAGTCCTCACTGAGTCTTAAGCGCACAATTGCACAGCATCTCTGGTGTTTTTCGCCTGCCTGGCTGTTATTTTAGCCTAATGAGGATGAGGGATCACTCAAGTTGAGGGGTAACTAAGAAGATTATATTTCAACATATGTCTGATGCCCCCCCCCCCGCCCTCGATCCCCCACTACCCCCCCCCCCCAGTGAAGAATGGCCCCCCTCCCTACTATCAACCCTGAGTCTTATAGACTTGTGTGTGAATATATATTTGTGTGTGTGTGTGTGTGTGTGGGGGGGGGGTCTGCACATCATGCTTACTTTATATGGTCATTTTGGAGCAGTGGGGAGGTTGACCTTGCACACCATGCCCTCCATTGTCAAGGAAAAGGAGCAGTTGGCTTTAGCACATGATCCACATCAAATCTCTACTGCTGAGAGAGAGAGAGAGAGAAATACCAAAATGGGGGAAAAAAAGGGCTCTTTCCTATCTCACATTTTTTGAGTCTGGCCAAGCTATCAGGCAATGTTTAAAACTTTAAATAAGAACAAAACCTTACACTGGGTTTTTTATGGTCTATACCCTGTCGACTTATCTCTGCTTCTGGTTGTAGAGTGGAGGAACAAAGTTTACATGTACATTAGTCACACCCTGATCCTTGGCCATTGTTGCCCTAAGTCAGATTAATTTTAAAAAATATCCAGGAATCATTGTGATGTCTGATATATATATCTACGGATAACAGGTGAGTTGACACAAAGAACAGAAGCAGCACAAGAAATGCAAATATTTACCAGAACCCTGGAAAGAGGCATCAGCCATAATGAACTTCCAGGCCAAAGAAGGAATGGAAAACTTATGTGTGCCTGTTTAATTCTAAAGGTACAATTGTAAGACAAGTGCTCTCAGTGTTTACACATCCACTCTCCAACTCGGAGGGAAGCTGCCCGGTGAGTCTAGTTGGTATCAGACGGTCGCGTATTGAGGCTGGAGTTTCAGGTTAAACAGGCTCAGAGTGATGTAGGCTCTGCCTACGGCAAAGCTCACATATCCGTGGTAGTGAAATGATCAGCACTATTCTCTGTGCACTTTGTGTGTGGCATGAGGCAACCTGCTAATTCTGTTTCTGAGCGTTCCAGTTGGGTAGGTAGCTGGCGGCAGCAGGAGGGGAGGGAGGTGTCCCAGAGCTGAGCGCACCTTTTTCTAAACACACTTCAGAGGTGGATTAGTAGCCCCCCCCCCCAACAGCAAGGCTCTTCTCAGTATAAACACAGCCTCGTTCCTTCCTGTGTGTTCACAACACAGGCCCTGGAGTGGGCTTTGTTCCGGATCCTTCCACTGTGAAGAAGCATACTGCTTTTAAAAACGTCCTCTTAAACAATGCAAGCCGTGGCCTACATTCACTGCTCGGTCCACACACCGAGGTGAGTGAACCCTCTGAGTTGGCACAACATGGCAATCAAAACAGAAGGACTCGTCTAATGCCAGGAGGGAGAGAGGAGGGGGAGACTAATACCAATCTCCTTAATATTTTTGTCCCTAATTGGATAAGCTCCTTGTTGCTCTTCCCAGATCCATATTTCAGCAGCCCTCCCCATGGCTGAGTGGCAGGCTACTGCTGCTGTGGGCAGTTTTTCGAAGCTTACCATCGTGCTTTGTTTGTAACTTCCTTTTTTTTTTCTTTTTCTTATTCAGAGAAACAGAATCTTAGCTGTGGAGGGGCTATAGGGGGAATTTTATAAGGCCTAATGACCAAATCATGTTCTTTGTGTGCCGTGTTATTTTTTTTTTTACCTAAATAGTTAATGTATTACCAGCCGCAGACACTTTGCTTCCACCTTTTTGTAAGATGAGATGATTGGAGGGGTTGGTTGGTTGGTTGTTTGTTTGTTTGTTTGTTTTTACCTCATGGGACTTTGTTGACGAGTCTGATTCTGTCGCCAGGTGACAATGACAGACCGAGGGGCAGCCGAGAGAGCCTGCAAGGATCCCAACCCCATCATTGACGGCAGGAAGGCCAATGTCAACCTGGCTTACCTGGGCGCCAAGCCCCGCAGCATACAGACAGGTGAGATATATGTCGTTTGAAGCTCCGGTAAATCATCCATAAAGTTATGCTGCTTCTATCCTAATCAACCGATGGTGGTTAGAAAGTATCGCGTCACTGTAAGGAGGCTGTCTCAGCTTGCCCCAGCATACAAACAAATGTGTAATAAATCACCTCTTCATGTTCAATTCAAACTTCTGCTTGTATTTTTGTATCTCCTTAGTGATAAAAGACACAGTTTGCTACCAGTCAGCGTGTGTGGCAGGCAGTATTAGCTTGCCACTGCATTCAGTGGCGACGATCCATACTCTTTAACAGGCAGCAGATTGTATATTCACTAACCAAATAACATTCAGTTTCTCAATTACATGCACACATTGCTGTTGCTTACTGCACATTTGGAACTGTTGTTTCATTATGGGTAGGTTTGAAACTGACTCTGCGCGTGTCTCTCTGCCCTCTGTGTATTGTTCTCTGGTCCTCCTCTGTAAATGCAAATATGTGTGTCTGACAGCCGGCCTCCTATCTTCCAGGCATATCCATCGGAGTGCAGCCCATTCACCCAGCACTCATCCAGAGGCAGTATGGGTAAGTAAGCAGGAGTGGGCGCTTGTTGTTTTTCTCATGTATTTTCCGCTCTGTGGGATGGCCACTAGGCTACTATTTCTTTGACAAACAGGGCCTCTGGAAAGTACATGTCAGTTTCTTTGGCCACATGCAACTCCACAAGTAGTCTATTAGCATATTTGAGTTTCGTAGGGCCGGGAGATGGTTCACATATCTGTGATAATAGAAGAGCATTCCAGAGGTGAATGTGTGACTCCCTTGTTAACTTCTGTCAGGAGCCGTTTGACTCGCCTACCTGCCCGAGTGGGCCCTGTCCCTGAGAAGGCCTCATAGTAGCGGCTGTGTTGTAGAAACCGCTTGGATAGAGTCAAGGAGCCATGGTCCGCTGAGCAGCTAATGAGCATTTCACTGCAGTAATGACTCTCCTCACCCCCTGCGGCTCTGGGATATCACCCCTCAAGCTAAAGCTCACCACCATTCATATTTTACACACAAAACCTCAGATCTGTGTAGAAGACTGAAATACCGGGAGAAGTCCAGTCAACCCTATAAAGTAGTTTAGTGGACATGTTTTGACACAAGTCTTGAAGCTATACAAACTAAGGAAAAGCAGCATTTCTATGTTAAGATATGACTATGACTGAGTCTCAAAGGTGATTAATGGATTAGCCAGTAAGCAGAAAATCAAACAAGAACAACTTTGAAGAGTCATCTATTAAAGTAATTTATCAGCAAAGTGCCAAACGTGTTAGATTTCTAGCTAGTTTCTTCAATGTGCATTTTTTTCTATTTTTTCTATTTATTTATTTTTTCTAAGCTTTCAGCTTCATGGAAATCCCAGGAAGGTCCACAGGGACAAGGACAAAATAAGAAACATTTGGTTGTTTTTGAGGTCAGTCAACACAAAAAGACAATCTTGAACTGACAAGATGTCTACGTCAACCATACCCTCTCTGTAAGGTCTTGCTGGGCCCAAATGATAAATCGAGGGATGCACCAGGGACATGTCCCATCATGTTCCAAGACCTAGGGAGGACACTGGAAACTCCCTCCCGTGTCCATGCCCCCTCTACCATAGTGAATATGGACGGTGCAGGAACCCTGTAGGTTTGAAATGTGGAGCACAGTGCTGCTTTGAGGCATGTTTCTGACAGGTGCTGGCTCATATTACAGCCTTTTTCACCCCCTTAATCTTCCATGACCACCAGCCCAAAGACCTAGAGAGGCTCACAGAGCACCTGTCTGCCTGTCTGAGTTTTTCCTCTGTGTGACGGGTGACAGACGCAGGCTTCCCCAAGATGACAGGCATACAAGTGGCTTTTCTTTCAGCCCCCCCCCCCCAAAAAACCCCTTCACAACATATGGTGTGAGGACATGGTCTGAAGTAGGGTTTTGAACAGTTCGGGAATGTTGCGTTCAGTGGCGGTTTGTTGGTTTGGACACACGACTGTGGATGTGTGTTTATAGCTGAGGTCAGCAGATGCTGTGGACTGTGAGGGCCAGAGGGGGGTCACAGAGGCCAGGAGCATTGTTTTGATGAGGAGGGGAGGAGTAGTCAATGTTCTTAGAGATGCAAGACACCCCCCCCCCCATCACTTCCTCCACTTCACACACAGCCCTGCCGTTTTCCCTTTTTATTCACCTCGTGTTTCTTTACTTAAATTTCTCCCATTACAATGCTGCCACTACCAACACATCATATGGAGACACTGAAAACTGACACCTCTGTGAGACCGGGAGGGAGGAGGTGGGGGTTAGAAATGGAGATTGAGGGGGGAGGGTATTGGGGGAGGGGGGTGTTCTGAGACTAATGCTTAATGAGGCAGTGTGCTCCCTAGGAAACGAATCTCTACAGGTGTCGAACAAAACGCCCTTTTTTTTTTTTTCTCTCCCTCCTGCTTTCAAAAAGAATATTCACAATCCCCTTAAACAAAGAAGGAAAGGAGGAATATCAAGTCCTCATCCAAGTATTGGAAGGTGTTTTAATCTCCCCGCCCATTCCGGGGCCCGTCTGTCTTTACAGTTTGTGTTGCAATGAGTCATGTGCTGAAGGTCATTTTTTGTTTATCACATAGAAATATTTAGCTCCTCGGTGCTGTATCGCCCAGGCTTCTCACATGAGCCAATGACCAATAGTCCAGCCTGAATTTAGTTTTCCGGTGAGCACATCTCTCCAGTGTCTGAGCCTGCCATCCGCAGAGTGGCACCATGTCAAATGCACACCGACTGGCCGTCAGCACAAGAAAACAGCTGACCTATGATCCTCTTGTCCTCATCCAGTCCCCCGCTATGGTCCCACAATCCACTTGGTGTCCGGTATGGCTGGGGCCCTGGGAGCACACTACTGTCCCTTACTTGCCTTGGTCGCCGACCCTTTTTTCTCTTTAGCCAAAATTACAGTTAACATCTCATTCTTTTCCACATACAGCACAGATCTAAAACAGGAGTGCTTTGTCTCTCCTTAGCTCCCTATAGGCTTACAGTATTTACATTATTTTCCGTTCCTCTTTACCTGCACAAGGTCACTTGATTTTTAAAACTAGATTAAGGCAACATGCCTGTGGCGACACACTGCCAAGGCCATAGAGGAGGCAGGCTCATTATACATGATGCAAGTGAAAGCGCATATGCCCCATAGCATTAGTGTATGGTCATCTGTGAAAGCTGTGTTTGAGAGTGAATGCCTCTTTGTAAGAGGCTCAATAGAACTGCGAGGGCAAAGTGTAGATTGCGCTCATGGTTGGGGGTTGCCTTCATCTGCTTATGCTTACTTGTTACATGCCAGTGTTTTCTGGTTTTATGCATTCAGGGCACTGACGCAATGATTTTTTTTTTCTCCCTTCATTCCCCAGATACCTCAATGAGCTTCTGTAACTGTTTGAAACACACTTGTTTAAAATATTATACAGGGTGTTATATCACAGGTATGACTTTTTCCTAAACTTACAGATTTAGGACATGCAACTTTCCCTCTGACAATGAGATTACACTAGCCTGTTTTCCCTGTTTTGCTAAAACACAGCCCTGTATTGACTTAATGACACAATGGGACCTTTATGTAATTGCTGACAATAATCACTGCCATCCTTATGCTATGGTTGCTCTCTGCTGCCAGCTGACCAGTGCCCGAGCAGAGGATCAGAAGATGCCCACAGTACAGGACTAGTCCTGAGGAGGGGTTTGACAGAATATGTCTGCCCACCCACCCCCCTCCCTCCCTCAGCCAGCCTCTCTCCAAGGTGCCAGTGATGGCTTGAGAGTGCAGTGCGGTGTGCTGTGATGGATTGAAGTGCCTTTTTATCTTTTCCCTCTTGTGTGATATGAACTGAAGAGGTTATGCTGATTGTGGTGTGACTCTTTCCCTATTATGGCATGGTTTGGGGTTTGCAGTGGTAACTGTTGTGTGGGTGGGTCGAGGGGGAGGGGCTGGTGTGTGCGTCTGCGTGTGTGTGTGTGTGTGTGTGTGTGTGTGTGTGCGCGTGTGTGCGTGCGTGCGCGTGTGTGTGTGTGTGTGTGTGTGTGTGTGTGTGTGTGTGTGTGTGTGTGTGTCGAGCGAAGAGCAGCAGCTGTTAAAACACTCTGCATACGCCTGATCTTGAAAACCTGCCAGTAACGGCTGACTCTGTCATTCACTCTCCTCCACCCCCACCATCACTCCTCCTCTCCCATCTACCTCAGGATGCCCTACTAAACAGGTTTTGTCAGTCTTACTAACTGACACAGACCGAGGGTTGAGTCACCTTCGCCTCCTGCCCTCATCTGTCTCTTGTCTATTTTGTCTTTAATAACAGTGGATTTGTATGAGAACTCTTGAAGTGCAGATCACCTACAGAGAGTTTATATTCCCAGCGCGTTCACCCTCAGGGAGCAATGTAAACAATAGAAGCCAGGCCTTGGGATTACTCTGCTCTGCTGCTGCAAGCCCCTCTGTCTAACCCCCTTCTCTGGTTGGTCTTTGTGTCTATGTGCAGGTTGGCCCAGCCGTATGTCTACCCGCAGGCCTTTGTGCAGCCCAGCCTGGTGCTGCCCACTCAGGTTTCCAGCTCCGTCAGTACCAGCCCCTACCTGGACTACAGCACAGTTTACTCCCAGTATGCTCAGGCTGCCTTTGAGCAGCAGTACCCATATGCCGCCTCTCCAGCCGGCTTCCTGGGTTACAGCTATGCCACTAGCCCCACAGCCACCGCTGGCCCAGCCGCTGCCGCCACAGCCCCAGCCACCGTCCACCCAACGCTCCCTTCGGCCGCCGGCCCAGCCCCGGCCTTCCTGCACTATGCCCCGCAGCAGCACATCCAGCCGGACCGTATGCAGTGAGCCGGAAGGGAAGCAGGGAAGAGGAGTGGTACAGGTGGAGGAGGAGTAGGGCGTTGTTGTCGCTGACCTTTGAGCAGAGGATGGTGAAACACTCTACAGGGTGACCTTGCTGTCATCAGCAGGTGCTTTCAGGAAAAAGGGTGGGACTATTGCACTATACGATCAGGATGAGCCATTTGCTCATTGATTAAAGGGTAAAAGGGGCGGATAGGGATTCGAGGACTGTCAAGGTTCAGGTTGGGAAGCTAAACAGCATAAAGTACGTGGTCGCTTCCTAGGGCTTCCAGAAGCTGACACTTCATTTTTTATTATTATTATTACTATTATTATTGTTGTTGTTATTATTGTTATTATTACTATTATTATTATTATTTTATTATTATTATAATTATTATTTTTATTGTCCTTTATTAATGTCATCGTCAATTTTTGTTCATATGCCATTATTATCAATGTTATCATAGCTTGTGACTCAATCAATGGAAGTTATGTCTGTCCATGGTACATATTGATGTTTCGAGATCCATCTAGGACATGTAACACCTCTGTCCCCCCCAACTCCACAGTATCTGGGGTGGATATGAATGGCGTTGCTGGTCTTGGACATTTATAGACAGTCAGAAATCGGGGGTGCAGGATGGGAAGCATACAGCCAGCCTCTCAGCATATCTATGATCCCAGTCTGGTGCTATCCTCAGTGAAGTAGAGCACTGCCCCACGAACAAACCTCCAACGTTCGGCGCCACTCACGAAGAGATTCCAACTCAAGGACAAAACGGAAAGTTTCAGTATAAGAATGTGCGAGCTTCATTGTTTTGAAAGAGTAATGTCAGGACTACACTTTTTTTTTTTTTTAATTCTTTTTAATTAAAGGGGCCTTAATAGATAAAGAACCTTTTTGAATCTGTTGATTCTTTAAGCGCTCGCCCCATCACAGGACCAAGTGCAGAAAGCCCATTGTAACTTGGCCGACTGTCTACAGCAGTCAGTTGCATTTATCTTGCTTACTTGGGTCTGGATCATTTCAGATGGATGTAGATAATCACATGCAGTATGTGGTTGTGGGCGATGGAGACCAAGAGCGCTGTATATTGATGTTAAAGGTAGCTGACACTGAGCTCAAAAAAAACAGTGTAATTTTTTTTTTTCCTCTTTTCTCACGGAGATTGTCACAAACTGTTGCTCTCAAAAGGACATTCATGTACAGCATTTTAAAATGTTTTGTCATCAAGTACATTTACAATATTTATATGTTGGTATTTATAAGAGGTACTAAGTTAAAATAGCTTTTTTTTCCCTTTTTTTTTTTTTTTTTTGTTACTACAACCATAGTTGTGGCACTGATGTCATTTAACCTGCAGATCCACAGGTGTTGAATTCATTTTGTTTTATTTCCTGTCACCATGTCAGTGGATTTGACCAGGTGCACAGAACTACAGTAGATGCTCATTTGTAGATCCGTGACTGGATGTATCAGAAATTCTCTAGAATTTTTCAATAAAAATGTCTTTTACAGTCCCAAGAAGCCATACCAAAAAAATTAAATAAAAATAAAGAATTTGTACTTAAAGATGCCTGCTGAGTTCTTATTAGACTTTTATTTATGTTTAAACAGTCAAAAAGACCACAATCCTGTCAGCCAAGGAGTTCAAAAGGCAACTACATGGGCCATTTATGTGTACTGTCCTGTATGTGTTATTGCAGTGTCATTGCACTTGTAACAGAACTGAAACAGATCATGCTGTGACGATACTGTAGGAAACCCTGTGGGGTGAGAGGGTTCAGCTTTGTGTGTGTGTGTGTGTGTGTGTGTGTGTGTGTGTGTGTGTGTGCGAGCTTGTTATCAAGGCAGTGCTGTGGGGGCCCAGACTTTTATCAAGCCACAACAACACCACCTGCCAGGGGTGCTGGGTGTTCCCTCGGCCAACACGCTTGCATTCGTTCTCTCTCGCGGAGAGGTTTGGTAAGGGGGGGTGAAAATGAGTTTGAAGCCCCATTACCCAGAGCTGCAAATAACATTTTTTTTTTTTTCACTCTGCCAAACAAGCTCAGCTAGTTGGGTTTCCCAGCTGCGTCTCCACATGTTAGTGCTTACATCAGCTACTTTAGAAGATGTGTCGCTTCTAAACCCCACTTAGGGCTAGAGAACAAACACAGGCAAGGTTGTAGAAACAAAAACACATCCATTATCTTTCTGTTCTTACCCAGGGTGTAATTTATCCACCCAGTCATGGTTTATAACATGGCCTTGAGTTAAATAGAAGTCTTTGTGGCGCTTTGTTTTGATTGAAATCCATTCAGACCTTATTTGCACCCGAAATTCTGCACTTAATGTCGTGGACACCCTATTCTTCTACCTATCAAGTTGGCGTTGTGATCTAGCTAGGTGAGCGTGTACACCCAAGTTAGCAGCCCTGTCAGGCAGTACTTATCCACAGCACAGCTTTGAGCTAACTGCTCTAACATGATATCATGCTCATGGTTTCAATGTTTAGCAGGTATCATTTACAGCAGTTTCACATTATTCACCATCTTGGTTTAGAATGTTAGCATACAAACATTTTCTAATTAGCGCATTTTCTAATCACACAATTGCAGCTTAGGCTGATGGGAATGTCATTAGTTGTGCAGGTAATTGGTCATAAACCCAAGCAATGGAAGCACTAAAATTTTGACCTGATGGTTCTGTTGGCTGAAATGCAAAGGACTACCAAACCTGGTTATGTTAAAATTACTGTTAAAGATGACAGGGACATGAATCATCATGGCAATCCATCCAACTGTTATTGAGATTTCCTTCTGGACGAATGTTCGAAAGCTCAAAAGTCGACCGACCAACGGACCATCGTCACAAAAATGGCTGTACCAGTAGCATGGCCAAAAGGAACGGGTATAATCAAAACAGCTCGGGGAGATTTATCCCCACATTTCTGCTTTGATTACGTCAAGTGGGAAGGATGATAGAGATTGTAAAGCTTCCCATGTTCACAACTTGTGAGTGGTCACGGAAAACTCAAAATGAGAATGTTCAGAAACTATAATTAATAGCTCCAATATAACATGAGGGTGGAATTAAAGTCTGCTGAGGATCAAGAAATTCCACTGCATTTCTAATAATGCAACTTTATAGCGTCTTTTGTTTCTCCTTGCTCATAAATGCTCACATCTTCAACATTACATCTTCAGTTTTCTAATACAGCCGTGCAGCAATACAGCAGCTAAGCCCTGCTAAGATAAGCACGATTACATCATCAGGGTTATTATTTTCAGACGTTTGGTAGCTCTGTCCAAAGCCACAGGAGTTATTATGGCCGATTGTGATGAGCACAGTGGCTTTGCTTTGTAAAATGGACGGACTGCCCCTTTATTAACTGTGTTTAGGAACGTGACATGGCAAGTTAGTTAAAAAAAAAGAAAAAAGAAATCCCTGATAGAAGCCATGCAGCGAGTTAGGACAGACTGAAAGAGATGAAAGCACAAAGGACACGTTGCAGTTTTTATAGCTGAATCATGTCACCGATTTTTAAACACATTTGTGTTCAGCAGAATTTATGTCTGTGCCGTTGCTGTGTTTACTGTTTGTTTCTGTAGCGAGGCAGCTCTGGTCCCCTCTCTTCTCATCACTTTGCCACTGTTTATCCTTCACTATCTCCCTCTTCTCTGTTTGCGATCTCACTCGCATATTTATTTACTCAACTTTTCGGCTTGTCACTTTTGTTTTCCCCCCCTCTCCCTCGCTTCCCTGCCTCAGCGCCCCCGGTTCTGTTTCTCCTCACATGCCATTGTTTCCCTCTCCCTCCGTTCCTCCCCGTCTCTGTCGTCTCTTCGTTTTGTCTCTATCCTTTTCTCCTTCTCCTTGTGAATCATACCAGAGAGGATCAGAAACAGAGCTGGGTGTCATCTTGATGAACGAGGTCCCTCAGGCCCAGCAGATCCTGTTTTGCTGAGTCACCATAAGGCCCCTCGCTCACTCTGCCTCACTTTCACATGCATGTACAAAGTGGGTTCGGTCGAATCTCGCTCTCTCGTGCAGCTCTGACGTCAAGGATTCCTCAGAAGTGCCATAAAAACAGTCCCACCTTATCAGACAGAAGTCAAATTTAATCACAACCAGGCAAAGGGTCCTGTTGTTTTCATGGTCTGAAGAACATGTTGCCTTGAGTTAGCATAATGTAAAAACTGTTTTCTAGTCAGATCATCAAATTTGCGCTCTGAAACATAATTCAAATTAGCCTAAGACATCAGAAAAAGAGAACATCGGCAACTTTCCTCTTAATTTTTGAATACAGCGACTATGTATTTGTGGCTCAGTCCTTTGCACAGTTACATGTAAGTAGTATATGCACACATACATAGTTTAATGACCGTTCCAGAGATCCTGCTTGTAAGTCAGATTTACCCTCTGCCTATCTGGCTAACTAATGTAGCTATCTTAGCGGGGAGCTAGCTAAAATTTGCCAGATCACCAGTTGCTAGGCTAGTTTTCAGCTACAAACCCAGATCACTAATGTAGTTACTTCTTAAAATTTGCCCCTTAAATTATATACATCGTTATCTATGATATAATTGTATCAGAGTGTGCTACACATTATTTTAAAAGCATACTATGAGGTGGTTACGACTAATTAGTAGCTCTACTAGCTAAATAAATACACTCTACACATGTTGATCGTTGCTCTGCAAAATATAATGAAAAATACATCATTTATACTTTTTCTATATACTGTACATACATACAGTGGGGTCAAAAAGTCTGAGACCACATCCCTTAACTTGAATGGGAAAGCGGTCTCAGGCTTTTGGACCCCATTGTACATAACAAACACTGTGTGATGAAACAACTATAGTTAAAATTTCTTGGGCTTAATTGAAAAATACTACAATACTAAGTAAAAGCTTTGTACCTCAATTTTGATCTGGCTTTCTGTCCTGGCTCTATGCTTTCTATGTCTAAGGCAAGCAATAGTAACAGCAGGAATAATTACATCTAAACAATGTGGGGCAGTACGATTTAATTCACAGTTCCATACATCTGAAGTGATATATGGCAGTTATGAGCACTCAGGGAGACCCCATTAAGAAGTCAATGCTTTATAGAGAATCATAAATGGCAATTTTAATAGCTCATTATTTTGTTATGGGCCATGATCATGCTTATTATTATTATTTCACGTAAATGTTCCCTTATTAAACCTGCTCCTGAAACCCAAGCCAAGCATTTTACACCTGACTGGCCATATCTCTGGATTCTCCTGTGTTTGTCCCTTCTCACTTGGGTCTATCTTGGCCTGGGGACTGTCAGTGCTGTGGTATCAGATAGGCCTCAGATTCAAGCTATATTTACTCAGACTCAAAAATGACAAGACCCCAGAAACCAATCATACATTTTCTCCCGTGGCCTTATCTCGTAACAATAACCCATTCAGATAACACAGACAGGTCTGGGAGACAGTCGATAGGTGGCTGAAAGAAAAAGTGAAAATCCCTGTTAAGACAGAGGGATTTGCAGGACAGCACAATGAATGCAAGCAATTAATATTATTGGTGATAGGCTTAAGTTGGGGGGGGGGCAAAAATACCAGGGAAAAAGCCTGCTACTTACAGATGTGTTCCTCTCTGGTGTATTAGCATTGTTTGTGTATTACACCAAGAGCTGCCTGGGAAGTAGGACAAACAGAATTAACTGGAAGCAAGGGGAACAGGATCTCAGAGCAACAGTCATTAATAATAATAGTACCAGGGTCATAAATGAAAGGTATTTCCGTATAGATGCTACATCTGTACAGGGTTCTGTTGTGATTGAAGGGGATTTGAGCCTCTGATGCTGCCACAGAGTGAGGAATTGCACATTGATGATTTGTAGAGGTTTTTAATTTTTTCCACAATTACAATAAATGGAGAGCAAATGTAGGAGTAAGATAAATTGTCCAAATAGCAACTCCTATGTTACAATCCTGGAGAAAGGATAAAGAGTAATGAAGAAATAAGGATTTAAAGCTGGTCACTGGCTGCAAAGCTGCCAATAACTACTAACAAGCTGAGCAACTTGATCAGTTAAATGAGTGCTGAGGAATTCAGCTGGTCCAGCCAGTAAGACCGGGCACATTGAGTCTTAAAACAACATACTTGTGTCTCCTACATAAGCATGTCCCCTTGACACTGTGAAAATATGGTTTTGGATAGCAAGTGTACCACAGTTGAGTCAGGGATGCAGGCTGTTGAAGGAAGCAAAGGATCATTTCCTGTAACTTTAAAGTAAAGCTACTTAGTTTTTGCTTAGCAGAGGGCACAGTGGCCACAGTGCCCACTGGCTAAAGCTAAATGCTAAAACACACTGTAGCCCAAGTAGAGGACAGCTGCAAATTCAGCATTCTGACATGCTACATTGGCCACCATGAGTTACTGGTCATACCGGACCAAGGAAGATGGAGGAGGCAAATTCTCTGACTGCACTGAATTCAGGGGAGGTGCATTTTATTTCTTAAGGAATCCAACTTTTCATTTGTAACAGAATAAATGTGCTTTTTCCTTTTTCAGAATTCACCTAGTGTCCCTGTAACTGCTAAGAGTTTTTTCTGGCCATCAAAAGAATGCAGCTGCATTTGCACTGCCTCTTGACCATCATTTCTTTCCCTACAGTGAACCAATAAGCCTCTGTATTATATTCAGTGGAATCAGAAATTGTTTGTATTGTTGCTAAAACTCAGTTAAACGTTTAAGCTGAATACTGTATATACCGTATGTTACTCAACCAAACTGATGATGCCTTTCTTTTTCTTTTTTTTTTTTTGTTCCTTTTTTATATGTATGACATTTTACGGTGCGAGGAGCTTGGTAACTTTTTTTTTTAAGTCCAAGAAAATGTTACTGGAAAGTAACTTGGAGAGGGCACAACCAGGACTGTGGAGTCTGGGCTTGATTAAGGGGGATATTTGTGGATCAGTTTGAGTTCTCAGGGCTCTGGCAGAAACAAATGCTTATCCAACAGCAGGCCTGCGTCCTATCAGCTGCTCCTCTGGCCCTACATGCCACTCTCACACCTCTGGGTTCTTTCCGGCACTTCCACTTGGGCTGGTGATAATGAGATGAGCCAGGGGAGATAGTACCATACAGAACTGATATTCGTGATAAACTTTATCAAAGTTAATGGGAGTATAGGGGGACTAATTAGTTGGCCAGACAGAGAAAGAGAGACACAACAACAGCGGGAACAGGTTGCACTTTAAGTGAAGTGAAGTGATTTAGTGTATTTCAATGAACCTGGTATCTGTGGATAAGTGGGTTGTAGTTTATGTATTAGTCCATATGCATATGTGCATGTCTCACGTTATTAATTTCAGTAAGAGTAATAGTAGTAATTGTTGTCTTCACTCCCCATTTTCCTTTCAATCATGTGAGTCTCCTGCACTGTAATATGATCTGAGTTTGTCTCACTCAAGCAGAACCTGAGGAACCATCTGAGCTGATCTGTAAACACCAGCTCAGACACCCTCCACTCTCCCCTCAGCAACAGCTCCTATCCCACCCCTACATCTCCCAACGGCAAGCAGAGCTGAGGCGCCACAGACACTTCCAGCCTCACAACCCCCACCTATGTCCATTTCACACCACGGCACACCAGACACCAGCCTGGCAGCGTTGGCATGAACACAGAAATGATTTCACCCCCACCAAACGTGGGGCAAGCTTTGCAGAGAGAGGCTGCTTGTTCTGTGTCATCCTGCATGTGAGCAGCTAATGTAGCATGGGTAACACCCTGCACGGGGTGAAACAGAGCGATGGATAGAGTGCAAGAAGCAAAAATGGAGGTGAGTAGGTGAGAAGTGCTGAATCCATGGGTGAAACGAGGTCAAAGCCCTGTCTATAATATGATTGCCGTGCCCAGCTCCAAACATTACACCACAGAATGAACATCTTGGCCTTTAGCCACCAAACTTTTGACCCTTGATTGCAGCATGTGTGCCTTCGTTCGTCATATGTTCAGCCCAGAAGCGGGGGGGTTCTGTGCCATATTTCCTTATCTTTCTCCAACATGCTTCTAATAACGAGCAGTGCCTCCACCTCGATCTCAAACCCAGCCAACCCCTGTTGGGGGGCAGAAAAGAGGAAGACTGAAGAAAAGTACTAGAGTGTGGGGGAGAGGTTAACTACAACAGAATCATCAAGGAAAGAGAGAGAGGGAAAAAAAGAGGCCCGGTGGCTGACAACTACTGACAGCTGAGCTTCCTCTCTCAGTGGGGCTTTCATGACCACAAACTGACACAGTCTCACACACAGAGACACACACACACACACACATATCGATCCACTTCAGCTGTATATATAACAACTGAGTGGTCATGCGCAAATTGTACCCTTTTTCCCTCTCAGTCGAAGTTTGACGACAACTCCATCGGACTGTGCTGTGCGGTTGTCTCTGTAGAGGAGGTGCTCTTGTGTAACAATGCTGATGTTCAGTGTTTGAATCTGTACATGATGTTATTCAGCTTTTCTGCACTTGCCTTTGAAGCACTATCTCAGCTTTGAAAGCCACAATGACGCCATTTTGTGTGTATGTGTGTGTCTGTGTGTGTGTTTGTGGTGGTGTCCAGAAGTGTCCTAGTGTGTGGCCACACACAAGACACCGCAGGGGACTGTAAGCAACAGGTGTAAAAGTGAACAGTGAACCAGTTTTCCTCTGCTTGACTTCTGAACTGTTGCTGTCAACACTGACAAATGATATGAAGACAGCTGTGAAAATGACCTTATTTGCTTCACAGAGCATTCCAAACATTTTATCTCTTTCATAAAAAAGGAACTGTTAGTTACCTTAGTATTTCTTCTTGAAACAAATCTATCTGTGGTCTTTGTTAACCAGCACATGACCTGTATATTACAAGGGCTGTAGGGGGTAGAAAGTAGCTGCCAAATTCATACACTTCAACAGCAAATACAAGACATGCATCACTGGTAACTGGGCTTTGCACAGACAGCAACAGTATATAGGTCATGGGAGTTAATCAAATTAGTCACTTATATTGATAATGCAGCTGTTTGTTTTTTTCAGTTCTCATGAGGGTGAGAAACTGATTGAGGAGGCCGCCTTCACGTTGCTGACTGCAGCCTGATCATGTTTTCACTTGAGAACAGTGGACAGTATTTCAGGTAGAGCAAACAATGTTGTTTGCAAAGTGGTCAAATTCAAATGTAAATCCAGTATAGCAGACAGTCAGTGGAGAGCCACACTGGTCAAATCAAGAAATTTGACATCTGCCCTCATATCTGTACAATGATGATTAAACCAAAGCCAACAGCTGGTTAGCTGTGATGTAATTCATTGGCTGAGTGATAATAATGCTAATGAAACCACAACTTAAAATTTCAATGCTTTTTTTAATGTACGGATTAAAAAAACAAGATATAATGTGTTGATTGTGAGCTTTAAAAGGTGCTAGTAAGTGGATTTTGGGACTTTTGGACAGAGCCAGAACTATTTCCATGGTATTATTCATCTAACTTCTTTCCTCGCATCTAACTCTTGGCAAACGAATGTTTCCCAAAATGTCAAACTATTTCTTTCAAACAGATCCAAGTTTAGAAGACTGTTCTCTCTTCAGAAACATAATGACTACAAATGAGCATGGATTAGAGAGGTTAGACTGAGTGAGGGCCAAAAAGGGGCATCTTTTGGACAGGGACTGGCAATTGTGTTAATATAAATTCAAATGTATAATCCATCATCTGAGATCTTTTTGGCCACATATTCATCTGTATCTTCATTCCTAATCTCCAGCACTGACTTGGACTCCCAGGCTGAACCCCCCCCCCCCCCCCCAATCACTAATTTCTTTTTGGAGGTTTCCTCAGACCTCTCCTATTTTAGTATGTTCCACCAAACATGATTTGCCCCCTCGCTTAAAGAAAAAAATCACCAAGCTCCCTGTTCTCTCTCTCTCTCATAAAACAACGTAGCCCTGTGTGGTTATGTGTATGTGAGTGTGTTTCCATGCACCAACAGCAATGTTCTTGACCCTGGAGGGAGTAATAAGCGCTCAGTACAGCAAGGAGGACAGTCCATCCGGATTCACCAGCAGCTCTTTATAAGGACAAGGGAAAAAAGGCCTTGCTGGCTCTATATTTAGACAGACTTTATTGGGCCTCTTGTCTTCGTTTTTTTTTCTCCCCCTCCCCTCCTCCTGTGCTGCTGCTGTTTGAAATCTCTCACCAAAGCCATGTGGGCGGCCAGCCCTCCTCTCCATCGCAACAAGGGGGAGAGTGAGCCTGATAATGATCTGGGTGATAATAACAGAGCAGAGGAAACGAAAGAGAGATGGTGAAAGGATGGAGGAAGGATGACGAAGAAGTGGAGTTCAGTGAGAGAAGTGTTTTTCTATGTGTCTTCTTCGCTCTTCAATGACTATTATCCACAGGGGCCAGGGATGTCCTCTCTCTTCCCCACCACCCTTCGGCTCAGAGGACACCCCAAGAAAGAGGCGTATCCATCTAGCCACCTTGGGAGGAGACTGGCAACCTTCTCATGTCCCCTAACCACCGGATGGATCTCTTCCGGTTCTTCCTGCTCAAGTTTACCAACTATGCTGTACGTTGAGGCAGAGGTGGCAGAAACTGTGAATGAATCTATGTGGAAATATGTGCATCTACTGTATGTCTATACATAGTCATCTCATAGGTCTCCTCCACATACCTCTGCTATCTGGCTTTATCACCAAAGCAAAGCATATTTCTAAATACCTTTGACATCAGCTGTCCAAAGTTACTGCCAATGACAAACAGCTCTCTCACATGGCACTCTCTTATCCACCTATATTTGTGTCTCTTATCGTACTTATTGCCTGATTATTCTAACAAAGTCTAGTCAAACACTAATGGCACCATGTCAGCACTCAGGAGACTTAACTATTGAGGCAGAGGTGAAAAAACAGAAAAAAATCTGTGGCACATATTCAGATGGGGGTTCATTGTGGACTTGACATGACTTGAGACCTTTCAAAGAAAACACACACACACACACACACACACACACACACACAATCTTAAGCAAACATGGGCTAAGAATTAAGCTTCTGAATATTAACTGCACATTACAGTTACTTGTATTGTAGGTCTTGGGTATAACAGCCATCAGACCTCCACTCATCTTCAGTTCCTCTCCTGATCTCACCAGATGGTATCAGTTATCAATTTTATATATTTCCTCCAAGTACTGTGAACATAATCATATACTTTTCCAACCCTAGCTTCAATAATGAAACCAAACGTCTGCTTTCATGCAAGCAGCTCTGTGAAGCTGTTCTTGGACACAGCACTGCTTTGAGCCAAATGCTAATGTTAGCATGCTAAAATGTCCACATTAACAATGCTACATGCTGATATTTAGCAGGTATAATGTTTACCATGTTTATCATCTTAGTTAGGAAATGTCATTAGTTTTGCAATATTTGGTCATAAACAAAATATTTGACAAAATGAAATTTTTTACCTGATGATGGGGTTAAAGGAAAAATCAGGTAATGACTATAGTTATTATAATACAGTACATTGTCTGGGGACCATAAATGTCTGTATTTGATGTCAATCCATCGAATAGTTGTGGAGATATTTAAATTAAAAGGATAAAGTCAGTGGTGGTAGGAGTACTCAGATTCTGAGTACTCCTACCACCAAAAAAAAAGTACCAAGTTATGTGAAGCTCCTGCATTCAGAATATTTCTTAAGTCAATCATTTTCAGGAACAGTGAGTGTGCTTATAGTATCAAAAGCTAGAATACTCTTTCTGCATTAAAATGCCCCCTAAGGCTGATATATTATTATATATCATAGTTATTATATTGTTACCGGCCTTGCACCGAATCTTTGCTATGTAGTGAAATGTCGGATCATTTTATCTCTCTGTGCCTTGAATGTTTAGCCAGGAAATGTCTCCTTGGTTGAAATGCTAGCAAGTCATAGACAAAGTGTCAAATGGCCACAGCCAGAAACTGCTTTTTGTAAAGGGTCCCAAACCAGATATGTTGGAAACCACTGGTTTAATCTTAAACAGTGTGTTGTATTTTATAATATTATGATATGTTTTAATTTAAAATCTTACTCTGAAAAGTAACTAGTAACTGACAGAGCTGACAGATAAATTTGGTGGAGTAAAAAAGTATTATATTTATCCTTTTTAATGTAGTGAAGTAGAAGTAGTATATAGTAAGCTAGTTTCTACCACTGGTACAAAGTTCAACCTCATGGAGGCACAAGAGGAAATGTCAGAAGATCACTCAAGTCTTTAGGGTTCATCTTCTTTGCACCTTGAATGTCTGGACCAAATTTAACAGCAATTCATATATCTATCGATGTTGAGATATTTCACTAAAAGCCAATGCTGTCAACTTGCTGATAATGCAAAAGGAAAAAGTCACGATATCGTCAAAGTCACTTGGTTTCCAATTTCACACCAAATCATCTAGTAGTTACTGAAATATTTCAGTCTGGGTCAAATTGGTGGCCTAGACTGCAGGCAGCCAGCATGGCTAATAATGCCCCTACACTGTATAGACAAGTCTTGTTTGGCTGGGTTTGTTGCCTCTAGTACAGTCAGTGATGGCTTGTCTGAGGCTTATTGTGTTTATTTTGCACAACATACAATGGATTCATGACAGGCTGGAAAGTGGACCCAAGAATCTTTATCTTAACTTCAAAGATGAGCAAAGTACCCCAGACAGGTGAGTGAGGCAAAACGTTTGATTTGCATATGAGCTGACGAATTCCAGAGACACACAAGAAAAGCATCAACTGCCATGCAAATGATATGAAAATAAGATTCAAAACAGGACCAAGGTAAAGGATTGGCCAAAGAGGTGAGAGCACAGTGTGTTTTTTTTTTTTGTGTATTCTATATTTGAGACCATCTCATCATTCATCCATCCAGTCGTTTGTGCTTCTGAGGCTTAGAGGTTTTGTCAAGTTTTTACCACAACAGCAGCAGCAGCCTGCTGGGGAAGGACAAACCATGACATCAGAATAGTGGAAGCAGCACTGAAGACAATAGGTCTCTGTGCAGGAGAAGAGCCGAGGCGTGGCCTGGCTGGACAGAGGCTCTTGTCAGTGGACCAGCCGGCCTCAGCAGCTGTCTCAACCTCTGTCTGTATCTCTGTCACATACTGTACACTATTTCAATTCAGCATGAAAGCTGACATAGCATTAGCACAAAGGATCAACAGATTTATGTTAAATCCTTTTACCCCTATCTGTCTCTACCCCTGTGTGTGTGTGTGTGTGTGTGTGTGTGTGTGTGTGTTTGTGTGTGTGTGTCAGGCCCTCTCTTTCCATGCTCAGTTCCAGCTCAGGAACGCAGGGACGGAGGTGGAGTGGGAGGAGAGCCCCAGAGAAAGACACATAGTTCGAACAAACTGGCAAAACAAAGAGCCAATGGACAAAACGCCCCCCGCTGACAGGAGCTCTGGGGTGATAGTAGCATAGATAAATGTGTCTGTCTGTTTGTGTGTGTGTGTGTGTGTGTGTGTGTGTGTGTGTGTGTGTGTGTGTGTGTGATCTTGCATGTAAACACATAACACACAGCCTGCCCACATGATAGCACTGTATTTACACTTGTCTGCTCATACTTGGAGATATATAAAAGACTTCCATACATGTACAACTCGTGCCAGAATACTTAAGTTCCAGTTATTTAACCGGAGCCTCTAGTGGAAAGTCCTCTTCCTCAAACAGCCATAAAGATTTACAGGCCATGACAGCGAGGAGTGAAGAAGCTCACCACGTAGCTGAATTTCACATGGGCCGAGGAGAGAGCTATGGGACCAAGTAGAGCTGTCAGAGCCTCCTGGATCCCCCAGGGACCCACCACCTGGGCTGTCAAAAGGAGCCTGGCTGACCTTTAAAAAAAAACATACAAAAAAAAAAACAGCTCACTACGGGATGTGCAAACAGCAGATGAGCATCATTGAGCATGTATCAGCAGCGTATCCACACAAAACCCACCTGCCCTTCAGTTTGGGTTCTAATGACAACAAATGCAACAAAAGCCCTGCTCGATACGCCCAGCCCTCGAGGGGCCGCCACAGCCACCTATTCAGCCTCCATTCACCTGCGAGCAGGATTCAATAGAGCTGTATGTTATTAAACCTTTCACACACACGGGCTGATGGCATTATGAATTTGTGTAGGGGACACTGGCCTTCCCTTTTGATAGATTTCTGAATGGCTACATCTAAAATAACAAAAGTGGTCTAAAACACTAACCTGCTTGAATCTAGAATACGCAGATCTCCTCTGTGTTCTGCCTGTGGTAAAAAGCTTTGAATATAGCCTCTTCCTGCTCAAAATATAAACAAGCAGGCTGACCAGTTGTAGTCCAGGGGCCTGAAATCTGTATTGTCAGTAATGTCGTCTACAGGGGAGAAAAGATAGCAACATTAGAATATCCTTGATAAGATTAAGTTACTTAAATTTCAATAGGTAGGAAATCAAATTATAAAAATGACCCATTTGTTCAGGTTAGTGTTATAGGTTCTACTTTTATTATTTTTTAATGCATTTTTACCAGACATCTGTAATGAGTTACAGCCGACCTGGTAGCATCAATCCGATAAAGATCAGTTTGTTATAATGTTTTTTTTAATTGCAAAAGCCTTAGGGTTTTGATACTCATATGATAGCTTTTTCTTGGGTGGAAAAATGTTACTAAATTATTGATAAGCAGGGGTCCCCTGGCTTCTCACTAAGGTTAGATTTGTATTCTGAATCCAGATGTGCGGTGGTGTGGTTGGAGAGCGGTGTGTCTGGTTGTCGCGTTGTCTAACCCCCGGGTCAGATCCCTCTGGATAACTGTGCTGGTCTGTCACTCCATAGGATGAACTGAGTGACCCTCACACACAGCTGCACACTGTGAGACACACAGTCTCCTGCTTTATCCTGGGATCAACATCAGTGAGGGTATCTTAAAGTGAGGAGCTAGACACACACCACAATGACACACACTCTGTTGAGGCTGTGTATCAGACGATTTGCGATGTAAATGCTTTTGGCCTGGTCTATCAATAGACAACGACTGCCATCTAGTGGTGCCTCAGTAAAGAGGAGAGCTTCCACGGTTAGAGTGGGGTCACATTTACTTGAAATGTTTCCTCTGATTGGGAAAGGGAACTAAAACAAATACTTCCATACATATCCCTGGATACTGACTTTCAAATGTAGTGAAAGCAATGCGGCTAAATAATCAAAGACAAGAATGAAAACACAGTATGTTAAAAGTTGTGTGACAGTAGTAAAATAAGTTCTCTCATGCCATTTTACATATTTGCACATTACTTGCCCATTATTACATTATTATGAGATATTGTTAAAAGAAATTGAAACACAAACATTGCTGCAAAATAAGTTTATAACGTAATATATCTTTAAAAAAATATAAAGATGTTCACAGATTGCAAATACATAGCAAGGCAGTTGCATTTGAGTTTCCTCTGCTAGTCGTTTCTCCTATTACTGTCGTGATGTTAACATACGACTAACACACAATATCATATAAATCAATAAACGGCAGCTTCAGCTTATTTCGGGCAGAGCCACCATTTTAGGAAAAGTGGTCTTCATGCTTGCCTGGCTAAATATTTTATGGTGTTTGCGTTCTTGGTTGAAGACCATTATTTATTTTACATGGTTTAAATGTAGATAAGCGAGGGAAAAACCATTAAAACATTCATGCAAAAATATTTTTTATTGAATAAAATTTTTCATTCATTGTTGTGCTTCCCATGTTACCATGTGCTTACCAGTCATGCAATCATGGCTGCTCCATCACAAAAAGTTTTAAAAAGATAAACAGTAGTATAAGGGAATACCACGTTGTCCCGTGTTGCTAAGTTAGAGGGAAAGGTAAATTAAATTTAAAAAAAATAAAAACTGAAAATAAAATTTTCTCCAGGCACTTTCCCAGTGATCGTTCTATCATAAAAGTCTATGTGTTTCACATCAGTGGATGGAAATCGCCATCTCTTGGACCATGGTTATCCTGTAGCCTGTCATCATCGTAAAAAGGACCTTGCCCCTAATTCCTGTGGAAAAAAACTTTGAGCCCTTGGTTTAAAAAAAAAAAAAATTGAATATCAAGTCAAATCTTAATGTTCAGTTAATGTTTGTGCTTCTGTCAAATGCCAGTGCACAGTGGTAATGCTTTTACTAATGCTGGTAATCAGAAGCTTTCCAGGACTCCTCCTGCTTAGGACTGAAGAAAACACCGCAGTAAAAACCATATGCACAGATAAATCCCATCTTCCCATCATAAACAATAAAAAACTGTCTTTAAGTGGTATTGATTTATTCAAACATTCATGTGTACTGTTTTTATAACATTACAATGGTAAAAAAAAAATAAAAAGTAACATAAAAATTCCACTGACAAAGAAAAAAATCCAACAAAATGAGAAAAATTCTCTGGTACATACCAAGTGTTACCAATCATTTTAGCTTTTTGCTGTACACGACATAAAAACTACTACAGAAATGTCTCTACTTAAATCATGTGCACCTGCAGTAAACTGTATTATTCATCATCCTGGATACAGCTGTTCACTGACTATGTAACAGCTGTCACAGCTGTCTTAATCTAACCAGACACAAACTGTTGCTTCTTCTATCCGTCAAGCAACTTAAGGATGCTTTCTCTCTCCTTCAGCGCTTTCCAGGCCTGGTCCTTCTCCTTCTTTGTCGGAGTGCGTTTTTTCTGCCGTGCTGCCATGATTCTCCGAAATCCCTCCATCACCTCATTGTCAGACACCCTGACTCTCTGCCTCAGCTCCTGCTTGCGCATCTCCTCTTTTGCCAACCTGTGAGAAAGCAACAAAAAAAAAAAAGTTCACAGCAACCACTGATCATGGATAAGACCTTGATTGTATAAATTTACTTCATGGACAATGCATCCACTGTATTCTTGTGCCCTCACCGGAGCAGCTCCTGCTTGCGAGCTCTGTTGTGAGCACTCAGAGCTTTGAGCTCTGCTTGTCTCTTCTGCAATTCTGCCAGGACCTCGTCCTCCGAATCTCCTCCCGGTCCAGGTCGCTCCTCAGAGTCCAGCAGCCCCTGGGCTACCAGCTCCTCTTTGATCCGTGCCTCCAGGGAACGTGTGTGTGGAACACTGGAGAAGTGAAAGACAGATGAAAGACTTGCAATATCTGGAATAAAAGGTAAAAAGTTCAGAAAGGCAACTTGACACCTACAATAAACTTTATCGAGTGAACACTTCAGAGTACTGTTGAGGACACGCTGAGTCTGTGTGGTGAGGAAAAGACAACTTCTAGATAAATGAGGATTATAACCGAAATGTACCGGCTCTATTCAAGAAAATATTGTGATCTTAAATTTTACAATGCTTACATCCCATCCCAATGTTAAGAATATCAAAATACATGCATGCATGTACATAAATATCATCACATGCATGTGTATACAAACAGCTATATATTTACACATGTGCATACATGTGTTTTGCAGCACAGCTCTTGCTAGTTAACTTCTGATCCCATAGGGTAATAACTTGTACTCTTCAAAAAAGCCTCTTGGCCCATAAACATCCACCATGATATTTTTTTAAGCTAATCTGCATAATGTGAAAAACAGTAAAATTAATAGACTTTTTTGAATTTTGACTCTGTCAACGCCAGTTCGGCATACAGCTTTTTGGGACTGACACAATTATATCATAAATAGGCAAGATCAGTCCAAAAACATGGCATGTATAAATCAAAAAAGTTGCCAAAGGGAGGGCTAAGCAGGAAATTGGCCACAACTCATTAACAATTTGTCCGGTTGTCATAAATCTTGGTAGATAATTTCAGTTCGTCTTTGGAAAATGCTTAACAAAGCACTCTGAGCCTGACCCGAAAGGGGCGTCATGAATACCAAAACCTTAAAACCAGAGGGACAGAATCTGACCAGTTTTGGTGTATATGCTGTGGGGGAAACTATTCACCAAAAAATGAAGAGTTATAATGATATATGAACGTGGGCATGGCCTATTCATCAATATCTGCCATCTAATGCTGTTGCTTTATTTCCAGAGAGATGTTACTGCTAGAGAAAACCTTATTAAACTCAGTGGGATCATCTGAAACATACACACCAATATGCTTAATAGTGGAGTTGTGAAATAACAACAACTCAAACACACCACACAACTTGGATCAACTGTAGCTGAAAGAGGGCAAAAAATGGCTTAGCATCATGGCAGGACCTTCCATTTCATTACCCCTTTTCTCTCCCCCTTAGTCCTTTAATTAACTCCAGTCAAAGTGTTTATTTTTGGTCATTCTTGTTGGAGGAAATTATTAATAAACAGTACTAACATTTTTTCATTAGTTAAGAACTCAATTTATTTACTACATGGTAGAAAAAAAAATACTTATGTACTATGCGGACACTTTGTTGAATTTAGCATTAGTGTTTATTGTGTGATCATGTCAATCCCTCTTTAAACAGCGTTAAACTAGCTGAGGAGACTTTTTGTGGCTTTGTCAAGCCTAAAACCCGCTTGTTGCTTCTAACAGCTTTAATTTTGTTTAAAGGTTAGAAACCACAAATTGCCACTTATGGCTATATTAAATGTATTTATAGTTCACTTAATTAAAGTTACGAGTCGGAGTGTCGTGAATGACAAGGCCCTATGAATTAAACAATTGTAAGAGTCTGAAATTAATGGGTCAAACACAGGCAGCACATGTGTTTATCATTCCATGTCAATGACGTTTGTGTTTTGAAAGTAGTCTTTGTGTGAAAATGGCTACAAATGCCGTGGGCTATTTCTTATAGAGAACTGATGTTGCTGCTTTGGATATTTAAGGTGTAGCACAAATACCTAAAAGCTTTTCCTTGGCTTCGAGGAGACGTCCCTGCGCCATCATTAGCGTCCCTCCCTGAAATGTCTGGTATAGGAGAATCCTCCATTGGGGATATAATGTTCTCCTGGGAGAGAAAAAAAAAATGTCACCAATTATGGTCAAATTTCAGTGTTTTCACAATATTTAAACATGAATATTTCAGATGCCAAATATCACTTTACTGTCATTAGTATTTTCAAAAGCAACTATACATTAATGAAAGTTTTTTCATAAAATAATGAGTCTGACCTCTACAAGAGCCTGGAGCAGACGTTGCGTGAGAGGACCAAAGGGACAGCCGTCCTCTGGAGATTCATGTTGGGACTCTGATTTTTTTAGCAGCGAGTCCACATCTACAGCAATTTGAACGTGAAGATGAGTGTTAAGGTGGACACATGCAAGTGTAGTAGATAAAGTCTGGCATGGTAATACCAAGGGCAAACTTTTAGTCATTTTAAGGCTCAGGCTGCTCAGTCTTCCCTCACCTTTTGCATCCAGTTCAGACAGTGGTCCTCCCATGAGACTCTTCTTTTTGTCATTGGCTCGAGCTCCTTCCCTCTGCTCCTCTAAAAGATCCTCCTGAGCCCACCGCTGAGAGTAGTGTTTCCCCAGTGCTGGAATCTACAGCGAACACATACAACACCAAAAGCTCAACACACATTTATAACACAATAAAACCCTGTAGTATTTTGGTCATGCCTTGAGTCAAGGATTGTATGATCAAATGATACAGCGTTTTTATGTCGTACTTTGAAATACTCAGCTTCATCCTCTGGGGGTTTCAGCAGCTCCTCTAGCAATCGTATCTCCTCATTTGTAATATCGGCACAATATGGCTCGACTGACGCCCAGAATCTGAAAACGTGAAAAAAATTTGAAATGCAAATATACCTTACCAGACAAACTAATTTATTTTACCTTAAAAATTAGTATGAGGGTCCTGTCTGAAACCAGTCTGACTGATAAGTTGAATAGATTTGATTGATTTTACTCGTGGAACAAAGAAATCATGTAGGTAAGGCAAATATAAAAAGAAGAGAGCGATACTATGAAGAACAGTTGTTGCTGACCTGTTGGGAGCATCATTTTTGGGAGTGCGCGGAATGTCTTGTGGATCGTCTGTGAACTCATACTCTTGGACTTTAGGCTGCAGGTTTTTGGATTTGGGTCTGCCGGGTCCTGGACCTGGCCCGTGACCGCTTTTGCCATCCAACTTCTGTTTCTTTGGTTTGTGGCGAGATGTGGCGGCGGGGTCTGGGTCTTTCCCCAGCTTCAGAAAGCGCTTATCTCCCTTCTTGTCCTGCCAGTCTGTGAGGATCTGCGGTACAGAAGAGGATCGACTCACCGACAGCACCCGGCATTGGAGTGAAAGAGAAATACAGTGCGCCACTTCTGAGCTTAAGCGGTGAAAACTGAGGGCGCTGGGGTACCACATAAACAGGCCAAGTGCATGGGGCTATTCCCATCTTCCTCCTACCTGTCTCTGCTCCTCCAGGGCTCGGAGGCGGCGACTGGCGGAGGACAGGAGTGTCTCCAGCTCCAGCTGCAGGGTGTCCAGCTCCTCAATGCCGATCCCATCGTCCTCTGAGCGGCCCAGCACAGCCGTGTAGCGGGGACACACCTTGACATGCTCCACGGGCTTGAAGTCGTAGTATTTCAATGGGGGGCAGTCCTTCAGCTCACTCATGATGCCGTGAGGAAGAGACCCAGCAGTACCTGGATAAACTGATAGGAGTGGACAGTGTGGTTAAGAACATATGTTGTACCTGGTGTGCTTCTTCTTCGCTGTCTCTATCACATGCACACACTGAATGCACACACTGAATGCACACACACACACACACACACACACACACACACGCACACACACACACGTACGCGCGCACCCTAATACGAGTACACGCAGGTCTGCTTCACAGAGGCCGAGCTCGCTGGGCCCAAACTGCCGAAATTACTCCAACATGTTATTATCGGCCACTGTTATTTTCACGGTTTTGCACAGAAACATTTTACACGACGGAGTTATAAAACTACAAATGTTGAATGATGCAAATGTAAAGTACAGATCAATATCTGTGAACGTTTAAGAGTAACGATATATACCGTCACTGAATGGCATCCATGTTGGAAAAAACCATTGTGGTGGGAAGGGTGTGAAATACAGTCGAACAGTATTATGGCCCATTGTCGACACACTGACAATTTTAATAACATAATTAAAATAAAACAACATAGGAAAAATTAAAATAAATCTGAATTTTACTATCATTCAGAACAAATCTAACGACTTGTGAAGAGTTACACCCGATAAACCAAAAGTAGTATCATCGGAACAAACCATATTGTGTCAAATTGCAATAGAATGAATAGATTGGCGCTAAACCCGTAAGTCAGCAGCTGAACAGTGTAGTATATGTTTTACCACGCTGTTGTAATGTCTTTTATTCGGTGACAAATGTCAGTATTATTCACGAAGCCTCGGTCTCAGAGCGAGGTGTCTCCTGTTTGTGGAACAGAATGGACGCGTCATGGGGAATGCTCGTTTTATTCAACACGTACTCCACCTGGGCGGACGTGTAAGCGCAACGAGCAGTATCTCCGCCGTGCGGAGAAATCCGCTTCCTCAAACGAGGGGGTCAGACGCAAAACGAGCGCGCCCTATCTGTACTCGACGATGTAGGATTTACGGAAGAGAAGTCCCAGGCGTGGCTGAGGAACTTCCGTCTTTTACACCACAAAAATGGTAAGTCTGCGGCTCTAAGTCTGCTATTTATTTGATTATTCGGCCATTTACCACCGCTCACTGTTGCTACATTCCAGGCGATGTTAGCTAGCTAGCTCCGTGTCTGTCGTGGACGGGTTTTTTTATGGTTGGCTGCAGGGAAATGAGAGAACGGGCATCCTTTTACATGGTTTGCAGAAACTGAAGTGATCGGGCTGAGCTGTCTCTTCCCCTCGGCCCTTTCCCTCCTCGTTACTGTGGCCGGTCGCCTCCTACAGCTCTGGCATTAGCCGGCGGGGCAGCTGTGTGTGTATCCGTAGCATAGACGGAGCCGGACGTATATGAATTGAATGAGCTGTAATCTCGGTCAGCTGGACGCATCCCGCTCACCAACATGAATCCAAGTCAATCCGTTCATGTTTTTTTAGAGACACCGCGTACGTGTAACTTGCATCTGTTTAAAACGTGTTTTTCCGTGTACAGTGGGCTGTTAAGGGCTCTGATTTTAAAACTAAAGAAGTGAGGCTTCCCGGTATAAGTGGGTAATAACCGAGCGGTAGCCACTGCATCACCGCACACGGCTCGCTGTAGTTCCTGATCACACCTGTGACCTCATTGGCTTGACTATGCGGGTTTAATGGGACGTTAACTTTGCATGCATCCTGATCTAAATCACGATAACATCGTCCCACGCCTTTTCCTCTGCATTTGACTCTCACTCAGACACTGTTCTCGTTGTGCTTGTTCTCCCCAGACAGCGACTCTGCGCCCCTACTTAAACGCGGTGAGGGCCACCCTGCAGGCGGCCCTCTGCCTGGAGAACTTCTCTTCTCAGGTGGTGGAGCGTCACAACAAGCCGGAGGTGGAGGTCAGGTATGGTACAGAGCTTATGGTTGGAGAACACGCAGTCTTCCCTGGCCGCCCCCTCTTTTTTTCCTCTGCTTCGTCCTGTTTCTTGTGCCCTAGAGGTAGACGTAGATCATCTGCTGCTGTCACACAAGCCTGGGCTTGTGCAAACTCGCAAAGGAAAATCTAGGAGGGGGAGAAAAATGACACAAGCATGGACGAAGCTGTGAAATGAGCAGACAGGGATTTGCTGCGCCCTGTTTTCAGGTGTCCTCACGATACAGTGAGAAGACTAGGGGTGTGTGTGGGTTCTATGTAGAGCCACTCAGGGTCTCAAGCACAATGAGTGATTATTAGTACATGGAAAACACAACATAGTTTAAAGATATCAGACCCGTTTAATTTATATTGACTATGTTTTGCTGTGGTTACAGGAGCAGTAAGGAGCTGCTACTGCAGCCTGTGGTGATCAGCCGTAATGACAAGGAGAAGGTTCTCATTGAGGGATCCATCAACTCTGTCAGAGTCAGCATTGCTGTCAAACAGGTGATTAAAGCGAGCAGGAATTTTGGTAGTTTATTTCCCAAGTTTCTCTCGCAGCCTAATATGGATTAAAAAAAAACTTCTCTTATAATCGACTTTAGGCTGATGAGATCGAGAAGATCCTTTGCCACAAGTTCATGCGCTTCATGATGATGAGAGCTGAGAACTTCTTCATTCTGAGGAGGAAACCAGTGGAGGTGAGGGTCAAAATGGGGAGGGTGGGTTAAATTGAGCTGTGTATACAATGGGATGAAAAAGTGAGTGACAATATATATGGTACACGGCAAGAATACAAATTAAATGACAAACACTGAACTTTTTAAACATCTTACATCATAAGGCTCTTTATACACAGATGTTCAAGAAACTGTTCACCTATAAAACTACAATAATTACAATAGACATTCCTATGAATAAAGTTACACAAGTGACATTTTTGTCAAACACGTGGACCAGCCTCGCCAACTTACCTGTTTTTTCCTCTCTTGCATTTCAGGGATATGATATTAGCTTCTTGATTACCAACTTCCACACGGAGCAGATGTACAAACACAAGCTAGTGGACTTTGTCATCCACTTCATGGAGGAGATAGACAAGGAGATCAGTGAGATGAAACTGTCCGTTAATGCCAGAGCCCGTATCGTTGCTGAGGAGTTCCTCAAGAACGTAAGACACCTTCTTTTTTTTCCCTACATAAAATGTCAGATTCATTGCTGTGATTCATTTATTTATAAAATTTCTTTCTTGTAATAAACAGAAATGCTGACATGGAAAATAACTTGATCCTGTCTTCTCCACAGTTCTGATGAAAGAGTTTGTCCGTGGTCCCACACAAAAAATCGAACGCTCTAAGGGTCGATCAGCACAAGAGCGGAGATCTAAAGAAGGGAACAGCCAATCAGCAAAGCGATGAGAGGGACGTGACCAATCTGGCAATGACACTCGTTGTACCCGTCTCCAGTATTTCCCTGTACTCATGGACATCAATGACTGTATATAATGAAATATTTACCAGTTTCATTTTCAGCCACTTAAAACAAATCCCCAAACAAAGGCTGGTCCTTAAAGTATTAATCAAGTTGATATCCATGAATACAGGGGTGTTGAAGATGTGCTGTTGCAAATATTAAAAGCCAGGTTTTTGTATTTTGTGTATTTGAGTCTGTATGTTCTGTCACTGTTATTTCAAATTAAATCTCCAAATTTCTCTGTTCAGGAATCCCATGTTTGAGGAAAATTATCTGCGTGGTGTTTAATCATATGGACTAAGAGCTGTCTGTAAAGCCACCAAAACCCATGAATGAAAATAATCAAAGATAATAAAACTCAGTTGTTTATAGCTTTTGTAGTTCTTATTTAAATACAATCAGTGTGATTGATTGAGCATGCTGCGGCTATATCTATAAATAGATTAGTACTTCTGAGGCAGTTTTTTTCACATCTCACTGCTTGCAGATGTTTTTTTTTTGTCAGTTCAGCTGTGAGGAAGGGGAAGTAATACCTTCGAGTTGGAGACAGCTTGTGAACCAGTGTTGTATTTGTTCACAAACTTGAGGGATATATATATGTCGAAGAAAGTGACATTCTCAAGATTAAATTCTTTTTAAAATCACTTTCATTCCTCAGGGGTATTTGCTAGGCATGCACTGCTTCCCTGTCATGAGATTTCAACTTGCTACTAGTCCTGCAAGTCAGAATTCCTTGCTCAATGGCACTGAAGTAATATTGGTTTCAGAGCTGTTTTATTTAACTCAGCAACTAAGTATCATCTGCTTTGGGAATTTAGAGGAGAAACTTCATGGATGACTTAAATTATGAAAATGGCATCAATTTCATTGCCACCTGTTGATTATGGTCATGCAGCCTCCAGCGGTCTCTCATTTCAGGGAACCTACAGGGGACACGGAGACAAAAGTCTCCAACAATCCTGGGTTCTGTGGTGATTGTCCATCAACACCAGCTGACGCCTTCTGATTTGAACAATCAGTTAGCAGTAAAATAACAATACATCTCACCAGCATCTTCCACATGTTCTCAGTAAATACATGGCGAAACGTCAGCTCACAGACAGAAAATTAAGCAGTAAGAGTTTCGATATTTAATTTTTTCCTTTGAGTTTTAGACAAAACAAGATGTTTTAATGTGTCGTCTTGGGCTTGGAGAACGTGACGGTCCTTTTTTAAAAACTGTTTTCTGATATTTTATAGATCAAAAAATCTATTTAACATAATCATCAGATTAATTGACACTTGAAATTATAGTAAGTTTGTTTGTTGAAACCCAAATAAGTAATTAAATTGAACAAGGCACTATCCTTCACTATCAATCACGCTCTCTGAATCGAGCGTCAGAAGATAGACAGAGATAATGACAGGTTGGTTTATAAAAATAACATCTTTATTATAGTAGAGTTCAGACGTTCATTTTGAAGTCATGACCCACATGAACATCAACAGCTTTGAACAAATGTTGCATCTTTACCTGGTGTGCTCAGATGTGGTTGTCACAAAAAATATTAAAGGCTTGTTTTAATGTAATTGGAGGTCTGCATGTATAATCATCATTTACATAACACATCTGTTTCAGGTGAGATCACATACTGTATTTGCTGTAGACCACACAGCTACAAATTAGCAAATTTTCAAACGTTTCATCCATATATAATTTAAAATCAAAGTGAATGTTATCACCATAGAAAACCTAATAATAATGACCAAGCCCATTCATTCATTCATTAAATCACCATATCGTCACAACAGTAAGCTTCATAATATTTTCTGCAACCTTCAAAGTGCACATCATCAGTGAATTGACCTTCATGTGAAACAGTGATTGCACAAATACAGTAACACGTCCAACATTTAGCAGGGAGTCACATAAATCATCTTATGAAACCACATGGATAATACTTATAAAATATACTGCAGTAACCTTCAATATTAATTCTACCGCTGCGCAATATCAACAAACTGTGAGCATACCGACTACAGAAACAGACAGGAATCTGCTGTGACCAGAGTGTTTAAATCCCCCTCTGTGCAAGACAACAGTCTGATTCATAAATAATCTGGACAAGCAAGGCTCAGTGCAACAAAAATGTGGCTTTTGGATATGAACACGGAGATCCAAACACTCATCTTGTGCTCATGTTCCCTCTAATCCTTTAAAAAAAAAAAAAAAAAAAAAAAGACGGGCATATGGGTTTCAGGTTTCAGGTGTGTGCAGGTTGGAAAGGCGAAGGGGTCCGTCACAAGGGAGAGGGAGGGGGAGGAGGAGAGGTCCACCCTCAGTGGATTCCAGCAGCAGGGCGTCAGAGATGAGGAGGGACGGTCTGCAGGGCGTCTTTAGTTGTACGATGGACATTCACATTCTGGAAAAAGGAGCGCAGCAGTGTCAGACCCCTTTTGTATACATACATGTAGGTAAAGCGAATAGTCAGTCGAGAAAAAAAAATCTTTTAGTTTCTGTGGATCATTAGTTTACCACCTATATACTTCCTATTATATCTCTGTTATTTCTGCACTTGTGATCATTGCCCCTCTTTGGCAGTGCACCTTAGTGTGTTTGGCACATTTCAGGGTTTTCAGGACCACTCTCCATGGCATATTAGGGACGTTTTTAGTTTTCTGACTGACACACCTACAGTGTGGCCACTCTGGTATAACCCTGGCTTTCTTATGTTGCTTTAATAAAAAAGTCCATCGAACTGCAGAGCACCAGATGTCTCAATATTTATGGATATATTCTGCCCACTGGCATTCAACACAATATGATCCACAACTGTAGCAGTATGTTATCCATTTTAAATTTTAATTAATTCCAAGCACTTTTAATGTTTATTCTGCTTACACCACGTTTATAACAGGTCTGTTTCTACTTTTTGAATGTTATTTTTATTTTTAAGATGATTTATGCTTTTTAACAAAATGCCAGTATCATAACAAGTTTACATTTTATTCACTCTAAGCAGAATGAAATGTGTGTGTGTGACACTGAGTGTTTTGTTCAGGCTGATGAATGGCAGCACTGTCTCATGCCCCCCAGTGGAGTCTTTGTATATGAATGAATAAGGAAATCTTCGAGGCGTTCGGTTTCACACACCAAAATAAAACGCAAGAGGGACATTGAACATCTCATCTTTAGATAGTTAAGATAAGAAGGAAATGACAAGCTCTGTCACAAGAGTAGGTAATATCCAGCTCAGCAGTCTGGACATATTTTAGGTTACAATTTAACTTCAAGGTGATGCATGTAACCAAAGATCCTAACTTTCAGAGGTTAGACAGGAGAAGGGCTTTCGTGCCAAGCTTTCTAAAAAGAAGCACAAGAAGAGTGTGGCAGGGATACATGAAATGGTTGAGTGGAGTTTATTTAGAAACAGTAAACAGAAATATTTTCCTCCTCATTCTGATCAGTGATATGAACTTACTATCAGAGCCTTCACATTGCTGAACAAAAAAAACAATAAAACAGTATTTCTGTACTTCCAGGATCTTCATTTGACAGTGTTAGACATCATAAAACTAGGGACAATCTGTAGTGGAGGACAATTCATAAGAAACTAAACACTTGATTTTTATGTGCAAAATGTAAAAAAAAGCACAACTTTGTTTCATGTTGTGCAAATCTGTGAAACTAGTATTCAAGTTTTCTGACTCCTACCAACAGATATATAGTGATGAGACACTGGTAAAAATTAACATTGTTAAATCAGTTTAACAGACAAGAACAATGACAACATGAACTACACATAATCAATGTTTCACGAAAAGGTGCTGGAGGTTTCACTGCTTCACAGATGGGATTACAGCATTCATTAAAAAAAAAACAAAAAACAACCATCTGCTTTTCATTCATTCTCCAAAAATGGGAGAACGTGCATGACACAAGATCCATGTCATAGGATTCATAATCAAAAATTAGAAACTGGATTCCAGTCAATTACCAACATCATCATCATGTCTTAAAATAGAAGTGAAGGAAAAACACAAGACGAGAGTGGAGAAAAATTCAATCAAGGGAAGGTGGAGAAGAAAGATTTTCTGAGTTTAGCAGGTACATTGTGCTGAGAAGGGTGCAGTGTGTGTAGTGATGGGCAAAGGAGGGAGGGATTGGGGAAGAAGTGAGGGGGTACTGCCTCATTGGTGAGCTGGCACTGTTAGCAAAGCCTCCTCTGACATCCGTGACACCTCTACGTTCTGTTTGTAAAAAAAAAAAAAAAAAAAAAAACACACACAAAGGGGGGGGGATCAAAACACATGGGAGACTTGAAATCAACCACACACACACTAAGCGAACGACTGGAAAAGCTGTGTCAGGTTATCTTTGCTTTAGTTTAAGCTTGTTTTCCATATGTATGAGATTTTCGTCTGTCCAACAGTATTGTGTTTCCCATGCCAGTCAGAAAAGACATTTAAAGAAAAGAAATTAAACCACTGCATATATCCTTTTCTTATGCTTAATCTAATTCTTATTCTCAATTATACACTATTTCTCAGCAACTAAAGCAAAATAAATAAATTGTTAAAAAAAAAAAAACAGCACACACACACGTGTACACATACAAACACACACACACACACACACACGTTACATATATATTCACATCTGTGATACTTTGTATTTATAAAACCTGCTGCGAAAGCCAGCAGTTGCATCATACAGTATTTCCGTAGGGGCTACAATTGGCTAATAACTATCATTTATAGTGAGGCTGCTTTTATCACTGCTATCCGGTATCAAAACCTGTAAGAATCTTTAATATGTTTCACTCAGAGGCTTGTTTACCTGACTGGTAGAATGTTAGAAGCAGTGGGAGCACTATTCATGTTTTTATTATGTTCTAATAACCTATAAACCAGCACAAAAACCTGCTCTAAACTCATTACTCTTTCAAAAAAGATGACAATATGGGACTAACCTGTTTAGTAACCTTACCTTACCTCAGAAAGTTTGGGTCACTCTGTGTGTGTGTGTGTGTGTCTGTGGGTGTTATTATACCCACCTCTGGTCTTTCTCTGTGTGTGTTGACTGCCTCCACGTTTAAGCTGATGGACTCCACTTTACAGCCTGAGGCCGCAGAGAGGTAAGATTATTAGTTCAGAAAAAAGAACAGTGCACAACGGTACTGAGCAGAATTAGCTTCAATGGGATTAATATGAACTTGCTGAGAGACCGGCCCTACCGTAGGCCACCGGCGTCAGCTTCAGCACCGTGTGCAGCGGACACTTCAGGTACGGCAGTTCCTCTGTGTGAAGACAAACGCACAGACCAACAGTTTATGAAACCACCAGAATAAACAGAGAACTCTAATCCTTTACCATCATCTCCAAATACTTCTCTGTTCTACCATTCTTATCTTATCATTTATTCAGAAAAACACTTTGTTGTGTATTCTGCACCCAATAACCAATGTGAATCTCTGTCTTGAGTTACATTATATACTGCAGTATTTCTGTAAAACAAGGAATCAAAGAAAAAGAAATCGGATCATTTTTAACTTGACATTTTACTACAGTACTCTGGCCTATAACAGAACACAGGTCAGTCAACCAGGAGTGACACACATTTCTCAATCTGAGCACTATGAAAGTATGTCAGAACTTCACACAGGAAGTGTTACAGTATACAGACCACTCTATGTAGCTTATTTAGAACAGGATGTTAATTAAATACATTACATTGTGTGACTAAAAGCAAAAAGTCAGTGAGGTCACTGAACTGTTATTTTGGGAAGTATTGAACCTTCCTTTTCAGTGAAGTGTAGTGACTTCCTACACTTCCCACAATGCTGTTCGACAACTCCTGACGAAGTAAACTGAAGAGAACCTGTGCTTCACTGCAGAAGTCTCTGTATATGTCCTAAACTAGTCTATTTAAGGACCCCCTCCCTCCTTGGGTTCAGTAAAAGGACCAACCTGCTGTCTTGTCAAGGAAATAGGCCAATAAGCAGCGCATAACGGCCTGGTGACAGATGACAAGCACATTCTCCTGCCTCTCCAGCTCCATGATGACTGGTTCCAACCGCTGCACCAGGTCCTCATAGGACTGAGTGAGACAAGATGTTGAAAAAAGGAAATCACAAGAGCTGAAAAGCCTGAAACCACTGACTGAGAATCATCATAAGCTAGAGGCAGATTTATTCATACTTTTCTTCTAGTGAGGATATTTTAAGATCATCATGAGAATGAATATACTCAAATGTCTACATCTGAAGTTAAAAAACAAAAAACAAAACAAAAACAAAAAAAAAAAAAACAGAAGAGGAGTTATAAATCTGCTGGTGAAAACTTCAGGTCAGTCCCTCTTCCTCACTTTCTACAGCTGTATTATTAATCACAGGTAAAAAAAAAAAAATCAATACTGTCTGTCGAGACTAATACTGGCTAGAACAAAATTTCCCCAAAACACTACATCAATGGCGTCTTCCTGGGCAGCCAACTAATGCCCATATCCATCTTCCTGTGTCAGAATAATGGACAGGTAATGGGAGGGAGGAAAGTTCAGAACAGACCAGCGGGCATTCAGGCCAACAGTAAACAACCTGACCCAACATTTTTTGGTGTGTGCATGCACGAGCATGCACGAACACGCACAAGCGCACACACACACACACAGAAATGTGAAGTCTTTGTTTACTGTGGTCTGGTTTTATTAAATTCTGCCTGAAGCTGAGGCTCATTAGCAGAGTGTAAGTGGCCCGTTGCCATCTGGATACAATTTAGCCTGTGTGTAGTCTGTGGTTACGTGTGTGTATCTGAGAGAGTGTGTCATTATATTCACACAGGACGGCCGACTCTGTACTGGGAAATTCCAAAATTCAAACAGAGACACTGTCCATACGCATACTGACTCAATGTAGACGGACAAAAATACTTTTACTATTAAACAACATTATCACAAGTTTAGACAGAACACGAAATCAAATATTTTCCGCTGACCTCTCCTTTTGGGTACCGATAGCGGTACTTGTCCTGGTCCCTCAGCGCAAACTCCAGAGGATAGTTCTCCTGGATTTCCTCATACATCATCTCCTCACACACACCCTAAAAGGACATCACACACAGATTAAACTCCATTTATACTGAACTGGTGTCTGAACTTAACAGGTAGGAGTGTTGTACTTACTGCATCAATCTCGTTCAGGACCTTCCACTGCTCATAGGGAACACTGAGAGCCTCAGCTGTTTGGATGGTTCTCTTCATCTGACTGGTCCACACCTTCAGGTCATGGATGCCCTGTGCCTGGATGAACTGGCTCAGCTTCTTAGCAAACTGAAAAACAAAAAAAACAAAAAAAACAATTTTTATTTATTTTTAACAAATTCATGGAGGCAGGGGAAAAAAAACTGCTCTCAAGACATATCTTTTGGTGAAAAAGTTTGATATACCTCCTTGCCTCGAGGGGTGAGGCCCGAGTCTCCTCCGATGCGTCCCTTGACATTGAGCTCGCTCTCGCCGTGGCGGCACAGGTAGATGGAGCGTGGCGTGATGTGGATGTTCATGAGGTAGTAGACAATCCGGCTCTGGATGTGGTCCAACACCCGATTCACCAGATAGCGCTGGCCCACATCCATAATTTTAATATAGGAGAGATCCCTGAGAGCAGATCAAAGACACACTGTGTGATGTGACTGAGCCAAAGCCAATGTATAGATTAATTGCTATGGTAATTAACCAGAACTCAACTGTCAGAAAATACTAAGTTATCACCCCTTTGTTATGATGAAAAGACAAAAATGTCCTGAAAATGCTAAGATGCTAAGCTAGTATATTAGATGGTCCATGTTGTTGAACACCTGGGACATCTTTGCTGGCACACACTCAGCTCCTGCTTCTTACTCACCTGTCCAGAACTTCATCCAGTGTCTCGTAAGAGTTTTCATAACACTTGATCCTCTTCATGAAATCTTCCACTGCCTCCTCTGTGTTACAGTTGGTGTAGTCAGGGCTTCCAAGCTTCACTTGCTGAACAGATGAGAAGCAGAGGAGTAGGTACAACACAGGCTGAAGTTCATTTTCTCCTGAAATAAAACAAACAGACAAACACAGCCACTCACCACTATGTTCTCCTGTATGACATCTGGGTCTTCACACACAGACTCCACAAAGAACACCTGAGGCAAACGAGGAGGGAGAAAAAGTCAGGATTAGTATGAATGTCAACTAAAGTAGAATCTCATCCCAGAACAGTGATCCAGCAAGCCACCTTAAAGCCATTCTGCTCTGCAAACTGGATGATAGTTTCCCTTCTTTCTCTGGTGGTGTTCGTTGCATCAAAAACCTGTATAACAAAGGACAGTATATAAGACAGAACAACAGCAAGGTTTTTATCATTCTACAGCGTAATAGACCAGCACTGCACATCTGACACAACAACGCGCATTTGACCTACTGCAACTTGGCCTCCTTCTTCTGTGAGGTATTGTCGCACATCATTCAACGCTGCAGAAGCACATTGCCTGTAAAAATGAAAGGAAACATGGGTTATAAGTTTCACAGTATTGGTGGTTAGATAAATCGAAGGTCAAAGGCTGTTCTTACCGCCTGATCTTTAACCCCTCCTCATTGTCCGGATGGAAGAACTCAAAGGACTTGTAGATCTTCACAAACTCTCTCCTGTACTGGCCAACATTGAACTCTGTAAGAAAGATGGACGGAAGGACAATTGAAATAACCCTTCTCATAGACAGGAAACTTGAAATGCACAAACCTGAGAGTTGTTTTCTTTTCTACAAATGTGCCTTGTTTTGTCAACGTCTATCATACAACCCTGTGAAGTCCTACCTCTGGTGGGCACCCCGATCCAGTTGAGATAGCG
Source organism: Istiophorus platypterus (assembly GCA_016859345.1). Lineage (NCBI taxonomy): Eukaryota > Metazoa > Chordata > Actinopteri > Istiophoriformes > Istiophoridae > Istiophorus > Istiophorus platypterus. The sequence continues at coordinate 7,477,108 of CM029117.1, forward strand.
GGTCAGCTTCTTGGAGATGTAGGTTTTCCCCCTGGCTGGAAGGCCCACTGTCACAATCAGGGTGGGACAGTTGGTCATACATACTGGAATGAGAGGGAGAGAAAGGAAAAAGAGCTTCAGTCATGTACTGATCACACATAACACACGGGCTCTGTGCAGCATGTGTAACATCTCAGTATAAGCAGCTGAGGTCCTCTCAAGGTTTTGTTCAACAGTTGTTCTCACATCTGCAAATAGTACCTTTCAAAATAACTCAAAATAAACCCTTACACTATCTTGTATATTACAACACTAAAATATATTTATCAGTGACACTAGATTGTCCTTATCAGTTTGTGCGTGTGTGTATAATCCAGCGCTATCTGCTGTGAGGACAAAGTCACATCACACCAATCTGAGATGGTTGCCAGCAGGAGCAGAGGCCACGGTGGCACTGGGACGTGTCTGAAAGGTAGGGAAACACTGCACAGACGCCCGGAGAGAGCTAAGAGCTAGTTTTCACACCCAGCCGCTGTGTGTGCACAGATGACTGGGTCAGAGAGCACGGCGGCTTTCAACAGGCGCTACCTCACCATATGCAATTCCTTGTAAGATGACGCTCTTTTAAGAAAAACGCACCTTTGACCACCACCTCCCTGATACTCGTTTGGCACTTTATGCCTGTGTCGTTGCGGGCAACGCTGCTCCATCAGGAAACCCGGTGGTTTCACTGGCACTTTAGGGTCTGTTGATTCAAACCTCCCTTCTCATTCAGGCCACAGTGAGGAGACACTGGCCGAACAGAGAAGTGGCCGATGCGAGCAACGCGATCAAACGCAGCAAACACATCCACTGGGCACATCGCTCACATGACCGCGGGGACACAATTCCTGTTTACCAACACCTGGTGCTTGACTTGGCAAGCGGTGACAAAGAGACGGACGCCCCCGGTACCAGTCCTTTCTCCCCGATGCGAGCAGTCTTCATCCGCGGTGACTATCCGGTGAGTCCTTACATAACCGTGTGACCCAGATGCCTGCAGCAGCAAGACATCTGAACCCCCCCCCCCCCAACACACACACACACACACGCTCCTAACCGTAGTAACGTTAGCTAGCACATGAAAACCGACTGATTTTAACGGGGAATCGGCGCCGATCGCTCGGGTCCCCGCGGCGGGTCCGGCCGCTCCCTCGTTAACGCGACAACCGCCGCCAGGCGACAACAACCGGACGAATCTGTCGGTACTCGATGGAGACCGCGGGCGACCCGGCTACACGCGGAGATGCTAGCGGTCGTCGCCACGTCGCCATACGCACCCCTTCTCTGAGAAATGTGTTTTTCTGGAAGGCCATTTTTGTACGGCATCCAGATCTTCTTCAGGGGGTTCTGGGTGAGTTCCCGCGGATTCGACGGCGTTTTGTCCTCCATTCCGTCCGGAGGTGAGACGGAGGCGGCCGCGGCGGGAACACGGGGCCTCTTGCCGTGATGCTGCTCCGAAGGTGACCGGTGTTTCATCCGCGCTGCTCCGCGGGGATGGAGACGGTCCGGTCCGGCGCGTCGGTGCGTCGGTGCCTCGGTGCGTCGGTGCCTCTGCGCCTCGCTCCGCGCCGCCGTCACGTGTTCCGGTCCGGCCGCGGTCGGACGCCCACGTCGGGCCGAAGTACGCGCAGTACGGGCGCAGCACGCTTTCCTCCGTCTACCGTAAGTGACGTGCGACGTGCTCACCCCCGCGTCAGGGCGCAGGGACGCGATCCGAGAAAAATAAACAAAGAGCAACAGAGAAAACAACAATTTCCTCGTAGTTTGTTTGGTCGCACGACGACAGCACAAACGATCGTCAGGCCGGTCTGTTTATCGAAATGGTGCCGGTTGCCGAAGGGGCTGCTAGATTAACAGAACCTCCATCAAAAGAGACGTGATGCACGAAAGTCAGGGGTTTAACTATGAACACAAATGATGGCGACACGGAGTTGAGATATTGCTCATGTGTTTTTGTTCAAAATGTCCAGTTATAATAACGCCAGGAGCTTCGTGGTCACATACTGTATGTGGGGATTTAAAGCAGTATTGAAGTTTTTCAGCCTCTTGGGGCAGAAGGAGACCGAAACACAACACAGCATATTCTCTCCTTATGACGTTGTTACGATAGACAACTGAGAAAACACGACATCTGGAGTTTCCAATCAATACCAGTGTCCAATATTTCATTTTTCTTTTTAGCTCTCTTTGTGTCTTCCCCGGTTCTGGAGGGGAAAACCACCTGGCTGCTAAACACTCAACTCGTTTACCAGCTAGATACTAACTTTGTCTGTCCGATGTCTTCAGATCTTTCAAGAGTCCTCTGTAAGAAGTAGTGTTTTCTTTCTTTCTTTCTTTCTTTCTTTCTTTCTTTCTTTCTCTCTTCAAACAAATCAGAAATGACTCAGTTAAATATTCAGATGATGCACTTTGATCTAAATGCATGCATGAATCAGTTCATTTGATTCATGACATTGAGCAATAAATAGCATGACAACTAGATAATAGATGAATCAGTGATATACAGAGGTGGAGGGAGTTCATATTAATTACAATTTAATCAAATTTAGAACAGTAAAAAAAAAAAGGCATCTGTCTTTTCTCAGTTTGCTTTCAACAACTGTTGATTTTGCATCCTGGTCTCTGCTGCCCCCTGTAGAATCAACCCCCGCATATTAAGAATCAGTTTAATTCACTTGTAGCCATTAGCAGTTGCTATATTGTTTGTGGAAATGAGATGGCTGCATAATAGCTGAAAGACCGGCAATGTTATCATTCCAAAATTTATCAGTGCATTCAACATTGGGTTTACTGTGTTAAAGGCCACACCAGGTGGAAATTCAGCAATAACACAATAGCCATTGATGTGATTACGTTTCAACAGTCACACAATAAACTCTACACAAGTTTAAGTTTATGTGAAAAAACTAAAAACAGCAACATAATTTTTGCTAAGCTTGGTTTCATGTTCTTTTCATGTTTCATGTACTTCGCTTCTTTTTTCTTTTTTTCTGAAACTTTCCAACTTTTCCTTCAATATACAACTGTACTCTGTGCTGGGCTGATTTAAAGACTAGTAGTTACCAAACTAGTAGTTTTGCCTTATTTTATGCTTGACTAATTACACATTCAAAATGGCTACATGCAGGATTTAACAGTATTTAACTCTGCGCATTTTCTAAATATTGGTGATCTGTTCCATGGACATTTCTAGTGGATCCAGTCAGATCACTTATGCTTAGGGGCCGTCCTCAGGATGTTTCCTGGACTCTATCAGAGATCCCCAGACGTTTAAAGCAAATCTTCGACCCCTGATTTCAGTTCTGTGACATCATTACAAGCACTTCTCACTTTAGGCATCATGTCAGCTGAATGACTATACACAGTATTTACAGTGGTGGCCGTGTTGTATACAGCATGAACGAGCAGCCAAATGCAAGTTTTACTAAGTAATTTAACGAACAGAAGCGCGTTTTGACTCTAAAACTTGTAGCCCACAGATATGACTGTGCAAATGTGCAAACTGCCTGCACTGACAGGAACTTCAGTGTTTCTGGGAACAGAGATTTTACGTTGCCCCTGGAAGGAGATCGGCTGATGCTGTGTGTTGAATGTAGCACGCTGTATTCATGTTGGGTCGAGGTAAAGTAATATTAAGCCAACTGTATATGTTTTTCATTTGAAGAAAGTTTACTGCTGAAGCCTTGGCTCATTTAACTGTTAGCTCAAAAATCCCCAAAGTTTCTACCAGCCCTATTCGTGTGCATGTCAACTCACACTTTAACACCTTTCTTAAGGTGCTATCTTGGGGTCATGGAGGTCAAAGTGGTGAGTTGGCCTTCTTCATTCTTAACAGGGCTAGAGGTGAATACTTAAACTGCAACAAAGAAAACCTGCTTAAGCAAACTTAAAAATGCGGCTTTAAATTTGACAGCTTAATGATTATTTTTGGTGAACTGAATTTAGTGACCACACATAATGTTCAGCAGAGCTCACCCATTGTGTTTGATCTCATCTTAGGACAGTGCTTTTCTTTAATAGTTGCTTAAGTCTTTACCCATGGCTAAGTTTGTCTTTTTCACAGGACTGTGTGAATTTTGTCCTAAAAAATTATAGGTTATCCATCAGTGTTATTTTCACTTGAGGAGGCCTAGAGCGAGCCAAGAGGAGCAGCATCATTGGGTTCCAATCATTAGTATGGCAGCCAGCCCAGACTGGAAAGGCTCTTCTTGTCCCACATGTGTGTTTTCTGTAGATCTCATGAGGACTGAGGTCCTCGAGCAGAACTCATGTAAACAACATAATATAATAATGTTATTCATGTAGCTGTTTCACGGTCTTCAGAGTATGATGCATGAGCTGTTTTAAAATACGGTAGATGACTTCTGGTCATTTGTGCTCCAGTTCCTGACCACTTTATTTTTGAAAAGGAAGACATAGAACTGCATCAGATAACAAGAATAGACTACAAACATAGCCAGTATTTTGAACAAATTTGTGGGCAAACTTGTCCTTTTTGGCATTTCTGTTGATTCTCAAATCTACCTGTAATACATTTTTTTTCACAGAGGGAATTTTGAAATGTCCCAGCAGGAGAAATATAAGTGTAAATAATAAGATGAACGATGTCTAAATTCCTTTCAGCTACTTCAGTTTCAGGGACCTTATTATGCATGCAGGTACACTGTCACAGTGTCATGACTCACGGGGACACTTGAACAGCCTCGAGCCATCAATAGTGTTGTAAATAAAAGCTGTTCTTTTCTTATGACAACAAGTCAAAAATCTTGTGTAAAAAAAGGCCTTTTGTGAAAATAGAGTCATCTACACTGAATGTTTCCACAGAAAAAAATCAACAATCATCAAGTGACGAAAAACAAAACATCTTAATCCTTTTCTTGTTGAGCACCTTAAAGGTAATCCTAACAACAAGCATTTTTAAAGCTGTTTTCTTCATTAACACCACACAAATCAACCGTTAATATTTTCTTACAGTCACTTACTGATATTAACCCTTTACTCATTTGCTGACAATAACCATCAGGTGGCAGCATACCCCTCTCTCCCTGTATGTGTGTAGATCCAGGCTTGTGAACTACCAGCATATGACACAACTGTAATGCAATCTAGTTCACCAGGAGTGCAAACAAAAAAAATCCTTTATTTCTTCCTATTGTAATGCTGACAGTGTTCAGCAATGCAGAGATAAATCAGATTGTCAACAAAAACTGAACATTGTATTTTTAAAAAGACATGACTTTTTGCACTTTTTTAGAATTGAAATGAATTACAATGCACAAGTGTAATTATGATGTAAGTCACTTTACATTTTCGGGTGAGAAGGCCTATCTGTCGACTTGTTCCTTTTGGACTATCTGACGCACTCATTATATTAAGCTTTAGAGTCACTCTTGGTAGTGGAGCAACAGGGCCTGTGACCTAAATATGGTGAGATGGAGGTTTTCTAATTAAATAGCTCCTACCCTCCCTCTCAAATTCCCTAACTGCTAGTAGGCTATAATACACGCCAGGTTCATCAGGTCCACAAATAAATGGCACACTAACTAACTCAGGAATATATTTTTAGCTTTTCCAGGCAGCTTCAATAAACATTCTGCAGTACAGATTTTAAAATTCCCGTCCAAACTGTGCAAATGCTGTACATTGTCAGCTGTTTAGCAGTGAGTCATATATATTATTTAGCAAGCTTTTATTTTAATCATCTGCATAAAGTTTAAGTACCTTGGAGGAAGCAGCAGCAGGTAGCCATTTATCTGTCAAATTTTCCAGTGGGGGTAGGTAAATGAGGTGTCTTGCAGACTGTATAGTGGAACATGAACAGGAAGCAGAGCCCAGCTCCTCCTCCTCCTCCTCCTCCTCCTCCCCGGCAGCAGCTGCCAGGCTGTGATGGCAGCGAACAGCCCTCAGCCCCTACTACACTGGACAAGTCCTCTCCCAGTTATAGCATGGGAACCTTTCCGTCTACAGTAGAGCAGAGTTCACCATGTGGAGGGTCTAGCTCCACCCCGTGATCCACCACTCAGTAATGTTTAATAAGACGCACAATGTGGCAGCAGCCCAGTGTGAGCTGGACAATAACAACAACAAACACAACACACAGCCAGTGAGCGCAAAGCATCAACCTCTGCAACAGCTTCTCCATCATCACCATCGGTGGATGCTAAGTGAGTCATAATAACCTAATAATAACCCAAAGGAACCAGACGGATCATTCCCGCTCGACGCGAAGCCGCTGGTTTGTTTTGATTAATTTCGCCAGCAGTCCACAAACATCCGCCTGGTTCCTCCTCTGTGTCAGAGCACAGCTGCTGCTGCTGCAAGAAGGAGGCTGGTTTCTGTCTAAAACAACAACAACAACAGCAGCAACAACAAAGGCTGTCTCCTGTTGTTGTGAACTGGGGTAAAGGTCTCGGTGACAGCGCCAACACATCGTCACCACATCTTAGACTCTGTTTACGTCTTGAGCGTCGAGCGGCTGCTCGACCTGCCCCTTCGCCGCCCGGCTCTGCCTGTCACCCGGGCTGAGGACGCGCGGTCCGACCCCGATCGACCGTGCGCGGAGCCGGCGGCGCCTCCGGAGCCTCCGGGGGCTGAAGCGGCGCGTCCTACCTGCTCGGTCCGGGTTCTGTGTGAGCTTGGTGCGGCTGGAGCAGCCTCTCATCGTGGGCGTCTGTCCGATGGAGCGCGGCGTCTGAACGGTACGTGCGTGTACGTGCGTCCGGCAGCAGCTCCACACCGATGCTCGCTGTACACACACCCACCGTGTGTGTGTGGGGACCTCTAGCCGGAAGGAAGGCTTTCTATAAAATCTGGATGTGATGAGGTAGCGGCGTACCTGCCCCCTGCAGCCTCCCTAGACCCCACCCACCCGTTGACAGCTGGGAAATGTCCCCAGCAATCCTTACAGGACTTGAGTTTCCCACGTCAGTGATGGTTAAATTTAGGATAGTGCCTAGTGTCCACAGTCATGCAGCTACATACATAGGTCTATCAGGGACAGTTAAGCCGTGCTATGAAATAAATGAACAAGAATTCAACATTAATCCCAGGCAACAAGGTTTACAGTGATGGACTCTCGTGTTCCACGTACCTTACAGGATAGCCTTTACATCACACAGAAAACAGCACAAACCATGCTACGGATTCTGCATGGTTACCATTGAATGTTGAGATTCAAAGCTGAGGCTCCTAAGGAATATAGCAGGAAGAGTTCAATGTTCCAGGAGCAGTCTGACTTGCACAACTGTTTTGTGCAGTGTCTACTCGGGTATTTACCCCACTGTGGACTTTTCTGTGTTTAATTGTTGGACAATTTGGTATCACCACGGATCAATTAGGCCTTTGTGACACAAATAAACCAACAAAGACTCTTTCATTGACACGTTAAATGCAAAATCTCCAAATCTCAGAAATGCAAATTGAATGCATAACCGTGCACCCCTGTTGCTATGACACATACCCAAGCAACAACCGGTGCTGACCATTATCTTTAGGAGCTGGGGAGATGGTGAACAGAAAGGAATCAGTGACCAGCTCAGCGGAAATATCCGTAGCAATGGCAGGAGGGATGTAGGAAAAGGCCCTGACTGTACCTCAAAGTACAGTAAGATCAGTCACAAAAAAAGACAAAAGTGGAAAGAATATGGCACAGGTATGAATCTGTTTGAGAGGCGGACATTAGTGATGGAAACCAACAAGAGGCCCGTGGACACAGAGTTAAAGGTTTCCATGTTCTAATGGAAGAGGAGGATAGAGGTGGAGAACTGTTCTCACTTTGATATTAAAGATTAAATAAAAAAAAAACCTTAATCCACTGACTGAAAGCAGTAAAACAAAAATTGGCTGAATACTTTGTTTTATCAAGTATTTAATACTAATTCAAGTAATCACCACTTTACCCAGATCATTGACTCAGCTGTCTTTTCTTGGGGTGTCAAAGCTATGAAACCTGAGTGGTCCAGGGGAATCACAGACACGCACGCGCGCACGCGCGCGCACACACACACACACACACACACACACACACACACACACACACACACACACACACACACACACACATGCACATGAACATGCACTAACCTACCAGCACTGTGACCCTCTGGAGATAATATACGCATCATGTGACCTGTCTGTGAGGACTTGATGCTATTTCAGTGAAAGTAGTGATACACTTATCAGCAGCCTGTGATAATGATGACACTAATTGTCAAGCACAAGGCCCATGACTGTGCACATCTGTGAGTTAATGACACAGTCCCACACGCAGACACACATGAAATATAGAGGAAAGAAAGACATCAGGGAAGTGTTGAGGTCGACACAAGATAAAAGGCATGAAACACATGGAGAGGAACAAATGGAGCTCAGAGCGGTTGAGAGGAAGAAACAACTGAAGGTCAGATGGCTCTTGACTGACCTTCAACACATTCTTCTCAAAAGGGCAAATCGAAGGACCCTCCCTCGTACCCCGATCCCACCAATCCTTCAGTCCCCTCGTATGACTCACACCCAACCCTCGGGCTGCATGTCCCACACACCGTGCAGGGCTAGTCAGACCTGTCTCACTTTGCTTTATCACAATGCGTGACATGAGGAAACATGAGGAAACAGTTCTCTACAGCATTAAGACAGAAGGCCAACCTAATTCTTCCAACAAATTTATTTGGCTCCACAGTTTGTAGTTTTTCCTTTCTGAGACCACATTAAAACTTTTAGACAAAGCTATAAATATAATAATGAAGAGAACAAGTAAATTGTTAAAAACACTTACATGATCATGTTATAATCAATATTCACACATCATTCTGTGCCACACGCCGGGATATTTCATACATAGGCAACTTTTATTTGCACAGTTTTGAGAACGATATGATGTCTCCTATCAGGGGGGACTTGTCGTCTGTATCACAGTAACAGGAGACTTAGTGAACCAGTCAAACTTCATCTCTGTTCCATCGCTGGGCACAAGGTGACATTTGCACTGAAGCTTCACAGGAAAGAAGAAATGTAACGGTTTTATAAATCAACCTAACTTCCAGAAGAATTGTTCTAAAACTTCTATCTAAAATACTTAAGACATGTCCCTCTGTTTGCCATGAATGGTACTGACAAAACAAATGACTAAACCTAAATGCTGACCTCTGATCTAATGAGTGTTCTTGTTATTCAAGCGTTCCATTTATGTTATTGCTACACTCTACCCTGATGCAGGCGGAGGATTAGTGATTTTGTGGAATAACACAAGTAGGAAGTGTCAGAGACAGTTATGTCAACATCATATTGGTGGTACAGATACATGGCAGCACTGTGACTGAACTTTCTTCAAAATGTCTGACTAACAAAAGAAAAATTGTTACCAGTTCCTCTGAAAGGAAATATTTCACATGCTAGGAATTGTAAAATTCCATCCTCAACTACTCCTTGTTTAATACTTTTTTTTTCTTATTCTGATAACTTTTAGACTTTTTTTTCTTTAAAGACATTGAACACAAAACAACAGCTGACAGGTCATGCTGTGTGGGCCGCATTTAATCATGGCTGACATCCCATATTTACAGCAGGGAAGCCAAGTAGTTTTTATGATTAGCTTCCCCTGAATACTGCCGGGGGACCATGTGACCGAAGTGGGGGAAAGGTGCTTACCATGTAATCTAAACATAATAATTGTGACCTTCTGCAGTCAAACGCCATGTCAGATGGCTGCGTCCCAAATAACTACTGCACTGCTGCTATTTATAGCAGCCACACAAAGCCTGAAAGGCACGACTATAAAAACAATAGCAACAAGGTCCACAGGAAAAACATGGTACAAGTGGACACTCCTGCTTTGCTTTCTAAAGATTAATTTTCAAGCATATGGAAAAATGCAGTTGGCCCAGGTTTCTGTTATTAAAGGCCGCACTGTCTTGCTAATAATTTAGTGCGAAGTGAATCTGTGGCCACTATTTATGGGAAGCATTTTACTCAACCTCCATGAGCACACAGACACACACACACACACACATACTTGTGCCTTTCTTAAGAAAAGTGTCACAACCCAGCGGTGTCTCACAACCAACAATTACCCCATCACTGCTTACACTGTGTTCCGGCCTCACTCTGAGAGGAAGCAGGAATGTTGTGTGCTGATGTTGATCTGCAGCAGAGATTCTGAGTAAAATATATCACCACTGTGTGTGAGGCCCTTTTACTGTTGCTTCAGTGAAACACACTCGGGTTGATCTGGAGGTCATTATGGAGGCTGCAGTATATTTTATAGACAAGACAGTCAGTGCCATACTTTGCTTTAATCTCTGAAAGGAGACAGCAAAAGACAGACAATATTAAGACAACACAGGTAACATTGAGTGTTCTAGTTTCACATTCTGTCTACAGTTGGTTTGTCTGTCCTTGTGTGTGTTCTGCACAATGGTGCATAGTTACAAAGGAGACCTCCAACAGGCAGCCCAGCATTCAGATACACAAAATATTATCACCACAAATACTTGATGACACTTGACAACTGCAAGCAAGATCTAAAAATTACATACATACATAAAATAATTAAAAACAGATAGAACCGGAGTGAGCAGAGCTATTGATTTCTACCACTGGCCGGCGAAGGGGGAGATATCATGTCTCGATATGTCCTATAAATGTACAGTTTTGACGTTGCTGTTCTTCCTTTGTTGTCCCTTTATTTCTGAGAACAGGCCTCCATGTCCAGCTTCTAAAGAGTCCTGAGCAACTGTCTAAATGATCCTCTCCTGCACAAATCCACTTTTCCTCCCTCTTCTGAGCTGCTTTTTTCCCCTCGTTGGCTGCTCTGTCTGGATTTTCCACTAATGGCTGCCTGTGTCTCACTGACTTTGGCAGACAGTGGACCCGCTCTTAGCCCCTGCAGCCTTCTTACGTCTCTTGTTGAGCAGGGGGTTGCTCGAAGTGTCCAGATCCTTGATCTTCACCTGGTCGTAGTCCACACGCATGGTCGCTAGAGCGCTGGTCATCTCCTCCTGAGAGAGACAAGACAGAGGATCAGGTGTGGCAAAGTGTGTTATTTCAGTGAAAAATACTCCAGTTATAAACTACAAAGGGCAAGGAGTAAACTACACAGAGCACATCAGTAATATGTTCTCCTTTGTTGAGTCCTATTCTTAACCAATCTTTTGAAATGTCAAATGATTTAAAATGGTGTTTTACGAATGATTGACACTGCTACTTTTACCCTTCTACATCAAAAAGATTTATCGGTACATACATGGTTAAAGCACTAGCTCCTCATTTTGGGAAATATGACTCTTTGCTTTGTTAACAAACAATTAGATGAGAAGACTGTTAGCATTCTCAAGTACGGATGGGTAATATGTAGCTACAGCCAGCATCCCACTAGCATGGCTACAGCCTGGGTCTGTAAAAAGTAATGAAAATTTACCTGTCAGCATATCTAAAGCTCATAATCAGTTTGAAATTAACATGTTCTATATGATTTTTCGCCAGGTAATCAACTGTAACATCAAGAAGTTACTGCTTCTGGCCAAGAAATAGTCTAGCACATAACCCCTGGTAAAATAGCAACTGTTTTTACAACTTACTTATTGTATGGATTGTAATAAATGAGTTATGATGCGGTAATTAGTGATCTTAAGACGTGTTGGTAGGTTGATTTTGTAAGCTTTGGACAGAGCCAGGCCAGATGTTTCCAGTCTTTATGCTAAGATAACCGGCTGGTGACTTTAGCCTTATAGTATATTCAAGGTACATTCTTAAAAGTGCTTCTTAAACTCTTAACTCTTGGCAAGAAAGCAAATAAACGTGTTTCCCAAAATGTCAATCTATTCCTTTAACCATTGCAGAGAAATCTAAACAAAGGTGGACAGGGCAAGATAAACCTGTCAGGGGACAATTTTATGGATTGAGAGAAAGGGTCAGATCGTCACTGGCTGAGGCCAAGACCCGTTGGAGACAAAAAAAGGCCTAAGACCATGAAAAATGTACTAAAATGTCAGAAAACACCTCTGCAAACTAGAGCGAAGCCCTGAAAACATTAACCCTCAAACTCCTCCTCCATTATCATTCAGGACTGGAGACCACAAGTCAGTCATGATCTATGTAGAAAGAATGTGATATCTCGTTTTTTTTGTCTGTTTTGGTTTTTTTTGTTATTTTTGAGAAGTGGTTGTTAAGGATTGCAATTCATGAAATTTTTACACAACGTAGCAGTGAACCAATGCAGAAGTGAACAGTGGCGTATTGTGTTCATATGATTTTGGACAAAGTTCTTTTCAAACCTTATCACTACTGATTCGCTCATTCAGCTGTTGTGGAGGAATGTGCAGTTCAACTCATGATTTTTACTCAGAGTTACAGTCACTGAAAAATATGTGATTGCCCAACTGAGACATATTGTATGGGACTGGAGAGTTAAACCCATAGTGACTTTATGTGAGCAAACAGCCTTCTCTTTCCTTAAGCACATTTCTTTGTGTAAAGTAGAGCGAAAGAATTGGGAAGGGTGACACAGGGCAGCTGAGCTCCTTTGTGTCCAAGTGTGTGTTTTTAAATGTTAAACAGTGTGTGTGTGTGTGTGTGTGTGTGTGTGTGTGTGTGTGTGTGTGTGTGTGTGTGTGTGTGTGTGTGTGTGTGTGCTAAATGTTAAACTGAGAAAACTCATAATAACCCTGTGACTACTGCTTCCCCCTGGTGGCCATCGAGAATCCTCACATTGGAGATTCACAAATGATTTATGAAAGATTTAAATTAGTTTCATTCACTCAAGGATGTGAAAGTTTTCTATATTGACAGTTTTCCTTTGCTGGCTTTTATGCCGTAATTATCAAATCATTAAAGGGGCATCCTGTTGATTTTACTCATTAAAATCAATTCTTGTCATTGGAGTATGACTTTGACTGAGAAAAAAGTTGCATACATATCTTCTGCGGCTCTAGAGGAACTTTTTTACGGTTGTAGCTAAATATGACCCCAAAGTGGTCATAGCGATGTCATCCGGGTTAATGGATACATTTTAACTGACTTTATTACAGACTGGGGGAGTAGAGCTTAAAAGATGTGGGCATTTGCCAGACATGCAGAGTCCAAGTTGCATTATGAGAAATGTAGGATTCTCTATTTTCAGAGCTCATCGCTGAAGTCAGGCTGACTGAGATTAATTCTCCTCTGTTTCTTTAATCTTTCTCTTGTGAACCATAAAATTACTAAATGACTGCTTCGATAGCTCAGTAGTAACAGGCTGTAATGACTTCATGTGACCAGAGGGGGTCATTATCATTCTGTTAGTGACCTTCACATCCTCCCACATCTCTCTGTCTTCAGTCAGGACCCGTGTGGTGTGGAGCGGAGTGGAGGGAACCACCATGGACTGCTGCAGGGTGCAAACACACATGCATAGAGGTGAAGATACGAGCAAACAGATGCATGGGCCGAGAATAAGCAGCACAGGAAGTAGTCAATGTCTGTCTATCCCTAACACACAGATACTTACATTGATCCAGGGGTGATTCATAAACTGAATGATGGTCATTCTCTCATTGGGGTCTGTCTTCAGGAGCTGGTGGATCAGATCTTTTGCTGGAAGATTAAAGGCAAGGCAAAGATCATTGCATTATCAGAACTAAGACACACACACGCACACACATGCAAATCTTTTGTCTTGTGGAACTGATCCAGAAAGGCTTGCCTACTTACACAACAAACAGGAATATTTAAAAGAGTAAGAGTGTAGAGGGAGACTGAGTGGAAAAACAAAATATGACTGTGTGTGCACGCACTGTGGCTTTCATTGGTTAGAACGAGGACACCAGGTGTTTGTTGTCTCTAAGTGGAGTCTGGGCATGCTCATTTATTATAGCCCTTCCCTCCTATTATAGGAGAGCAGCAGTGAATAGAGTTGATGAGTGACTATAGACTTATAGTTGAACCATATTCTTTGTTTACAGAAACTGCACTCTGGCAAGGACACATATTTGTTGTAGAGGCAGCAGCACCAAGATGTAAATTGAGGCTATTTAAAAGTACAGTCCAGTGTTCCCTCACACAATGGGATATTTTTGACCAGCTACAGTTGAACACATCCTGAGGTTTTCTTTTCTGTCCACAATGAAAAATGCAAAGTAAAAAAAATGCTCCTTCTCTTTCAACTGGAAAACAACAAAAATGTGCAATGTCACAACCATCTGGTAAAGAGCTGGGACTAGACAGATGACTCTCACAGACAACTTGAGAGATTCAGACCTTCCTGTGACACCTCAGCCCACTCTGGGTTGGGGAACTCATACTGGCCCATCCTAATCCTCCTCTTCATCCCCGGTGAAATGGCCTGGCCCGTGTTGGAGTAAAATGGAGGAAAGCCACACAACCTACAGATACAAATATGGCGGGTCAGACAGAGGGAAAAAAAATATGTTGTGACATTCATGTACTCTCACCAAACTACACAGTACTCACAGGATATACATGATGACACCCAGAGACCACATGTCACATGATTTGTCGTACTTCTCCGGACCCAGGACCTCAGGAGCTTATCAGTTGCCACACACACACACACACACACAAAGACACACAAACACAAAATAAATAATATAAGTATACATGGAGATTAGGTTCATACAGCATAGGCAAAAACGACCCAACAGCTACATAGTGTTTCCTGTTAAAAAAAATCTAAAGCTACACCATATATACCCATTTTTTTCTAGGCTTTTCTACAAAGGGTCGATCTGTAAGAATGCCATATAATCACAGGAAAAAATCCTTAAGCAACGTACCCACGTAGTATGGTGTGTAACAGGGGGTCTGTAGAGGGTTGTGTAGTGTGGTCTCCTTTGCAAAGCCAAAGTCTGTCAGTTTGAGGACCCCATTTCTATCTTTAGTGGTGTATAGCAGGTTCTCTGGCTAGATATGGAGGCAAAAGAAGAAAGTAATTCGTCAAAATGTTCCATAAATACCCAGAACGGATCATATTCTCTGTGATCTGGGGAGGGATCTTGATCTCTGTGCACCTTGATGTCTCTGTGCGCAATGTTAATTTTGTGGAGAAAGTCGATGGCTGTGCCGATGTCCCTCATTATCTCAGATGCCTCTGGGAAGAAGAGAGGAAAACACAATCTCTCAAACCAGAAGCAATTCCAGTATCACGCAACAAAAGAAGCAAACCTGTAATTCTGCCCCCGTTTCTGTACTTTCCTGTCTAATATTATCAAGGTTATCCAAGGTGCATGGTGCATTCCTTCTCTATAAAATCTTGTGATGTAAACAAAATCTATCCCTCCATCAGTCCTCACCTTTCTCAGTAAAGGCCTGGTCTCCTCTGGCCTGGATTCGGCTGAACAGCTCTCCTCCCTCCATACTGCAAACACAAACACACACACACGCACACACACACATACGCAGGTTTGACATACAAATAAAAATACTGTTTTCTACATTCATCTACACTGCATTTTACACTGTAAGTGAAATCTGTTGTGTTGACAACTCAAAGCACCTAAGTCTTTCATCTATAGCTTTCAGTTTTTTGAAAAAAGAAATGGTAAGTGAAAGCGAAACTTAGCAAAACAGAGAGGAACAGGACAATGTGGGAAGAGGAAAAAAGTAGCAACATCTTAAGAAAAGGAACAAACAGGATTTTTGAGAAATAACACAGTAATTCAATATAATAATATAATATAAACATTCAGTAATATGGCTACTGTTTATCTCTTCTGTAGTGTTATTAATTTATATTTGTTTGTAATATTTATATAATACGATAGCATTAAAACTATGAACTACTTCTTCTCACCACCAAAAATAAAAAAGTTTCATGATCAGATGTTTGTGCCTCCCACGAGCACTCATCAAAACTCTCCCTTCTGTTACCCAGAAAAATTCTATTGTGTGTTCAGTATGACGTGGATGTGCTTTAAAGTGAATTAAGTAAGAACGTACTTTTTGTGGTCTATGAGTGCACAGATGCAAAGATAGCAGAGACAGAAATGTGAGTGTGACTGTGAGCTAAAGTGAATATCTTCACTGGGCTGCACTGCTTCCCCTCCTCTGACCCTCACTCAGGAAACACCTCGCGACAGTGAGAGATTAACCAGAGCACACACACACACAAACACACACACACACACACACACACACACGCACGCACACACACACAGCCACACATAAAAACAAAAAACACCTCACCACACCCATAACCTCAACCTAACTGTAACAATAACCACAGACCCAAAAAATCAGTTTTTTCCTAATTGAGGACATGGCTTTTATCCCCAGTTGGACAAGCCGTCCTCAATTTGACGGACTTTAGTCAAAAATTTGTCAGCAAAAGTAACTTATTACACATATAGACACACAAAGACAAACACAGAAACACACAAGATCACTATATATGTTACACAGAGGGGCTGTGTCACTAATTGTAATGATGAGAACAAGTTAGTCACTGTTTAAAACTCCCAGGAGCAAAAGGCTGTGTCATTTTTCTAGTCTCATCTGTTTTCTCTCTTTTCCTTTGACTTATTATGTTTTTTCCCTTTTACAAGATGAAAAGTGGTCATTAAAAAGCCCAGTGATCCGCTACATGTATGCATGTCAAAGCACACACACACACACACACACACACACACACACACACACACACACACACACACACACACACACACACACACACACACACTGTCCCTGGAGTTATACATGGTATTATTATGAACAGTTTGTTCTGCCATGTAAAGCCCAGATGGAATTTCTGTCTCTGTATCTCAGCATCAGTGCTGATGTCATCACTTTGAGAGGTCAGGTCTTATGACTGAGCTTTAGCCTTCAGTGGCAAACAGCTTATGTTGTGTTACTCTAGACACACAACGCAATCTATTTTGCGTGAAAACATAGGAGACTTATTTAGCTTTATCTCTTATTATATGATCTATGAGTTATGATGCACAGGTGACCTTTAACCTTTTTTGACATGGTGAAAAAACAAATGTTGTCAGTCAAAAGATGGAAACCACATATGAAAAAGCATCTTGAATATGTTTGTATTTACCCAGACTAGCAAAATCTTACAGTACTATCTGAAAACTTAGTATCTTAACATACTAAATATCCCCAAATACAGAGCTATAATAAGGAAGTACATAATTGCCAAGGAAAATATTCAGATGGGTCGGGGTGTGTAAACTGATAGGTAGAATAGTGACATGTGGACCCTACCACTCCATGATGATGAGCAGGCATTTCTTCCCATGATGCATGTTTTCGTACAGGTTGAGGATGCGAACGATGTAAGGTCCTCCTGACACTCGCCAATGAAGCTCCACCTCTCGTCTCGCTTTGGGGCTGTCGTACAGGATCTGGGAGGGACACAGAGGGAATGACGAATACAAAATACTTTCATTTGCATGACAGGTCTGAACTTGTGAATATGGATTTATGTTGCTCTATTTTACACTGTTCCATTATTATCTTTTATTCATTTTTGGTGGAATTAGGTCTGTGTTTATATAATCACATTTTAGTTCTAGCAAATTTCTGTTGTCCAGAGAAAGATTCAGATTCAGAGCCTGTAATTCAAAAACTAACAAAATTAGCTCATGATGTTTTATACATATATTGAGCTTTTGGTCTCAGGTGATCCTTAACAGGACTTTGAACATCAGTTTAATTATTTATTATGCCATGGTGAATACAATTTCTATGTTGTAATATGTGTCAATTGGAGCTGAAATATTTAGTCAATTAAACAATAAGTACAATAACAGAAAATTAAAGACTGGCAACTACTTTAAAAATCGATTAAATGTTTGAGTCATTTTCCACATTTTCTGGTTACAGTTTTTCAGCTAGGAGAATTTGCTGCTGTGAAAAAGTTAACCCCCAAAGTTTTTATTAGTCATCAACAATTATAGGGGAAGCAACTGATAAAAGAGGGTTCAAGTTAAATTTAAGTGATATAAAAGTCAGCAAAATAACATCAGCAAACTTTGTTTATTTTCCCCCTGATCATCCATGTCCCCCCCTGCAATGGCTCCAAGTCCCCAACTGGGGGCCGGACCCCCAGTTTGAGAACCACTGCCTCACATCTATATCTTCAACATTATACTCGCTTGGTCGACAACAAATCCACCCATATAAGATTAAAGTTTTTCAAGCCTCACTGACAAGGGCAATGAAAAGGAAGCAGACAATGCATTGGCAGTCATTTAAGGGCAAACACCTGACACCTGTGTGAGGCAGACAGCGTTGTCGAAGCTGGAAGTTGTGTCCAGTCAAACAATTACACTTATCAGAACATTGTACTGATGATAAAATTGCCCCCAGCAGGGACTGAACCTTTTGGTTGATTTGCTCATGTGAGCGATGAGACTGAACTCTGAATCCTAGCGGTAAAGAGAGCTTGTTGTTGCTCTACCTCTCAGTTACTCCAGAACTGTAATTCCTGTGGGTTAGATCTTTAAATTTTGAGAGAGGAGTCCCATATCTACATTTTAGGGTGTTGTATGTGCTTAAAGAGTTAAAAATGTGGTACTTAAGGCAGTTTAGACTTTTTTTCCAGTCTAGAAAAAAATAGTGTTCTACAATGTGGCTGATCACATGACATGAACTGCAACTATATTCCACACACACGTAGTCCTTAGGTTAACCTGGTCACACGGCAGGATGTGTGTTACATAAGTAAATGCGTGTGCAAGCTTGCACACATGTATGCAAACACACAAACACACACACACGCACACACACACACACACAGCAGGTGGCAGGCCATGACATAGTGCACATCTTCAGTCAGGGTGTATTTTTGGATGTGACAGTGATGGATTGATCTCCTGCTGTGTACAAGGCCTTAGTGGTCAAAGACCAAGCAGTACATAACACAGTGAGCCAGTGAGTTACTCACTGACGTATGACAGACACACATTAATTCTTTGTTGTATAGTGGGTGACTTTAAAATGATGGAAATTTGAAGAGAATACTGGGGGGGAAATGAAATGATTTCACATTCCCAGGAAACATCAAATGTCAGAAACTACACCTCATAACTGTTACAAAGTGTTTTGGCATGCTAATGCTAAAGAGGAAGTGGGAAGTTTAGAGCACAGCAGTATGTTGAAAGTGGGAGTTGAAGGTTTCCGGTAACTTACTCGACTGATCAGCTACCACAAATGGCCTATTTTATTCAACCTCTCCACTGAAATTGACTTTACACCCAGCAATAGTCAGGTCTGTCCGTGCTATGTCATTTATAGCTTTATGACTTTAATCAGAGCAGACAGCATGTGAGCTGGTTTCCTTAATTTCCTGTTGTGAGACAGAACTGGCTATAATGATAGAGGCCTATGTGGATTAAATACACATATAAAGCACTAAAGGGGGGGGGCAAAGGGGGAGCATGATACACACATTATTAATCATCTGATTGTCCCTGGATTCTTATGTGAGGCAACATTGTGGGGACTGAACGCACACTTGTCCCTGATCCTGCTCTAAACCAATAAATGACATCCCATAACTCCTCTAAACCAATCAGATCTCTGGCCATAGAGACTGTAACACACTCTGATATTCACACACATTCATGTGCTGAGTTTAACAGCACACTGCCTCTCACTAGAATCACCCTCCTCACTTACAACCCCCATACAAACGCATACACTCAATCACATATAACTCCAACATGGTTGCTCTCTATTAAATATTAGGGGCTGTCAGAGGACTGTCTATATACCTTGATGAAAAGGTAGGTTATCTTTACAACTCCTACCTATAAAGTGCTGATCATAAAGTCTAAAGCAAAGAGGTCTAGGGAGTGGTATACAGTTAATCAATAATCAAAAATTATAGCAATTTAATCATAATGCTAGTCTTTCATTGCTGCTTTTTTTGGCAAAACTTTTCAAGGGGTAAAGTCTCACTTCATGCCAGAAGTGAGACTTTACTTTGGCACAGTGGTGCTTCGCAGTAACAGTAACATGCTAAAATTTTGCAGGTGATATACCATCTTTATCATCTAAGTTCCACTTTTCAGCATGCTACCAGCTGCGAATTAGCTCTAAAAAGCAGGTACAGCTAAGGTTCAAGAAAATCATTAGTTTTGCAGGTATTTGATCATTAACCAAACTATTGGAAAAATTTTACTCTGAGGTAAAGTTAAGGGATGCCATAGAAACAATTCATCCTGAGGTGGACATTATTTTCTAAACCAAATTTAAAGGGCAATCCAACTCGTACTTGTTGAGATATTTAATTAAAAAATCCAAAAGTCAACCTCATGATACTGCTAGAAGAAAACTAAGGTTAGCAACAAAATCAGTAGGATTCAACCTCTGGGCTCCATAAGTGTATAAAATGTCATGGCAACAGATCCAATAGTTATTAAGATGTTTCAATCTGGACTGTAGGTAAATATGAAAACAAACAAGGAAGCATTTCTGCTAAATTAATTAGTTTACTTTTTCAGTATTCTAAAAAACAACAACCCACCCATCATACCCTATAAACTACAAACTATTAAGTCAAGTAAGAAAAACTCCCAAAACATATTTTTGTATGTGCAGTTTTCATGACAAAACACTGGAGTGTACTTAACACAAAACCTCCTGAGTAAAATCCCCACTGAATATCCCAACAGGACAATAAAAACATAAAGTTCCTCTGTGCTATATAGGTTGAACAGAGAGTTGGAGTTATCTACACCAAGACAATTTTCAGCTCTTTTGAATACAACAAAGATCCTTAACCACAAAGTTTAGTGAGGTTAAAAACAGAGATCTGATGCATTTAATCTAGATGACCTCTCAAAGCTTCAGCACTGCGGCACACTTCCTCCATGCTTCAATCCAAGCAGATAATGAGCTTGAGTTGTACAACAACAGCTGAAGCCTGAGAGTCAGTGTAGCCTTTTCATCCCCAAACTCAGAGACTGATTAACTTGTTTAACAGCACCAGCTGCCCGAAGTGAGCCTGCAGGAGTTCTGAGTGTAGTTTCTTAGAATAAAAAAACCTGTTCCATGTGGTGTCTGACCAAACCACTGAGAATTTTTAATGGAACGGTCCGAGAGGAAACCCAGATGTGTAACTAGCGTGCCAGTGGGCTGACCACAACGGTGAACTTATGCAAACGCAGAGAGAGGAAGCTTTTGGCTATAAATGGAAGCCTGTGTACAGTGTAGTTTGTGTAGTTTGTGTAGTAGTGTAGTTTGTAAGCTGCAAGGGACTTCACTGCTAAAATGGTACAATCACCTGTAAGATTTGTGCATCTATTGGTATTAACATTTAAAGGCAGCGCTTGAGATGACTACCAAGCACCACCGGGCTTTCTCTCAGGGCCCACTCTCTTCCCTGGAGTCAGACAAATCCAAGTTAAAAGAATCCTGATGACTATAACTGAATTACATTAAACGGATGGCTCCCCTCCAGCTTTGCTGCAAAGTGGATTAAACGTAAACCCATTTATTATGGTTAGCGCTCAGAGCAACACTTAATTAAAAAGCTGGTGAGCTGGTCAACTCTCCTCACCCCCGCCACATCAAACACTCTCGGTTATTTCCTTTTAATATCTATTTGCCTTGTGATGAAAAAAATACAGAGTAAGCTATAAATTAGCAATAAAGAAGAACAGAAAACTCTATCATGTACACTAAAAAAACTCAGTTGTCAAGCAAACCAACACAGACATCGGTAAAAGCTACAATAAAGAGGGCAAATTGTGATTTCACACACAATTGTGGTTCCCCCGTCATCTGTTAAAAAACCTTTTAACAGGTTCTTCAGTGAGCGGAGGAGGTTCAGAGGCTGAGTGCAGTGGATTTTGTGGTGTTTTCTCTAAGATGGGGTCACCCTGACCTACTATTAACTTTCCCTTTTGGAAGCTGATGTTTGTCAGACACTGGGCAATGCTGTTACAGGTGCAGTCACTATGTAAAATGAATAGACAGAAAAATATTTTCACTGATTAAATGCAATTTTTTAGGTAGTCAACGAAGGGTTTCTAATATAGACACTTGTGCTGTGGTGCCATGTGCCCAACTCAGTGTTTTCTTACAATTTCTGCTTTTTCTGCCAGCCCTTCAGCTCTGGCATTTAAAAAAAAAAAAAAAAAAAAAATATATATATATATATATATATTCAGCAAGCAGCCAGGAGATTTTTCAGTAACACGCATTTTTATTGTTCTCTCTACTGTCTAAACTGTAATTGTTTTCATCTCTCTCCCAGTCTGACATGATGCTATCAAGCATCCTATCCCTCTTGGCCTTTGTCTCTGACTTTGTATTCTGCAATAGTTCATATCCTTTTCTCATCTTGCGTCTCTCCTTGTATCCCCGGGTCTAGATTTCTGCTGGTGACACTGTTGCTGCTGGGTTTGGCAGCTCAGATCCAGATGGATTACTGTAAGCCAGTAAATCTCTCTGCATCCGTCGCCCAGTGGTGACAGGTGACAACCTGATGACCCCTGCACGCATATGTGCGTCTATGTATGTGTGAGGGTGTGCCTGAGTTTCCACTGCTCCCAGAATAAGGTGTCGTGGTCAAAATCTGAGACTTTATGAAGCAGGGTGACATGTCATAGTTTATGGCTGGGCGATCACCTTGTCCATAACTTGCTTCTGGTTCAGTGTTAGACTGATCTTCCAAGAAACCCTGTTCACATTCACCATGTCCACATGCCAAGCACATGAGGGCATCATGTACAGTACATGCCAAACCCAGTGTGAGCAGCAGCCACACTTACTCACAGACGCATACCCTAGATAAACATGGACACCATTCAAGGTGTATTAGAAATAAAAACACACCAACATGCAGTTTAAGTGTTAATCAGTGCACTGACTTGAGAATTATTAAACATCACAAAGATGGATTTTGTACGTCCATTGCTACAGCTCCCAAGTAAGTCTGAGTCCTGTGGGTTTGTGGCACAGTTCTGACTCCAGTAAAGGTCCATGTTCTTGAAAGCACCGGCTCATAAATTAAAGCAAAAAACCAAAAGCATTTCTACATAGATATTAGTATCCTCAAAATATTCTGATATAGTTTCAAATTGTCTCAATTCAAAGGGACACATCTGATCTACAACCTAAATTCATTATACTAGACTGTGAAAGATACATTTGTGCCAGTAATTTTGGAATACAGTAGTAAAACAAGCCTGATCATTTAGGAAACACATACAAAGCTGTAATCCTGCTATGAGTGACCGAATCGTTTTCTTACGAGGTGTGAAAACTGAGCTCTACTGCCCTGTGTGTAACATGAGTGCCCGGTGACTTCAGTACCTTCAGTGCGCACTTCTCTCCTGTCTTCTTACTGAAGCACTCAAGGACTTTGCCATTGATCCCTAAGCCCAGAACCTGAGTGGAGATTTTATAATCGTCCGTCACTGCGTTGCGTTTTATCTCCAGTTTGGGATAAACGGGCATGGGGAAGTGAGTGGTCTCGGTGTCCGCGTCCTTTTCAGCGAAGAGGTCGGGCCGCTGCTGCTGCTGCTGCGGCTCTCCAGCCGGGGAGTCCGGCTCCGGCTCAGCCTTTGGCGCTTGCAGCGGTTGCTCCTTCCCGTTTCCATTTTGTAGCATGTTCACACTGGCTTGTTGTCACCAGCGGTGCTCAGTAGGGGAAAGCGTGTGTAATTTACCAAAGTAATGCGATGATTGCTGCTGCCCTCTGGTAACCCGGTAAAAACCGCGTAAAAGGGATCCTCCGGTACGTCTGGCTGTCCTGGGCACCGAAGCCCCTGAACGGACTCCGCTCAATAATTCCACTGTATCTACAGTATAGTTTATAAAACCAAGTACATTAATTGAAATTACACAATTTCTTGCCACTGCACTAAAACACCCGCCTGTTTTTTTTCTAATTGATCTGTCAACTTTACTGGCCAAGGCTGCCCAGAGAAATCCAAATAATTCAGACCCATGTAAATCACACAGAAATCGAGTTCCTGTCAGAGACGTCTTTCGCGGGCAGCCGTGGTGAGGTTCTTCTCCTCAATCTGTTGATCTTAGTTCCCCTTTGATTTGGAGTCCTTCTGTTGTATTGACATGGACAGTCACTGTCACTTTCTGTAAAGGCACCACCCTCCTCCAGTTAAGTCATATTTCTGAACTGGCCCCGTGCGGCCGCCTTAAAGGAGCAGGACGAAAGGTTAGTTCAGTATTCACCGTGGAGGAGGAGAGGAGCTGGTCCGTAGCTGATGGGAGAAAAGTTGGAGTGTGGATTTAGAGCAAAGCTTGTAGTCCTAAGAAGTTACAGTAATTTACCTTGAAAACCACCTGGGCAGAATCCTGCTAACCTGGATATTTTCATCGAAGCGATTAATCACAAATGAAAATATCACATTAATATCTCATTGTTTCGAAAAAGGTTTATTACACCAACTACAGAAGAGTTTTAATCAGCTAATTTTTAGTGGCATGGGATGTGCAGAGTACGCATATGCATTTGATTTTAATTTCCTTTCAGCACCCACAACTGCAATCATCATTGCTGTTGGCTTTTAAACACTGGCAGAGTATAAAGTGTAATGGCACATGAAAAAGTCCGTGTACGTCTGTGTTCAGTAGTCCAGTGCACATATGAGAGCGACTCCTCGTTTGATCCAGTGTCTCTGACTGTGATCTGTAGGCAGCTCCACTGCCATCACGTAGTTGGTGGAATGACCAGTGGTGGACAGTGTCCCTACAAAGGCACACAGAGCAGTTCAGTAATAATAAGACGACTTTTAGATTGTTTGTATTTTTCCATGCCTGCATTGAGTTAACTGTTTCAAAGCTGTCTAACTTGTCAGCACAAGGCGTCGGTTATGTGCTGTGAATGGAAAATACAGAGCTGCACTTTCAGACACACGTCTTGAAACAGGATACTAACTGGAGTCTATTTTTGGTGAGTAATAAAACTACCAAAAGGAGATACACACAAACAGTTAAGTGAGAAACCAAACACCTAGTCACCCTGACAAACAGCATTTTCTAAGTTTCAGAGATATGAGCTAATCCGTTTCCTTGACTACATTTTTCCACAAATCTCTAATAAGCACTAATGAAACTGCTTGTTGTTTTATATATATATATATATGTATATCTATATATATATATATATATATATATATAAAATCATGCTCAGATATTATGTGTACTGACCAGCACGTGTCAGTGTCTTGTAGATGGGACAGATGTAGACCCCAGAGGTCGGAGGTTTGCGGTGGGGTTTAGGGATCAGCCAGATGACGGCCATTTCTGTGTAGAGCTCTTTGGGCCTGGACTCTGTGAGCTGAGCTGCCCTGTTATCCCAACGAGCCCCCTCCAGGAATAGACCGTGGATGTAGCAGCCCACATTTGGTTTCTCTGTGATGTCTGACACTGACTTCACTATTACCTATGGGAGGAATTATTATAAAAGGGATAAGAGAGATTATAAAAGAGATTATAAAAGAGGTTCATGGTTAATAGAAACTGTTAGAAAATAAAGTTTCATATAAATTCTAATGATAACAAATTGCTGTTTACAGACAGAGAGATGTAGTGTTGACAAGTATAATATCTTTTCACCCATGAGGCAGAAATAGTTTCAGTTACACATACTGCCAGGCATAGAGCTTACTGTCTGACCTCAAAGTCAAATCCAATTGTGTCGATGGAGGTGCTGTAGTGGCGGGCATAATTCTGGAGGGTTCCAGTGAGAAAAGCCTGAGGGAAAAAGAAGCCGCTAATCCAGAAAACAGGTGGAATGCCATTATGGATCCATCTCTGCAGGAAATTGATCCTCTGAAGCAGGTCTGAAACCCAGGAGGCCAGAGGCTTGAGAGATGGGTAGGCCTGGAGGGAGAGAGATACACAGCTGGTCATAGAGTTATGTATTCTTGGAAAGCAGGAACTGGAAATTTTAGAGCAGGACAGAAATGCCACCAAAAGTGCAACTGATGTCTAGTTTAAGGAATACACATGTTGAGTAAGTTTATATGAGCCAGGGGTTCTCTTTAAATTCAGCCAGTGTGAGCCAACCTGCCTACAAACTGCTAAATATAGGTAAATACATGAAAAGGTAATTGTTTAAAAAAATGTAATCCTCTCTCTTTCTAAAATCAGTCAAATTTGTTATCATAGATATCCCTTTTTGTGATGTATCTTTGCTATTTAATCAACAATTAATATGTTAGTTGGTTGTGGTGGGTATGCTCTGCAACATAACATTTCATTGAGGAAGTGTCATGCTATCTGACCACCACTTCCTGGTATTTATAAGAAAGGTCAGAAGGGTAATAACTGGTATGTCTGGGTGTCTTGCCTTGGTTTTCCACATATCAGGCACCACATTGTTGAACAGGCTATGTGCCATAAGCTCCAGTTCTGATGACATCACCACCAAACCCTTCAGAGCCTTCACAATATCACTTAGACTCTGAGAGATGACCGCCAGCAGCTTGTTATATCTGAAAGACACAAAACATACAAATGCCAGTTAATGGAGTAGTAATGATTTAAAATGACTTAATATCAGATTACAGAGAAAGAAAATACAATCTGAAATCCTACCCTTCTATTAGCCTTCTATTAAACAATTTACAAGAACAAATGCATCACTTGTGTGGTTATTTATTTGAGTGCAAACACAAATACATATCAATTTTAAGTCATATAGAAAATGTAAGAAGAATGTGAGATGATGAAAATAGTAAAATAATTTGTGGCATGTCGTTACACTCTCATATACTTTTAACTTGAATATGACACAAGGAACAATAAACAATTTACTAAAAGGTTAATATAACCTAAGATTCTAAGATGTAGTTCATAAAAGTAAAATTAATTCTTGATAAGCCCAAAGAAAAAAAGTAGACCCAACCTGATCAACATATATTTACAAACACTCAGAAAAAAAGATCAACAATCAAAAAGCTTTCATATCCCTATAGTATAGACACAAATCTAAAAAGAAAATCTGCTCCTCCTAGGACTGTAGCTTAGTACCAATGACTTAGCAAATACCAGGTGATGTTCAGAGGTTTCTTTCTTTCCAAACTTGCTTTAGACCAGTTGCTGACAACACAAGCTACAACAGCTCATACACAACCAAACGACAAAGCTGTTATTACATTGTAATTAAAAAGCCATAAAATATGGTTACTAGCTGTGACTTTCAATTGTTAAAATTGCTAAAATAAAGATTTTACAATAATGGTTTTACATTTATTTATTCTTTTTTTTTTTCTTTTTTTTTTTTTTTCCTAAACAGTGAAATAATTCTACATTCATACTCGGCAGAATCCTTGATCTATTCTGGCTACTTGACCTGACTTTACGGTGAGCTGAACAAAGAGACTTTCAGTGCAGCACAGATTGCAGTTTCTTTCTCTGATATCAAAGAACTAAATACACTTCTCCTCATGATAAATCAGAATTCTATTTAAATATTTTTCACAAATGTGTACAATGGATTCACCCAGCAGACCTAATATGCCATATTATTGGCAAAAAAAAAATGTTTTTTACAATAAACAGTGATTATCTGAATTTACCTGCATTGGGTCACAACTCTCCAGTCCTGATCTAAAGTGTAAGATAGGGTGAGATATACTTTACTGTTCCTAAGTGGAAATTTGACTTGGGCAGCAACAGAGCAGAATGACGTTTTATCATATCAAGGTTAACTGCAGAGGGGTTTGCAGTGTGATCTTACAGTACAACGTAACATTACCTGATGACCTCTTGGATGAGCACTGTGTTCATGGACTCTCCATAGAGGACTGGGTACTGTCCTATCACTTCCTGAACACTGAAAGGCTGAGGGATCTTGTCAGCAATGCCTGCTACTATCTCCTCCACTATCTACAGTACAGGAAGAGGCAGATCAAAAAAATAAAACATAACAAGTCTCAGCCTTAGACCAGGCATTCAGAAAAAGTATTGTGTTCAGCTCTTTAAATGTCACAACTATGTTCTTGACATGCTGCTTGACATTTTTCTGTTAAATATGTTCAGCAAAAAATAAGGAAAAAGTAACTGTCTTTTCTCAACTTTTATTTAATGAATTTACCTACTCATACCATAAGTACTAATAAAGAGACTAAAGGAAAAGAGAATAAAGGAAAACAAGTCAATAAATATCTTTACCTCCTCTTGGGTTTTTCCCCCAGCAGGTGCAGCTCGAGGTTGCAGACTAACCACAGCTCCTAGCAGGGCGAAGGTCTCATTTTGGGCAAAGCTGATATTTGCGTTGTCATGGAGACCAAAGATCTCAGGTGTATCGTTTATGGGCAAACCACGAATGTATGCCAAGTAACCCTAGGGCCAGAATTACCATTATAACAGGTCACTGGCTAACACCAACTGTCATCAATTAGTTTGATAGTCAGCAGTTAAGAAGTTGATATGCTCTGATATATATATAACACTTGCATTGTATAGCATAGAATTGTCAGTCATTCAAGAGATGTTAAAAAAATCTTACTAATAACCTGCGATCCTGTCTGGACTCAACATGTGCAACATCTACTCCTGTGTAACTGCAGATATGTATAATTATCTTTTTTGCAACACTGCATATACAGTTTTTTTTATTTTGACCTTATAATAGAAAAAAAGTCACACAATAAAAGTAGGGTCATTTCTAATTTGTCAGTGTCTTTTGTTTTAAAAGAATAGCTGACAAAGTGTTCTCTGTCTTTGGCCTCTTTAAATATGTTAACAGTACACTGGCTTCAATATTGCAATTGGTCTTATGATGGACATCTTAACTCGAGAAATATTCCTATCTCTTGCCTATCTCTTCCTATCTCTTATCTCGTATGTGAACTGAAGAGGGAGTTCAACCTCGAGACAATATGTTCAGCTTTGTATTATACCAACGGATGCAGACAAAGGTTAAGTCTAACGCATTACACTTAGCGTGATATTTTGAATGCTCCTTGTTGTCCAGTATCTAACCTTGATATCCAGATTTGTGTCTATCTGCCGGTAGACTCCAGATGAAGAGTAGACATGATCATCAGTAAGAACAGCGGGACAATAGAAATCCTCCAGCACACTGAGCAAACATCGTCTGTCCCAATCATCTGTCACACGTCCACCATAATTTATCTCTCCTGCAGTGTATTTTATCACCTGGACAGGTGGAGGACAAAAGCGGGGACAGACAGATCAACACACACTTCTTTCTCTTTAAAGGGTTTGTTTTTCTCTAAGCTTACACCTTAACCATCCATAATGATAAGAAACATTTCACAGTGAAATAACAATGGACCTGTGTGTTGCACAAAAGATTATGGGGACTAAGGAGATCGGAGCAGACTGATAAAATAGCAACAAAGAGGACAGAAGAACTACTGCTCATAACAGGTAGTTTGGCACAGGACAGAAGCTTTCTCTCCCCCACCTTGTATGGGATATCCTGGTACTCGTCCAGGAACATTTTCAGTTGGCTGATGCAGATGTTTAGGTCTCCATCTGTGAACTCGTAGGGAATGTTAAAACCCAAAGGGCCAAACTTTCTTCGCTCCAAAGCGATTCCATGGAACAGACACAGAGATAGCAGCAAAGACTTCAAGTTTGTTATCTGTAGGTGAAAGAAGAGGAGAAGAGAGGAGAGGAATAAGTTAGAAATACTACATAACAAGAGTAGGAACTACAAACAACACTCTACTATGCTGGATGTTCTCAAAAACAAAACTGATCAAAAGAGGCAGATTTTCAATCAAAAGTAAATGATAAAGAGGTAAATATAATAAGCAGGAACAGATTCAGTAGGATGTTGACCAAGGAAGAGATAGACCTTGGTGGAAGAGGAGATAAAATCATTATTAAGCCTCAGGTAGGTTTTCTGTAGGTTGGCCTTGATGCCCCTAGGAGGCTCAATTGTCATCTTGGAACCATTTTGGAGAATGGATACTGGGAACTTGTTGCTGGGAAGACTTGTGAGCCACAGACGGAAGTCCTTGTGAACCTGTGGGCAGGGTTGGACATGTGGTACCCAAGAGTAGAAAAGGAGGTAGTTAAAACAGTCCAAGTCATAGGAAAGCTCTGTGTGTTTGACTGGTGTAACATGCAGAATAAGTCAACTCAATAATGCAATTTTGTTTTACTAGTCCAATTTCATGTTTGTAGTGTGTGTATGTCCATGCTCTTTTGTCTATGCATATATTCTGACCTTTACTGGGTTGATGTTTTCAATGAGTCTCTCCAGTGTAGGCATCCAGCTGGGTGCCAGGTGACAGTTCTGGAAAAAGACCCACTGACCTCTTTCCATGGCAGCTTGCATCATAGTTTCAGCCCAGGGGCCCTAAATCACACAGAAACACAAATAGCAAGAAGAAGGGCAGATGTGAAGAAAACAATAGGAGTTGTGCCAACACTAGGCTTAATATGAGACTTTATCTTAAGAGACAACGTTCACATTTCCTAAAGGTCTTACATCTCCCTACAGTTTGACATTCTAGAAGTCTTTCAAGAAAGCTTCAGAGCAGTCATTATTCAATTTATACAGAACCTGAGGACATGGTGATGCAACAGCCTACCATTAGCCATGACTGTAACTCACATTATTGCAAGTAATGTATTAAACACATGCTAACAGCTATTGAACAGCCGCAGGTAGAGTATACTCCTGGGAGAATGTTTTTTGTCTGGCCAGTGGGCTTCAGATTTGTGGATGATGAGTCTGGATTAATCTTAAAACCCGCACATGTGGTTTTTATGGTTGTTCTGTGAGCTCAACTGCACAGTCCAGGAACGTAGCATCTGTCAAAGCAGTATGGTACATTGTCTTGTCCTTCAGTCAGAAATAGCAATTAGCAGTGAGGTGACCTTCTTTAACAAGACAAATGAGAATGGCCTGGTTCTGTGAGAGAAAGATTCATAGTTAGATAGATAGATAGATAGAGAGAGAGAGAGAGAGAAAGAGAGAGAATTCCCAGGTATCCCACTATCCCTGACCTGGCCCTGGCCCAGAGAAATGGCACTCAGTTTCTTGGAGAACTGCATGACGTCAGCAAACTTGTAAAGGTCGGAAGCAGGGTCAGTGCCAGGGGAAAGGACAAAGATGAGGGGAGTGGAGGAGGACGACTCTGTGAAAACTGCAGATAGGTCTGATGTCTGTGGAAAGATACAGAGAAAAGAAATAATAAGCCCTAAATACTGCTGCCGCATACTGTAGAGCAAACAGCTAGAAATAAATTTAATCTGAAGCTAGAATATCTAATTCTATACTCAAAATATTAAAGAATGTTTGCGCTGCTGCAGACCTAACCCTCCCCAAAAAATGGAAGAAATATTACCATGTTGTTATTGCAACACATCTAAGCGACTGTCATAGAGATAATTAGTTTGTGTCACTGCATAAATATTGGTTTTAACATGCACAGTAAGGCAAGAGGGAGAACAGGGTCTCCACCTGAGGTTCTATGAAGCGCTGTCCCAACTGAGCTGAGACAAAGTCCTGAAGGCCTTGAACAAGGCAGTCAGGCCTAAGACAGCGTAGGATCAAAAGCCTCTGGAATGAGTCCAGCTCTGTGTCCCACTCTTCTGGGAGGGGCTCCCTATAGGCAAACATACACACATGCACACCTTGTTGGACACTGACAGCTTCTGCAAAGTATAAAGGAAGGAATAAAGAGCACATTTGTTAAAGAGGTTATCAATTCGTGCCTGTGAGGCTGGTTGCTGTCAAAAATTCTCTTGAAAGTGTGCAGATGTTTGGTGAAACTCTCTGCCAGTTTTCTGAAGTTGTCCAGAGCACTGAGGCCCAGGATGTCCTGCCATGTGCGCTCCGACAGCCAACTCCCTGCTGGGTTGGTCACCTCTTGGATGGGCATCCCTCCAGAGAGAAGGTAGCGCCACTCAGCCTGACACAGATTCATTAAATTCACTTGGATTTACTCAACTTGTCTATTTTCTTGAGTTTCTAAAGAAGATTATACAGACACAAAAACAGTGACACAAAAACTGTTGCTCACCATGTCAATTCTGTTCTCATTCATCATGATGCGGCTGCACAGCAGGAAGGCAAACATGAGTTTGTGCTTCTCAAACAAACTGCGGCATACATTGCTGTACAGGCTGAAGGTGAAAAATTCATTGATTTTTGCGATTCTCTCCTTCAATATGTCTGTAAGAAACATGTCAAGAAAAAAACAGATGTAGCAAAAAACCATTTTTTAGATCTTGTTTCAGTGTCCTAAACTAGTTCTCATGAGTTTTTCCCATCTGCTCAGACAACTTCTCAGGACAACCAAAATCAGGCAGCATGATTTTCTGTTTTCTTTGTGATTCCTTTCTACCTGCTCTCTCAGAGTTGGCAATGCCAGCCATGAAGATGCCAAGGAACCACTCGAGAGAGTACTGGTACATTGGGTCAACACTTGACAGGTCCGCTACACAGAAGAAAAGGATCCGTGTGCGCACAGCCACCGGCACATACTCCAGACGGGTGGCATCAATGTCCCGTTCTGTCTTTTCTGCTGCCATCACTTTAGCCTGCCAGTAAAATCAGCTTGTGTTAGAAGAAAATCTACCAGTGAGAGTTAATGAGATCAATGACACATTGCTGAAGTATCATATATGAGATTTTGGAGGGAGTTTTATATGAGGAAAAACACTTTCAAGATCTATGATATTAGAGCTAAAAGCTCTAAACTGCCTGACTTTGATCTCTGCAGCCTTGATCTTGGAAGCCTCCAACACTTGAATTAGCTCCTCATTGTCCACAGGGTTTCCCTCTGTGGAGCTGAGTCGGAAAAGGATCTCATCCTCAATTTTTTTCAGCTCCTGTCTCATCCTGGCGTTGCTGATGATCAGCTGGTTCTTCGCCTCCTCTAGGTCTGGACGCTCCTCAGCCACCACCTGGCCCAGCAACTGGTCCTCTAGACCACTGAATACACACAGAATGCACCTTTACACAAACTCTTTTCAATAAGACTGAAAACAAAATATTTTTCAAACAACCTCTCAAGAAATAAGAAAAAATACTAAATGATTTTAAAAAATATAATTCAGTATATATGTTTTATACTTCAGTTTTCTACGAATTGCTCGATGGCAAAGCCACAAAAATAAGATCAAATTTGCAAAACAAATGAATTTTTCTTTTATCCATTTAAGATATGTGTTACCTGGGTGACAGGGTGAAGTTTATGAGGGTGACTTTGGTAGAGACCTCAGGAGAATAGTGTGGGTTTGGCAGCTTGGTGGTGATGTGCATTTTGAAACTTTCATGGTAGGGGATGACTGAATCGCCCAACTTCAGCACTACGCTGCCTTGCTGCTTAAATGTCTAAGAGCCATCAATGCAAGTTAAGAAGAACAGTATGTGGCGGATAAGTGATTTTTATATGTAGTAGATGTGTGTATTCACCTGTTGCAACAGGACAGGTTCCAGAGCAGGATCTAGCTCCTCTCCTACATTCTCCAAAAGGCAGGGTTTACCAAAGCGAATAGCATTTTCAAGACTGCGTAGGAAGTCCCGGTCACTGAGTTTCATAACTTCTAACCCATTGTCCCCCTCCTGGGTGACAACAGAAGGCAAGTATAGATGAGCAGTGGATTACAAAAACAAGTACAGGTACTGACAAGTTGTGGGTTAGACTTAACTAAAACCTCTATAGTGGAAAATTCCTTGTACCAGTAAACAAAACATTATTTTGAAATCTACATGTGATGTCAAGTAGTATTTTCAAACCTTGATATGGCTGTTTTTTCACTTTTATCTCACTAGTATCCTCTTCAGCTGTGGTCAGATCAAAACAAAAAAGGAGAGTGTCCTTACCATGTTTTTGATCCATTTGTTGGCTTGTCCCTGAGGATCAATGAAAAGGGCCCAGCGCAGAGAGTACTCTGCAATCACACCGTTCTCCATTGAAAGGTTATCTTTGGGCAAACCTGATAACTATGCACATAGAAATGACAAAAGAATAATGACCATAAAGGTAAGTGATCAAATTAATTTCAGCCTAAAATCATGTAAGAAAAATAACCTAGTTTATTTAACCCAGTTTATTGCTATCTGTCAAGATCTATTTTAATAGGCTTTGACCCTGAAGGTCAGCTGACGACGGGTAGCATCTGACCTGCCAGGAGCGGATCTTGACTGGATCTCCTAAGGTGCTGATCAGGTTGGGTTCGTCAGTGTGTGGAACATTTAGCTCTTTAAAACAGTGTAGCCATTTCTCTGCCATGGCCGCTCTGTATTCTCCCTAAACACAAAAGCAATGAACCTTAATCTAACTTATATTACAAAAATATGTTTAATTTTATGATTGTGATAAGTCTATTTTCAGTTGTGTTTAATAGAACAAGAGCATAACTAAACAAAAGTAAGTTTTTGATGTTGGCATCTTTCCACCAAGAAGACATCACAATACAGACTCTAAAAAATGCACTGGATTGTAATGGGAAATTTGTATATATACAGTATACAATGATTAATGCAACTTTTTATTATATATTTGTTATGTGTCACACCCACACAATCAACCCACAACCCACTTACAGTGAAGGGTCCCAGGTATGCTATGTATCCTGCAGAAAGAAGCACATCACCTGCTACATTATTAACCATATAATCCAGATGTTGCACTGTTTCCTTCCAGCGCACTTTTTCATCTGCCAGTCCACCTATAAGCTGGAGACAATCAATGCATTATCGTGACCCATCAATGTTAAACGAGATAACTATATTGAGATTAAATAAAATGAGAATTTTTATTCCTTGGGACATTGAACTGCAGTGTTTTCTCTTATCGCATTATTATGTAAACATTATATATAGTATATACTTTATATATACAGTAATATATATGAACATTTATGATGCATATTTTATTTTGATGCATTGTTCATATTATTTACATTATATATTTATGTGTTCACATTTTGCTTGATTATATTCTGTGTGCACACATAACAGTACAGTATCCGTACTCGTTTTTTTGCCTATTTGTTTCCTTCTCCTAACCACCTCTCTGGTCTTTTTCCTTAGTTCTTGTAATGCTAAATTTCCCCCAGGAAAGTTCTGTCTTATCTTATCACTTTTCTGACCTTGTCTGCTCGGACGAGGCGGCTCTCACACAGTTGATACTTATTGTCCAGCTCATCTTTCTTAGCCAGACAGTCCTGGTACTTGGCCTGTAAGGTGGCAATGCCGCCCTCCACCGCTGCCAACTTTTCTTTGGCATCATCCAGGATGTGCTGGGTCACTGCCAAGTCCTCCTGGGCCTCCTGGAGAGCTCGCTGTACAAGTACTTACATTTTAATGTTTAGATGACACTTATATGATAAAACCTGACTTTAAATACACTGGTGTCAAAAATATCTGAAATCATTATCCAAGAAGGTGGTTCAAACATAGAGTTAAGCTTTTACCCTTTTAGGTTCCACAGCCTTGGCCACAAAGTGATATGCATGCATGGCTTGCACCCATTGGCAAATGGAGGTACAAGCTTTGGAAACTTTTGCAATGGAAGCTGGCTGGAATTCCTCATTATTTATATAGGGCTGGACTAAATTGATCACATTATCTGGGATGTTATCCTGCAGAAATGATTCACAAACAGGAAATGACTGGAACAGCATCAAATTGATAGCTATAAATGCTAATGCTAAAATCATAATAGGCAAAGATGTTGGTAGGTGACACTATAATAACATATACTATACAAACAATAACATAGCAATAAATCAATCAGATACATGCTGTACCTTATCATACTTGAATAGGCTCTCTAGAAACTTGCCAGGGTCCTGTAACAGACCCTTTCCAGGTTCCCAGTAATCGTCAATCTTGGTTCCAGGCTTCTCTCCAGGTACCTTTTTGGGTTTTATGCCCTTCATAATGCACACCGCTTCAATTACCAGCTTGACCCCCTGTGGTGGTCGCTGCATTGCTCGCACCTATGGAAAACATTTGTTCACAATTCAACCGGAGTCATTATAATGACAAAAAATTCCTTCAATAGGTCACCTATGACTTATAACATATTCTATACAATGCAGTAGCATATCTATCTTGACCAATCATCGTCAAAATCCCTGACCTCAGTGACATCATTTTTATTCAATGCCTTGAGGCTGGTTAGGGCAGCATCGAGGGCTGGCAGAGCCTCATCCAAGTCCCTCTGGGCATCTGTTGCAATGGCCCCTGCAAAACAGGCTTTCTCTGAAGCTTTTGCTTCCTCTGCCTGCACTGACTTTCGAGTCTCCTCTGCAACCACCGTGTCTTTCTGTCAAGATAAAATATACAGCACACTCAAATCCACAGGTTAAACCATCTACTTTGGGTTATCAAGGAAGAATGATTATGAACTTTAGTTAGCCAAAGCATCAGTTTAAACATTTTTATATGGACAGAGGGATACAATATGTAATAACAGTGCCAAGAGATTTCAGGAAAAAGGTATATGCTATTTGTGTATGGCTCATTTGCCTCCAACTCTATTAATCCTTCCTTACTTTGATGGTCTCCATGGTGACATCAGTGTCCCTAGCAGCCTCCTCCAAAAGAGGTCTCATTGTCTCCAGTTCCTCTTGCATTTTACTCACACCCTCTGCTGTGCTAAGGAGCTACAGAACCACAGTGAAGGGCAGTCATATAAGAGTGCTGATTAATATGTAAACAATTACACATTCATTAGTATTCAAACTATTAAACATCCATATCCACGAAAGTGAGAGATAAGTGAGTGAAAAAACAAAGACAGTCATTTTCTCTTCCCAGTGCCTTGCCTTGTCCAGACCAGTCTGCATGCGCTGACGAGCACTGCACAGTTCTAGTTTCTTACGTCCAGTGAGATCTGAGAAGATTTTGAGCAGTTCCAGGTAGCTCTTAGGTGTAACATAATTGTAGCGTGAAAGCTCAGCCAGGTACTGTTCACATTTCGTGGCTACCATCTGATGGATCTTCACACACATCCTTGTCTGGAGAAGGGAAACGATTAGGGAGAGACCGTGTTCAATGAAAAATTATATCAATATTTTAGATTTTTGATTCTAGTTTTTTTCCTTATCTTTTCTCCAAGCATATAGTTGCTATTTATTTACCTAGGTATTAAAATAAAATTACAGAGACTTAAAAGTTGCTTGAGTAAGATAATCCATCATAGCATCCTGCTTTAACTGTTGTCAAAGTTCCATTACTATTGCATGGTAATGCACTTAAACCTTTTCAAATTACTCTGCAAATTCATATGAATGAGTGACATAAGTGACATATAATATATAATATATAATATATAATATATAATATATAATATATAATATATAATATATAATTTATAATATATAATATATAATATATAATATATATAATAGCACAATATGTGCTCATCATCATATTGTTGTATTTCAGTGCACTGCCATTCAGTTGGTGAGAATTCCCTGCTCAGCCTATGTTTAAGTTGAGTTAAATCACCTATATTTTTAAGGTGCATGTTTGCTCAATAATTACATATAAAATGTTTGAGCCAGGGGGGTTCTAGGCCAAAATTTACTTATCAGATGCAGAGACAGATCCTAAACAAATTTGAGCTCAGTATGACAACCAAGAGGAAGAGGAAAAATATAAAATCACGAGCCTGTGGCAAAGTTATCCAGATATACTACATTATACTACATACATACATATACTACATCCAGATATACTACATTTTCTAACATTTAGCCCATTGATACATTTTGTTTGTTTCTACATATATTTTCATTTTAATTATAGATTTTGTGAATGTACAATACACCCTTGATTTCTCAATGTGATTTTAGAACCTTCATTTAAAGAAAACTAACACAAACACACACACACAATCACAAACACACACAGACACACACACACAGCATTCTCACCAGTCCCCTCATGGCCTTGGGGCTGGCTTCTAGCTCAGGCAGCTCATTAAGAAACGTAGTAGCCACAGCCTGCAGAGCCTCTTCTGGCCAGGCACTGAACCAGTCTATGGTACAGCATGTTACCAGAGAGGGAAACTGCCTAAGTCGTGCACGAAACACCTCACCGATAGGACTACAGGGGAAGAATAAGAGATAATTATGAGCCACAGGGAAAGGAGGGAATAAGGAGAAGAGAAGAAGAACACAGAGAAGGAGGAGAATCTTTCTACATTTTTTATCTAATTTGCTTTTGACCATGTATAAAAAATTTTCACAATTACAGACCTCATGCAGAGCACATTGTGGATGTTGCTGCGGACCCTCCTGATGTAGGCAGCCATAAGGTTGGTTTTAGTTGGCTGCTGCCCCAAGTCTAGCACTACTGGCTTCATTGCTGCCAGGATGCGCTCCTGCTCCTCTGTTGCATACAGGTTGGGAACATCCCCAGAGTTCAAAATGTTGTTGATATCTTCCAGGAATGACTCATTCTTAATCTGGCGGATAAGAACAAAGGTAATAATGAGTAAAATGGTGCTTTGTATTTAGAGATACATACTCACATATATCTACAATCAATGAGATCTACAATTGAAACATTTTGTTTATTCTCTAATTTAGATTGATTTAAAAAAAGTACAACAGAGCAATAGGACCCCAAACACACACTCACACGCAGCACATACTACATTAGAAATATGTATGGCAGTGATACTGTTATTATCACAAATATATGTAGCAGGTGGTAGGAAAGTGCTATTGTTTACCTGTGTGTCTACAAAGAGGAAGGTGATCTGCTGGTTCTGAAGACCGGCCTTCAGCATGATACTTTTGATATCCTCCCTCCATTCTGTTTGACCATAGTTCTTAGATAGCTCAATCTGGAAACACTCATATTCTGACCTAAATATACAAAAACACACTGTGAAGACTGGGCTACAAGATTATTAAAGTCTCATACTGTTTTTTGCATGTCATAGCATATAAACAGCAAAATCTGGCAAAATCTGCATTTTTTCAATCATTTTCAAAATAATCCCATTTTGTACCCAGATATCACACTACAGTAACACAACTTTGAAATAAATAAAGGCAACAAAATGTTGACTTTAATGAATATTGATCAGTTTCTCAGTCTCTGTATGCTGATTTTAATACTGTGCTAAAGGGAAAGGAAACAAACAGCTGCCTGTAAATTAGCTTGTCTAAAATCATGTGTATACTATGGTAAAAGTCAGCACTAACATGCAAAAAAACCTTCAAAAACAATAGTATGATCCTTTAATAAACCAAATAACTGGAGAAACACACTTCTGATTCGTGATAAAAATTTGTGTTTAGCCTGCTAAAATAAGAATTTCATGTCCTAGATAACAGAATCTCACATATGTGAGGCGAGTTTAGTGAGCGACTGACGCCCACTGCCACCAACTCCAAGCAGCAGGGCATTGCCCAGGGGCTGGCGCAGGATGCGGCTGATACGGCTCACGTGCTCAATGGCATCCATAAAGAGCACCAGCTTCATCTTGGTGGTATTGATCTGGTTGTAGTCTTCCATGTATTCCTCCATAACCTTTTCCAACTAGATAATATAAGGAAATGCAATATAGTTCAGGGGTAGAAGATCAACAACCATATCATTACAGAACCTGCAATACAACACACATTATCATGAAGTATACTGTCACAAAATTAAAAGAAAATTCATGGTATTATAGTATATGAGTTATCCAATCATTAGATTCAGAATGGTAGAAGAATTATTTTCTAGATGGGAATTTTTACTTTATTTGTAAAGAAAATATTTTGTAAAGATAAATCATTAAAAAAAAAAACTGTGTACAGGAAACTGAAGTGACTGTATGTAAGCCAACAGGTTAGCTATTTTATAGAGCAAGAACAAAACACACACATGTGGCACCAGGCCATGTCTCTGATCACCTGTTCCTTGTCTTTTATGACTGTGTAGATTTTGTGCTGAGCACCAGGAATCATGAAATCCCCATACAGAACTGGAAGGCATGACACAACCTCTTCAAAGCTGCAGTCAAACTCCTGAATGCGATCCTTCAGGAGCCTATTGAACCAGTCCCTGTCCTCATCACACACCAGGCGGTCCTGGAAAACCCGGCAGCTTTCGTGGTACCACAACTGTAGCAGCTGCAATTTGTCCTAAAAACAAAAATGTAATTCTACTGTCAAGATGTACAATGAACTGCTTATACAAGTTATTTCTAACAGTCCAAGTGGCTAAACCTGAAAAAAAATTCTTACAATCTATAATAAGATGATTATCTGACATTACTTTCATTCTGTTGGATCAGACTACCTCTATCATGCCAGCTTCAGCCATGAGGATGCCCTGGAAGACCTTGGACAGGTCTCTCAGGTTGAAGGTATAATGGGACTTGGATGGAGTTGGGAGAAGCTGGGAGATAATGGTAGAATAGACTTGGATAGTGGCATCTACAAGAGACTCATTCAACAGCTGGATTGCTGGCACAGGTTCTGGTGAAAAATGGGATTATAGATGAGATAACAGTGATAGTGATAACATTTAAACACAAAATTCATTTGAAAATCTAATTACTCAAGAGTTTTTAGACAATCAGACATAATATATATATATATATATATATATATATATATACACACACACATATATATGTTATATGAAATGACAAAATTAGCATATTGAATGGCATTTTATTTCATTTATACTGCTTCTCTGCTTCCTTTCATTGAGTCCCTGACTTACTGTTTGGTTCCTTTTTACTCATATTTCCATCTAAAAGATAACAAAGTTTCAGTTAGAAACTGTAGTTTTTTCATTTTTTTCACTAGCTAATTTAAGTATTTCCTACCTTGCAAAAAAAAAAAAAACTGTCCTACCATTAACATGTGGCCTTTAATTTAAAAACTCACCCATCCAACTGCCTAGGATGGTGGAGAAAATCTTTTTCTTGCTGGCATCCTCTATTTCAGTAAAGGAGAGCAAGTTGAAGTGACGTGTGAAGCGCTGGGTGATGGGATTTCGGCCCCCACCTGGAGGTCCCATGGCACAGGCAAAATTGATGTCCACCAAGTGCTTGAAAGTACCTGTGGAGTAAGGAAAGGAAAAACAAAAAAGAAGCTCAATCTGATGGATTTCTCTGATCTAAATACTATGATGAAACAAATCTTGGTCACACAACACAAACAATTAGACTGTAATCAAGGTGAAACATGATAGAACAGTGTACAATTAGTACAAAAGAAACTTGAAGGTCAAAAAAAATTTTTTTTTTTTGGTTTAAGATGACATAAAACAAAATATACTTCAGTGTTCTCACCTATCTGCTTCCTGTCATACCAGCCTCTGTGGTCCATCCACTGTCGCAGCAGTTCAATGGGAGGCTGGGCACCATAGGTCTCCAACATTGGCATGTTTAGATCATCAATGAAGAAGATGAAGTGCTTCCCTATTGGGGGCCCAAACTCACCCTTCCGCCTGACACGGAGTCGCATGAATCAGTCAAATGCTGAGTCACATATATATTGTTGTATTGTCAAGAATTTGTAGTTGGGTGGACAATCTATGGTAGAGCAGGCATACCTTTTGTCTAGTTTACTGTCGATGTAATCTTGAGTCTGGTTGGCTGAGGTGCGGGCAGAGAACATGAGGAAGTGTGTGATATATTCATCAGGCATATTATTCAGGAGCTTGTTTGACATGTTCAGGGTCTTTCCTGTGCCAGTAGGCCCAATACAGAGCACCTTAGTCAGAAACACATACAAGTTTAAACCTATTTTACTGATTGTTTTTCTGAATAATTGTTTTAATATAAAACGTTCATGGTTTACACTGACAGGTTTGTACAGTTTTACAGAATTTACCTCTTTTACATTTATTTCATAAAAAAGTATATGTAGCTAGATTTGTGAAAATTAAATACAATCACAGTACTCACAGGCTTCTTATTGGTTAAAAGCATATCCATCAGGAAAGACATTCTCACTGTGTCAGCAGTGGGAATGATGATGTCAGCATAATTTGTCTCTGGTGTGATTACAACACTCTTTGCATATCTCATCCAGCTGACCCATTGGACCTAGAGGACAGGCAAAGAGATAAATGGAACCCTAGAAAAAATGCATTTGATAGTCTTAGCTGCAGTCCATACATAACCTGTATGTTAAAGCTGTTACATCTGTTTACTTTTTTTTCCTCATTTTCGTTGTCATCCTCCAAGTTACTAATCCCTGCATCATCAAGCCTGTAGTCATATACTAGGCCCCCCTCTGGAAAACATAGTTGAATCTGAGGGACAAATACATTTACATTAATTCAAATATATCAAGAAATAACCCAGCAATTAATACTTATCAAATTTGAAAACTCTTGCTATTGGGATTTGAAAGCAGAGATTGTGATCTGACCTTCTCCTCTGCCATCTTGTTCTTGAGCCAGGCACTGAAGCGCCGACAGCTGGCTGCATCTCCTGTAGCTCCGACACTCCACACCAGAGAAAAAAAGAACCAGGGCTCAATCAGCTCCTTCAGACGGTCCAGTTTCTTTTGAGGTTTGTGGCTTTCATCCTACAAGACAATGAAGGATTGCTAAGGGAGTACAATGAACACAACATCTAGCACAAAGAACCTGAGATATTAAGCATAGGACACAGAGCTGAAACCTCTACCATTTTTTTATGTTATTTCAAACAGGAAATTTTTACAGAAATCAATATATTCCGTTATTGTTTGTTATTGTAACAAATTAAAACTGCACACCCACCTCTTTAAAGTCAAAGGGACTGAAGAAGCAGTCCATCAGTTTAAGCAGACTAAAGGCAAGGTTGCTGTCTAAAGACGTGATAACCTCCTTTACTGATGTGCGGACAAATGTGATGGAGTCCTGTGTAAAAGCACAGAATTATAAAAAGAAAGTAGTACGTTACTTATACTGTCATACTTTATGATATTGAAAAAGCCTTAAGATTCCCTGCTGGTCCCTCTCAGTTATGTCTTGCCTCTCACCTGTAGGAATCTGGCAAATAAGGAGTTGAGCTGTTGTGTGTGTGGTTTCAAGGCTTCAGGGACCTGCTTCAGCCAGCACTCTGTAAAAGGGATGAGCCCCAAAATACTGGGCTCCAGGTAGACCATACCACAGCGAGACACTGTGGCTGGGGAAGCCACAGCCAAGTCCTGTACCTCAAACATCATGGTCATAACCTGCAGGAGGAAGACAAAAAATATCTGAATATACATGTGACAGAAGGCCTTATACCAACTGAAAATTCAAGACTGAAAACTTAAACTTACATCAGTGAGCTTAATGATTTCCCCAGAGCTAAGGCACAGTTTTTTGTTGTCATCCAGCACAGTGTTCATGTTTTCAATCCACACAGCATCCACTGGCCCATCAAACATGTACCACTTCTTCTCTTTGTCCATGGATGCTGCCCCTCCACGTATAAGAGTTGAGAGGATACCATCTGTCCTACAGGGGTGGAGGAAAAGGCAAAGTAGGCCTTTATAATAATAATGTCTCTCTCTGTTTTACTTGTTCTGTAGGTTGTGTAGAACAAAGCATTTCTTACCACTCGTGCGTGAGCAGGTCATACTCCCCATAGAGTTGTCCCATGGTGACGGACTTTGGGTTGAGGATATGTATCTGAACTGGCTCATAAAGACCACCACTCACAGAGGGCTCGCCTTTCAGAGCTGTTATTGCTGCACCTAGTATCTCATAACACTATCACATGTAACAGTAATGCTTACATACACTACAAAAAAAAATCATCATTAACATTCTGCATAAAACTGTAAACACCATAGCAAAATGTAAAAGACTGACCTTGGTTTTACCAGATCCAGTGGGTCCCACCAACATCAAGCCATGTCTCACCACAGTAGTCTCATAGAGCTGAATACACTTACTAATATACCCTGCAATCACCACAATACTTTCATCTAATAATTCTATAAACACAGTTAACATGATATCTGAAAAGAAACACTAAGAACACTAACCATCCACATCTTTGAGTTTCTTCTTGGTGCAGACATAACGCATTGTCAATTCAAGTTTGCCATAGTTGATTGGCTCCTGTTTAGTCTTAGGGAAAAGATCGGACACAATACCATTGAAGAGTTTCAGGTCATCCTGTAAAAATTTTGGTACATTGACATCTTGAATGGCCCGAAGACAGATCAACTCCTGGGAGACATTGAGATTGCAGAAGATTAAGATATTAAATGGACAGGTAGAGTTTTCAAAGGCCATTCAATGATCATGTCATGTTTTGTTATACTAGACTTCGATAAAAAACAAAATATTTCTGACCTCATTCATGTCAGGATTTTCTCTCTTCAGGTTTCCTGCAGCTGAAATCACAGTCTTCACAGCTCTCATACCAAAATCATAATGATCCTTCATATAAACAAGAGTAAAAGTCAGCAAATCTTTGTCATATAGATACACATACATTTGACACTAGATATTTTTGCTCTTTGCCCTTACACTCTGTACATTATATTGACTACATCTTGTATTTCAATATTTTCTAGCCAAATAGAGTGAAAAAGAGATTTAAAAAGTAATGTCTATCACATTTATCTCATACATCCACTTACATGGTGAAATACTGCCTTTCCTTGGAAGACAGACATGTATATGGAGATTAAACTAATTCTAATTCTGATATCCTCTGAATCCTCACAGTACCTGAGAGCTAAGCTGTTCAGAGGAGAGCTTGAAAGTGGTGGTGATCTTCTTGGAGAGGACTTTGGCATCACTGAAGCCAAACGAGTACAATGAGATCTCCGCTATCATAGCATAGTCAGGGACCATCATGGCCACAGGACGAAACAGGGCCTGTAGAAGATATAA
The DNA here is from genome assembly GCA_016859345.1 of Istiophorus platypterus. NCBI lineage: Eukaryota > Metazoa > Chordata > Actinopteri > Istiophoriformes > Istiophoridae > Istiophorus > Istiophorus platypterus. The sequence continues at coordinate 7,521,839 of CM029117.1, forward strand.
TCTCATTTGCTGAACCCCATCTGCTTATTCTCAGTGTTATATAGTTATTTCAAATAAATTATCTTTTCAAACCTTCAGATTGTCAGGCAGTTCTGTGCGGCCAGCATAACCAGGATTCATAGTGATGAATACAGCACAAGAAGGGACAAGGGGGATCTCGGACCCCTCAAACACAAACTGCTCTGCCTAAAAAGACAACATGCACACAATTATTTTAGAGAAACATAGGAATGCCTCTATACAGTATGTAGTTGGGCTACAATTTTCCATATTTGTGATTAGTGTAATGTATTGAAATGAAAAAAAATATCTTTAATTAGATAATGGTATATTTTGCATCTAAAACATTATTTTGTAATTCAAATAATATAAAAAAGTAATATGCAATTTTGGGTACCTCTGTTGGTTTTTGCATTACACTATACAGTAATGCTTCCAAGTCTGTGTAACTGCTCCAGAAGGAGAAGGTTATTCAAATATATACTTTACTCAAATATATGAAATATGCAAAATTTACTCCAGCTTCACATCTTGTTTCTTTCTTGAAATGCAGAAGAAAAAAAGTACAGCATATTCACAAAAAATAAAAATACTCACCATAGTTATGTACAGTACTTGTGAAACTCACGTAAAGTAGGTGGATAAGAACAGTGGAAACCATCATGTTAATTCATCGTGATTCAGTTTCTCACCTTCTGCTGTTGGGCCTTTTGTATAGTGGTGATCTGTTGTGCCACCACAGATAACACCTCCACATCAATACGATTAAATTCATCAAAGCATGCCCAGGCACCAGAGCTGTAGAATGGAAGATAGGGAGGTAAATCCCACAAAAATGTGATCGATGGCAACACATATGACACTTAATAGCAAAACTGACAATCCACAATGCTTGCCTCTTACCTGGCCAGTCCTTTGAGAAACTTTCCCATCGCAATGAAGTCCAGCTGATCGGAGCAATTGAAAACCACTGTCTGGATGGCAAGAGCTTTTCCCAGATCTTTAGTTGTTTCTGTCTTTCCTGTCCCTGCTGGACCTGCAGGAGCTCCTCCAAACTTCAGGTGTAGAGCTCCGGTCAGGGTTAGGTAGCATCTGAAAGAGCCAGAAAGCAAGGTTTTTAGGAGTTTGTAGCATTCAGACACAAACTAAGGGCACAAAATTATACATAAAAAGCTAGGTGCCTACCTGTCAGTGAGTGGGGTGATGACCAACCGTCCAGAGTTACCAAGGTACTCATATCCATACAGGAACTCTGCATTCACAGCACGGACGTACAAGTCATCTTTTGCCCAGTAGTACCTACAAACAATTAGTATATCACTACTTTCTGCTCACAAAATATTTAAGAATGATGATATATGCAGTGGACTCCAAGGTCGGGATCACTGAGAGAAATAAAAGGGACAGGCGTAAAACAATAATAGAACAAATACAAACAGATAACCTTAGCTGGCTGATCCACTCGAATTCATTCATGCTTGAGACCTCCTGCTCCACCAGCTTGGCAACTACATCTTTAGCATGGACCTCTATGACGATGAGGGCTGAAAGCACAGCTCGTTGCATCTTAGAGAGACCTCCTCTAACCAGCTGCACCAAGTAATTCAGCTGCATAAACCAAAAGCAAAATATTAAAAATTTCAACATATTCTGTAATGTGCAAATTGTACGGTGCAAGCTTAAGCAATAAGTAGTAAAATGTATTTTTGGGGCATTTAATGTTATCTAATTTTAATATTGGCCAGTCGAATACCAAGTCCACACCTGTGTCTGTAGTTGGGGGTAGAGGCGGTTAGCCAAGTCTCCCTGCTCCAAAGCTTCAGACACCTCAGCTGTCCAGAAGATCTGACAGCCAGCTATCACCACTTGACCAGGCCATGATAACACCCAGTCTACACGAGGTTGCTGAGGGGTCAAGAGGGACAACAATGATCTTAGCAAAAGCTGAACACTTTGAAATGCATCAACTTAAATAATAATTAAAAAAAACAAAACAACAACACAGATACACATGATAACAATTTAAGTGAAAGTCAAAATCACAGACATCAGGGTAGACTTTGAGTGAGTGGTCAATGATATCCCTCAACGTGGCCTTCATAGACTTCTCCACATCCCTCAGCCAGTCTTCCACATTACCAGTCGGCCACACTGGCAGGAACAGCTTCACCTCCTCCCCTTCTCCTGAGTACATGTGTGTGATCTGTAGATCTGACTGGAATTGAAGCTGAGAACCAACAGATCTGTCAGTCTTGCGGTATGTATGTTATGTTTCTTCATGTTATGTCTATAAGTAGTGTAACTGCAAAGAAATAACAAGGCAAAACAAACCCATGCAATGTTCTCGAAGCATTTGCGTAGGTGTGGTTGAACAGCAGTGGGATCTTTGGTCTGTGAAAGAATCTCCAGGAGCTCATCATCTGACAGGAAGTAAAACCTGCGAACAAATATTCACTGTATGTTACATTATACAGTCTGTATGTTTCAAGATTTTTGTTTGTGTTCTCTCTTGGTATCATCACCAAAGGGAGTTTGTTTGGCCACTTACTATAGATGACATCATGTGAAAAATTACTATATAGTGAACTTTGTGTGTATTTAAAAGACTCTTAGTAACGCCTTCAGAATCTGAGGTCCTCATTTTTTTTCAGGCAATTTTAGTGTGCTGCTTACCTGGGGAAGGAGCCTCGTTTTGTCTCCAAGTACTCACTCAGACCCTTCTGCACCTGTTCCAAAAGTGTGTTGCACTCCCTAAGTTTGTCTAGGAGACGAGCATCTGGGCACAGCTCAATCACCTAGAGATAAACGTAGAAACACACATAAATAGTTTACAACTGACATTATTATATGAGCATTATTATATGTTCTAACCTCTATACTTTAGAGTGAATTGTGGAAACGCTGACCTTTCGATTGTTAGAAGCCCTTTTCATGACTCTTTTCCATGTTTGCTCCATTTGCTGGTATCTTTTTCCTTCCACAGGCAGCTGCTGGTTGATATCATCGGAGCTGAAGATGGGCTCCAGGTAGAGCCAGGATTGCTGACATGTCAACCACTCCTCCATCACATCCTGCAAGCACCAGAAGAGGGCAGTAGCACAACATAACATAACATGTATAAAAATGTTGGAATGTGTGTGTGTATGTGTGTTTGCGCCTGTGTGTACTTGAGTCATTCTGAGCTTGCTCTCCCAGGTGTTGATGCGTCCCTCAAAGGCTTTCTTGAAGGGAGAGAAGGACATGCTCTGCGTCATGACAATGTGGTCATCCACCAACAAGAATGCTTCATCCGGGCTCTTCAGGATATAGGTGCCTGTCTCCTTGTAGGGCAACACATCAAAAACTACTGTCGCCCACTCTTGTTCCATCTTTTCTAAGGCCTGAGTAAGAAGGCAAGAGAAAAGGTAGCAGCCACCAGTTGCACTGAAGATATTCACACACTGACACTGCGAATCAGCAAGCAAGGTTCAGAGCATTGAGCTAAAAAGGCACCTTGCACCCTTCTCAAGTGCTCCAGTTGGGAAAATTGTATCTAAACATCTAAATTTTGTTCATGTGGAGGATAGAAATAAGCTGTTTTGAATCCTGTCCAAACTTTGCAGTTCCATAGAGACACTCTATTGAATACAAACCCGATACAACAAAACAAAACACAACTGAACAATTCATACAGGACTATATTTAGAGTTAGACTGTGGTTCAAAGGTACCTGCTCAATGGAGTACTCTTTCCCAGCCACCTCAGCCACATGAGCTATGTCATCCACATGGTTCTGCAAGCCTAACTCCAGGCAGCGGGAGAATGTCAGGTTGGCTTTGGGCTTGACTTTCATCTGAATGCGTTCAGAAAGCATCTCCCAGTGGCGGCTTCTCATCCCCGGGCTCCTCAGGCCTTGAATCAGAGGAATGTATGGACGGAACTCCTCAATCTTGCTGCGGATTACAGTTGCTACCATCTGGCAGTCTAGTGTCATGTAAGATAAAGAGAGCAGGCCAAGAAAAAACAGGTCAGCCAAAGAATGCAAGCAAACACACTTCACAAATTTGAATGATGATGGATGTGTCACCAACCAGGAATGTCCTTGAACTGTTTAATACATTTGTGCAAGGTCTTGTGGGCATCTGTAACATTGTTCTCAAGCTGCTCAGGATTGATAGAAGACAGCGGGTCATTGAGCCAGCTTTCATGCCAACGTAGCCAATCAGAAGTTGTTCTCCAGAGGTCTTTAAAAGGCTGGAAGTCTTTAATCAGCTTCTGTAGATGATCATACTGGAATACAAATTTTTAATCATCAGAAAAAGCATGACAAATGTATCTTCTTCCTCCTTTTTAAACCATCTTGAAAGATAAAATGTATGTAAAAATCCTATTACTTGATACCATCTCTTTCACTTACATTCGTGACAGGAATACCAAACAGAATCTCTCTGGTGTTGTAGGTTTGGGCCATAGTCTGGCACTCCTTCAGCTGCTTGCCTGTACGCCTCACCTCGTTGGCCATCTCGTGGGCATGATCAATGTCTGCATGGCCCGCAAACCCAGCGACCAGCCTCTATAAACACAGTTAAGGTGATTTATAACCAAATAACACAATCTCACTTTGCTGAAACTAAATAATTTCTAACATGAAAACACAATAAACTAAGGCATACTAGAAAGCTGCAGACAAGTCATTAGGAATAATCCCAGGTCCACTTCCATTTCTGAAATTTCTGAAAATTCATCTGGAACTCATCTGGAGGTAGTTCTGTCACATAGTGGGCACCTGGCCTTGGTTGACACTGTAGTAGCAAGTTCTTAGGCAAAAAACCTTAGTTTGTTCAGCTCACCTGTAGAGAGTCTAGGTGCTCCTCAAAGTTGTTCTGGTCAACTAGCTGGATCTTGCGGAAGTGCTCCTCATCCTCCACGTGCTGGACGGCTGCTGCTTCCATCTGATTGATTATCCTTTGAGGCCATCCAATAGCTGTCCACCTGCATAATGATTGACTTTAAAAATTAATGTAAAAACTCTTCAGATCCCTCTGTTCACTCTCACTACTCTGAACCCCTAAAATAATTCTTAGTCCCACATTAGAATATATTCAATTTTCATGTCATTTTTTTTTAATTAACATGATGATTATGCACTTGCTTTTTATTAGAATCATCGTCAGAGAGACAGTGCCAAAAGTCTTCTATTAGCTCATAGTCTGACAGGATCTTGCCGATAAGTTCCTGTTGTGGACAGATTGGAAAAATAAGAGTTATTAACAAAGTAACTCTTCATATGACATGAATAACAGAAATATCTGCTTTATCCCTTTAATCTGTACCTTGTAACTCTTCATCTGTTCTGGGATATGTTTCATCCATTCCCTTTTTTCAGTCAGTTCATCAATGCTGTTCGGCTTCTCACGTAGCTTTCTACTCATGATGTTACACTCTTCACATGCCTTCAAGCACAAGATAACAACATTCACAACACAAATTAAAGAACCAGGAAAAGTTCATTCTTAAGTTGAAAAAAATGTGCATCCTGTGTAAAAAAACAAAAAACAAAAAACAAAACAAAACAAACCAACCGAAAACATGATACTCACACTGTATATGTAATGAAACACTTGTGTTTTCTGGCAACTAAACAAATGACTTACATCATCAATCTGCTTGCGTAGCTTTAGAGCAAGGTGGTCCAGCATTGCTTTCGCTAAAGCCTTTCTTTTGTTAGAAAGACCCTGACGTACAGCCTCTACACGGACAATAAATGGACCAATCACAATGGAGGATGGCAAGGATTGTTCAATCCTTTCCTTTTCTTTGAGATGTTGTTCCACCTCTTTCTTCACTTCTTGAGACGTCATATCTGCATGCGTATGAGAACTGGCAGCAAAAATAGAGACTTAACAGAAATGGGAATTAATTCAGAGGAAAATTATGATTTTTTTCAACAAATAAAGCATTCTGAATGAACCTTGGATTTGAAGGAACATGTCCTTACACTTGTGACAGCAAGTTGTGAAAATTTGGATACATAATTTTACACATAAACTTACTTGAGAAGACCTTCTATGGTGATGTTGTGTAGCTCTAAATGTTCCTCAAATTCAGCAGCATAAGCCCTGAGAGGTATGGCTGCTTGTATCAGAGCACTACGGACCTTCTCCCTCAGCTCAGTTACTTCTGGTTCCCACAAATTCACTGACTCAAGCGATGGATCGCCACCAATAAACAACTTCTGCATCACAAACTTGCATGGAAAAGAGGGGAACAGTTAAATACATTTTCATTTTTAACTGATCACTGTTGAGGTGACTGCAGATTTTATTTCACCTTATCAAGCTGTGGTACATTATATGTAGCCAGAATTCCTTTATCAAACAGGTTAACAATAGATGTCTCAAAATTCTCCAGTGGTGTGCTGTAATGAACGCCAGCCTGGTCCAGAACCAAGTCCACCAGGAACAGAGGGTTCTTTTTTGGCCTAGATGTGGATCATGTAATAATATTATTAATACAATACTGAATATCTAACAAAGTAAATGGTTATCTCAAGCTCGCTATAAAACATCCATTTAAACTGAACTGAAGAACTGAATATATGATGTACAACTGACTTGAGGATACATTAAGAGAATAAGAGAATATGGATGTGTATGAGCAAAAAAGTTGGTGAGGTATATATCAAAGGGAATGTGTGCCATTGTCTGTTATATAATATGTGAAAGTGCATGCTATCCTACTTGTAAGGGCTAGTGATAAGGTTGTTCCCCCAGATCAGGTCCTGAGGACATGTCTTCACACTGTGGCAGGCGTCCAACAGAAGGTGAGTCAGGCTGACCAATGAATCCTGCACAAGGAAGCGCAGGCAGTCCTGCATATTGAGCCGCACCACAGCCATCAGTCTGTATAGCTTTGAAATTTTGTACATCTCCCAGGTAGACTCATTCACATTGTATGAGCCTGGTCCAGTGTTCCTCAGGTGGGAACGGATGCTGCTGCTCAGCGTGACTGTCCAAGACTCCCGAAGAAACAAGCTTATCTGAAAAGGGAAGAAAAGATTAGATGCTTCTTCTTCATGGAAGTCAGGTCTCTCTCATGTCTGCATGGTTTGTTTCTCTGGTAATTCCCAGTTAACGTCAGCCACAAAATGGAGCCATTGTTAAATAGAAATGGATGGGATTTGTACATGCATTTTTTTCTCAATACCATATAATCGGGGAAAAAAATGTTGTTAGTCTGCAGTTAAATTTGTTTGGCAATGATGTAATCCTGAATAAGCCGCAATTTTCCTTTTGACCCATTCTTTTATCAAACTACATATTTAACTTTTCATCAAAAGAAAAAAGAGATCTACCTTTCATAGCATACTACTGGCAGAAGAAAAGCAAACTTGATGCTAAAATACCTGAGTATGCATTAGAGACTGGATGACTTCAAACTCGTCCAGTCGCAACGGTTTGGTTGAGGTGACATTGAACAGCCTCATGGCTGCTACTTTGTTGCACTCAGACCGTACGTCACACAATACAAAGATCATCTGTGGCTTTGCCAAAAGGGAAGAGAAGACAAATTCTGCTTTTTTCCTCTTGTATTCAAAGCGAGGAACTGGAAGGCACCCTGTGGGTAAAACAGCACAGTATTTACAGTAGATTCTGAGGTGAATGCCAGATTTTGGTGTTAAAACGTTTGTGTAATCCTAACTCCACTGACTCAAACAAATGTATATAAGGCCATCGGGCTCACCTTTTTGTGGTACATACTCGGGGTCCTTTTTTGGCAGGGTGACGTGGGAAAACTCCTCTGAGTGGCTCATCACTACTCTGTCAAAGCTAATGCGGTTCATCATATGGTAATATTCCAGTCTGACCTCTCTCTCCAGGTCCCCTATACACTTGTCCAGCCTGTACACATAATATTTGTTTTATTCACCAGTCATTCGTTAGTTAGCATTTTAAACTCTGTGAACTCTATAATAAAACTCTATAATAAATCAGGCAAGGAGAAATTACAGCAATAATATGACACAGACATTACATACATTTTCAGCCTGAGCCCAGGGGCTGAAAGGGCATATTGTTTCATACGCTGGAGGCTGTGGTTATCGAGAGCTGGTGTTCCCCTCCAGATGGGCATGCAGTCCACAGACAAGTGGTAAAGGAGCAGGGCCTCTGTGTTTTCCCTCCACTGCAGGGCAAACTGAATCCGTTCAATAAAGACACGTGGGTCCTCAGCACTGAATAACAGTCTGATCCTGGGTACCCAGTACTTAGTGCCTGCTACTAATATGTTTATTCCTTTTTGACAGAGGGAGATGGAAGCGCATACATAAATGGTTAAAATGACACACATTGGGCAACAGACACAATAGGAAAATATGAGACACTAGTCTTATCATGGTGCAAAGATATAACAACAAACCTGGAGAGTCGCTCTTTTTGTTTTCTTGATTTAGAGTAGTATTTCCCTCTTCATCTGTCAGTTTGCTGTTTTGATGAACCTTTTGCACCAGGTACTGACATTTTTCTTTATTGTAGTCAAGAACCCCAACTAAATGCCATCTGTACTCCAGACAGGAACTTTTGGTGCCCTCTTCAAAAATGAGTGAGGAGAATAACCATTAAAGAACAGAAAGTAATGTGTACTTGATTTACAAAGTAAATTTCTGAGGATATTTTACCAGAAGTCATCTTGTCATCTATAGGCAAGAGGGCTTTTGCAGGAAAAGGTTTTTCATCAGCATTGCCCAGGGCAAGCCAGTCTTCTGGAGTCCGGCAGTCATACTCCTCATTGTCAAATATCTAAGGAAGAAACGCAGGAAGAATAACTGTGGCATGGTACTGAAGCCCTAAATATGAAATGTTATGGTAATCTGGAACCAAAGTGTCACAGACAAGATTACAGCAGTAACAGACTCACCTCCAGTGGAAGATAGGGTGACACAGGATTGTCTGGTGTGGTCACATGCTCATCTCTACTGCTTGGGTGTCTTGGCATTATAAGATGAGGGTCTATGCTTTTTTCCGCAAGGAGCTGTTCAAAATCTAACTTTGAGTATTCCCTTCGACGTCTACCGGAAAACAATATTTAAAAAGTATAAATAAGGCATAACAAACAGGCAGTTAAATTAATTAATGGACTCTACTTATGCTAAAAGCTCAGTATCTTACTCACGCTCATGTAGCAAGTGAATCTTGTCCTTCAGTATGTAAAATATGCTCACTCAGGCATGCAACAACCTGAGAGTTTTACAAATTAATTGTCCTCTTTTTCACACACAAGGCACACAAATAGCACAAACCTCTCTATCTCTAACTTGCGGGGTATCTGGCCAGGAGTGATTTGGGGTATCTGGACTTTGGGTGTATCTCCTCCCTGGCAGAAGTAAGGATTCTGTGACAGCTGTGAAACAGGTCCATGGTAATCCTTTTCAATAAGCTTGCGTCGGTCAGATGGAGTTTTGAAGCCTGTAACTAGGGAAAATAATGGAGAAGGGCAAAGATTTTAATGAGCATTTTATTTTTTCTCTAGAGAAGTGAAATATGTTCCTTTTATCAATGCAAAAGTTGGCATATCAGGAATAATTACTTAAAATGTCTGCATGCCTAAAAAATTGTAATGTGAAACAGTTTCTTACCTTTTGGTGTGTTGTACTCACTTAACTGAAGGTTGGATTGGCCTTGTGACCTCTGCTGGATCTCAGGGCCCACTGTGGGAAACTAATCGATAAACAGTAACGCCTGGTTTAGATCAAAACATAACAGAAGCTTGGTCATTTGTATGGGCTTCGAAGTGACACTTCTGTCAGAATTCGAAGAGTCAAATGCATATCTGTTTTACCTGGAACTTGAACGTAGTGATGATATCTGAGTAGAAGCCTTTCTGCTCACTCAGAGGGCAGTTCCTGATTGAAGGGAGTTTGTATCTGTGACTTAGAGTTGGGGGCTTGGGCTCTGGAGGTTTGCTGGGGGGATGTGGCACCAGAACCCCGAAACCAGGCAAATGTTTTTCCTCCATCTTCTGGCAGAACTAAATCAATTTTGTCTGTACAATGAAGCCTGGATTCAGTATCCTGTTAAATAACTTTTAAATAGTTCGGACTGCGACATGCCAACTGTAAATTATGTTTGTTTCTGATCTGGGAGCACCTAATGTTAAAAAGGGGGGGGGGCAGCTTTTGTGCTAAATACTTTTGATGTTAATAAATATCCAGTTGTTAAGATAAGCAACGTGACATTGTGTGTAACTTTGTCACCCGGTCAGTGCACGTTTTAAAAGACCAGTGTTGTGAAGTTACTACTACAAATAAAAAGAAAATTGTAAATTAGTGAAAGGTACATTTCCAAATACAGGCTATCATACCGTTAACTTAGCTAGCGTTATATTAAAGTAAACGTTAAGCCATTAGCGTTTGCGTTCGCCAAATAACTCGTCTGAATGGGTTCAGTGAAACAAAAGGGGGTAGTCTGCGTACAGTTTGTCACTTTAATTTTGTAAACAATAGACAACAATGGTTTTCACATACCTCATTTTAATCTAGTTACAAGTCTTTACGCTCCTTTCAGGTGTCCCGTACATAAAGTTGGCTGAAATCTCGGTCGCCGAGCAGAAGTTAACTTACCCGAGGACCCGTCGGACGCAGCAACGGTTGTCATGGAGACGGAAACGACAGGCGGAAGTAAGGAGACGGGCGCGAGGCGACGACATCTGGGGGGGGGGTTTCTCAGGTTCGGGCCTTAAACACAAAACCAGCTGTGAAATATATGTAACGTTATAGATAAAACTAACAAACATTATATAAAACAGTGATGGTAGCTACCAGTAAACCAGCAGCTGGAGCTCACACCCCAACACAATACAGATCCAATAACTGATTGTAATATGTTAGATTTAGGTTTTAGGGTAGGTTTTACTGCCTTTCGATACCTAAAAAGACATTTTACTGTAATACTTGCATACCTAAAGATTGTTTAGAGTGTTTTTAAAATTGCAATATTGTTACTTTTGCACAGGTAACAGATCTGAATACTTTTATTACCTCTGGAAGGGGAATAAAAGTGGAGGGAAGCAAGAAAAAGACAAGCAGGATGAAAGAAGAGAAGACTGTAAATTTTGAGATTGTCTCTGTAGAAAATGACTGTTTTCTCCATGTCAACAGTGTTTTTATTGAGTGTGATCATTTCTCATTCAAACTATTCCCAATACCCAAACCATGGTTGTCCTCTAATTCAAAGAGTTGAATAACTGCTGGATGAAAGCAGTTTGAAACTGAAAGTGGAAGTAGAGGTAGATATTTTAAAAATTTTCGATATACATCATTTATATACTGTATCTTTAAATTTTTGTGACCCTGAGTTAATGTCAGTAACCACCCGAGAAATTTCACATGACATTGTTCTCCACAGGTGAGTGCCAGAGGACTCCCATCCCCTGCTGTTCCCGGTGAAGATAGTGATGCTAATGGAAGTAATGATAATGGGATGGAATTTGATTGGCCTGCACACTTTCCTGTGCTCAATTTTGCAATCTCCTCTAACACTCATGACAGCTCAAATGTGTCCATGGGGGGCGTTGACCCATGCGATCCCCACACTCCTGGGTCACAAGGGCATCATAACCTCGTCTGTTTCCCATGGTGGATCAGAGGCATCATGCACTGCAGCCCCTGCTCCTGCCCCTGGCCTCTTCAGTTGAAACCCATCAGAGCAGCCTGAGATTGGGTAGCCAAGCACAAAGAAATAGTCTCATGTGTCTGAACCCTCACATGTCGCTTGCTCAGGAAATGCTGCCACATGGATGGGGAAAAATTGGTCCTGAGGGGAGTGGAACGTAGCTGAGGTATGATCTGTGTGAAAATCAAATCTGAGGGCAAAAGGGTTCTTCGGCTTGACTGTGGTAGGGCTCATGAAGACCACACTGTACTCAACTCTGTGAGAAAGTTATTAACAAATTGCTTTACAGGAGTCAAAGAGTAAAGGTTAAGGTCGAATACACAAAATTCCTTGATATGGATGCTATGAATGTGCAACACTGCATCATCACTCATGATAAGGCCCATTGAAGTGTTTAGTAAAAGGCCTTCCACTACATTGGCTTCTCTTCAGTGGAGCTCAGTCTCAAAGCAATGACCTCACCCTATGAGGAAGTCTAAACCAAATGAACGACTTCCCCAAGGGTCTAAATAACCCACATCTAATAATGACATTATCATATCAGATGGGTCTGAAATCATCCTGACCACAACAATTTATTAATCACTAACACATGCCTACTGCCATTGATTACATCAGTCAAGGGATCCGGGCCAGAGAGGTTACAAAGAAAACCACAAGAGAACCACGAGTCTCTGATGAGGCGATGGTACCCTACCCAAGTGTGGTTGGCTGTACTGCAGCCATCTCTGGAGCCAGGAGCCCACCATGGTGATGGCGCTTGATTGGACAGATGTGGCCAGCAGCCCTGTGTGAGTGGAACTGATTAAACTCTAACAAGCTTTGTTACAGCTTTGATCCACCCTGTACTCTTCGGTCTATCCCAGTATGCCTCACTTCTCGCTCGACCAGTCCAGCAGAAGATAAATGCTAACATGAAACATCTGGCTTAACATCAATCATTAAAGAACATCAATATTAGTCACTTACATATTTACCCAGATGTGTTATCTATCCTCTCCTGTTCTCATCCTAAAATCCTTATATTGTTCATTGACTTCTCCTCCTCCCTCTCTCCTACTTTTACAGTATTGGGATGTTGTGAGGGTCATGCCTTTGTGAATATAACTCTCTTTTTATACTAATGACATCAGCATGTGCTGCTAACTTTAGCTCCTCCTGATGTCCAGATGTTGGCTGATAGGATCAAACACTTGCTATCCACTTCTGTCACATTGTTGGGCAAGTCAGGAGGGTGAACATAATACCACATACCTCTTTTCTCCTGCAGAAACCCATAATCCAACCACAAATGTGGGCACACCCTTACGTTTATGTGCAGTTTTGTTTTTGCATTTGTGCGCAGGAGTGCAAATATATGAAGGTGTGCTGTAGTTTCCAGTAAAGCCTCATGATGCTTTCTTGAGAGTAAACTGAAATTTTGTTCAGTTATATTAAAAAAAGGGTAAAAAAGGGATCCTTTTCTACAGAGCTATAAATGATTTGCACATTGACACTATGGAGCTAGAAACAAGTAGAGCGTCTGGGCTCAAAGTAAGAATCTTTTGCACCGACAACTTACAACCTAACACCCATCACTGCACACCATTTTCAAAGTACTTTTTCTCTTTTAAAGGCCATCTGATCTGGGCAACAATGCTGCTGTGGTCAATGAACGTCAGTGGTTTCAGTTCATGGATGACACAGAGCCACCATGGGGGCAGCAAATGTCGTGTTAACATCATAGTGTTTTGTGGCCATGTATTTTACAAGCTGATACAAGCAGCATACGTATGAGCTGCCTCCATGAAAATGTGATTTTTGACTCTGCCCGGTCATGTGAGGTACTGGTGGTTGACTGTGACCTATTTGCTCTGCTATAGAATGAGGTTGCCGTCATGGGTTGGGTGAATCACAGGTGGACTCTTGGTGGACCAATAAAGATGTTTTTAACGAGTTGAGCAGGGCCTCTAAAGGAGCAAAATGGCCAGACATGAGAGAGCGACTGGAACCCCCAGCCTGTGTCCTGGGACCTCAAACAGCTGCGTTTGATTTTTCTGCTCATTGGCTCCATTTCTCAGTGTGACTTTTAGGAGGGGAACCCAAGTCAGACACTATGGGTCATAAAAATATTCAACATAGAGGGAGAACTGCCATAATATAGAGTTACAAAGAGTTACTTAAGTAAACTGTGTATTTGTGCAGCATGAGCATCGTGTTTTTCGGCTGTCTTCAGCTAACTGATGTTTATCTCCTAAGAGTGTTCAATATTCATCCCCACATCATTGAGCTGATCTCTGACCCCCAGCACCCTTGATGTTAGTAAGCTTTGTTCAGCGGTTTACATTTTATATACCAATCTAATAAAGTGCAAAATTACGGTCTCTTTGAGTCCATTGATGTTGTTTGACACAGTTAAATTGTTATGTAAGCCAAGTCAGTTTGCTTTATCTATGTGGGTGTGCAAATATGAGCTGGAAGACTAAGAAAGCCACGAGCGCAATCTGTAACACATGTCTGTGTGTGTTTTTTGTGGTAGAAAACCAGTGTGTGTGCTGGCATTCTAATTTGTTTATTTGGGTAGGCGGGGGAAAGCCGAGAACGAATCATCCAGAAATTGTTTCCTTGTTTGTGTGTGTGCATTTTCATACATGTGAGAGACGCGGTGACGCACAAAAGTAAATCTTGAACTTGTTAGTTGATGACATCGTAAACATATGTAAGTAAGTCAGACAGGGGCATGAGACTGAGATAGGCACTAGTAGGCGTGTGTGTTGATAAACTGCTTGAGGGTGGAAATTTGTCGTCCAATATTAAACAGAATTTTCAGCTATAAATAATTCATCGCCACTCAACTGAAGCTTCTTCACGTGAGCTGCTCTTTAACATTCCTGACATTCCTCCTAGTTAAGAATTAATAAAAAAAATAAATGGAAACAGTTCTGCATAGTTTCACATACACATATGTGAGAGTTTATGACCATAACTCTTCCATGAACAAACACCCACAAATCCGCACATAAGCTCCCAGATGTACACATTATTGGTTTGGCAACGGGCTTGAGTGCCTCACAGAGATTTGTCATCCCGCCTCATCTGGCCTCTATCAGTTTCAGGTCTGACAGCTTAATCAGTGTCATCATTCTCACACATCAAAGAAGCACTATGCAATCTAAACTTATCATGATAGCACATACGTGCATGTGCACACACACAAACACACACACATACACATGTGCACACATGCACACACACAAGGTGGATGTGCACACGCACATGTGAACAAACTAAGCTGAAACGGTCTCTCTGCTTATCAAAAACCCTCTCCATCACATGATGATCATGACAGCAAACAGCAGTGGTGAAGAGACTTTCTTTGTAAGTTGTCCACATGAATTATCATGCTCAGTTATAATAAATCAAAGCAACGGACTAACTCAGACAATCCTAAAGAAATACAGTCCTCTTGCTTTTTATATATTAATTTATTGGACTTGAACTGAAGACCTTTGCAGCTGACCTGTAACCTTGACCTTTTAACCTAAAGCTATGTTAACTGATGGTTTTCAAGGTAAAGTGTTGAGGAAAGATTTCTTGTATGATCTCAAATAGTGCAACTGTCTAATCTAGAATTTCCAGGGACAATATGTCAGACATTAGTGCTGCACATTTTGCATTGTAAAAGCTACATGAATGAGTGTTTCTTCAAAAATTCAATGGGATAATTAACTTTGACCTCAGTGCTTAACTCAAATGCACCCTATTAATGATGGCATTTACTGGCTGCTCCTGCTGCCAGTGGATAACTTCATATGAGAGTTTACTTTGTGTCACTTTAGTCATCTTAAAAAAAAAATTAAATGGAGACATTTCATTCAGACCGGCATAAACTTGATTGTTCCACATACCCTAACTGATTAGATATAATATTTTGATAAACAAACTAACTCCTGATTTTGTTGGCCAGTGAGGCTTACATGCAGTAAAGTCATGTAAGCAAGCAGCTTAGCAGTTTTTCATCCCAGAGGAACATAGGAGCTGACATGTAGAACACAAAGACAAAGAGAAGACATGGAGGGAGGAAGAGATGGAAAAGTGCGGAATGACACCGTGTGTTTGACATATGCATCTATAAGCAGCCTGGACAAACCCGTCTGAGCCCGGCCTTCTAACCCCTGGCCCCCATTAAGCCCTGTAAATGAGAGAAAGAGGAGCAATTAGAGAGGCAGTCATGGGGCAGGTAGGAGATCCCTGTGACCTTTCCTGGCTGGTATTTGACCTCTCACAGCTGGGGGCCATGACAAAGATACATCCTGAACATTGAGAAAATATATTAGCTGAAAGGTACTGGGGGGAAAAGTGCATTTATCCCTCAGCATATTGAATGAGGCACGTGTTGCATTGTGGATTCTGTTGTTTATCCACCTTGATATGCTCATGTTTTAAACACACACTTTATTGGATGTGGAGAGCTCTGCATTCCTGTATTAAAGAAAATTACCCTCAATTACAATTTACAAATTCAATTAGTTTTGCTCCTTGAAGCTCAAATGAAAAACCAAACATTCAGTAGTTAACTTGCACTTGAACCAGCTGCTCTTAAAAATTTTTTATGGCTGTGCTCTGCAAACCTTGACCTCAAACCTCATTGACTTTCATTTACTGAAACTTACACTTTTGGAGACTTTCTGACATTTGCAAAACGTCACATACAGTCTAAGCTTCCCTCAGACCCAGCCTGATGTAGTCAAGGAAGGCAAGCCGGACCACACTGATGTTCTGATTCAATGTTTTATCCATTATCCTCTCATCCTGAAACCTGTCAGAAGATATGGAGCTCAATTCTATGTATCCCATTGAGCCGGAACTGAGTCTAAATCAGCCAGAAACTGTTCGTATACCGCTAACATTACCAGATAACATCTAATCCCTCACAAACAGCACTGCCCTAATCTCCCATAAAGCTATTCTGAGCATATACTGCACGCCTGGAGCGAGACAAAAGGCGAAACTGTGAGATGCGTGAGGATGAGGGAGAGCCTCTGGGGTTTTATAGTGTGGAGGCCTGCCAGATACTATAGCTGGTGTTAAGAGTGGAAAGCAGGAGGACAGAGAGATGAAAGGAAAGACCAGTGAGGGGTGAACAAAGACAAATGTACAACAGATAAAGATGGAGTGATAGGTGTGTGTGTGGGGGCCAATGAAAAAAAACTTTAGACCTTTAGCAAGATATACTTAAAATCACTGCAGATGGACACATTTCTCATTATATGAACTGACATTTGGGACAAAATTATATGAGGCATCCATTGTTGACTGCTCCTAAGACAACATTATATCATGTGTTATGTCAGTATAAACATAACACAGATCATCATCATCACGGCCCATATGCCTTTCTTTGATAATCCAGTTTTGTTCTCCACTCTGGGGGAAGTCAAGCAGAACAGGCACGTCTGAAATTAATTTGTAAGGCATTCAGGACATTTATGGAAACCAATCCAATTCTGTGCTTGTATTTCAGTTTTCTGGGCCTCCTATAATTGAAGTTGAGCCATAAAACTGAACAGACATGGTGTTTATTCATCCAACTGAGAGCCAGGGAGGGAAAAGACATCTACTTCAGCAAAGGACCCTATATTTCCTGATGTGTGTAGTTAAAAGAATTTCAAGAGGGCTGCCATGTATCAGGCCATGTGTTTATTATCCAGTATTATGATGAAGACTGGAAGAGTAATCTATCCAGTCAGGCAGAAAGAGAGGGGAAAGGAACTTTTCTCGTTCACCTCATATGCATGAAACTCAGAGCTGACAAGATTCTTTTGGTGCCACAATGCGCCATCAAGCTGCAAATAACTGCACCGATGAGTATTTTTGTCTCCCTACTCAGGTTTCTTCCTGCTAGACTTCAAAGAGACCTGTAACTTGGAATTACTGTAGCTGAGAAACAGGAGGGCAGAGGCAGATAAACTCATTTCCTCGCCCTTCTACGAGGCCCTGACTGGAGGGACCTGCTTCAGCTGGTGTGCTCTGTGCGGCCGGTTGACGAGGAAGCAAAGTCGCGAGTCATATTTCCTGTGCGCAAGATCTTTTCAGGAGAACCCACGAATAATTGTTTGTCAGACTAAAAAACACACACGCCCTCTCAGCCTGGGCTAGTTTTGGTTCAGTGTTATTGCAGTACAACGTCCTCACAGTCTGTGTGTGTGTGGGCGGGGAAGGGGCTGTGGGGCGGGTGGATAAATAGAGAAAACGATCCTCTGGTGCGTAAACGCGTAGTGCGCAAGACCTGGCCGGGAGACGGAGCTCGCGGGTTGGATGTGAATGAATGGAAATACAAGAATTAATGATCACAGAGAAGAGCCCTATTTTTTTATCGCGCTGAATGGTCAAGGACAAAGCATCAAATGGAAGTTAGCGAGACTCCGTTCTCCTGTCAAACGTGGAACATTCATTCTCGGGCTAAACATTAATCTTTATGTTGCTGCACAATCCACCTCTGTCAGAGAGAGATGTCCTTGCCGTCTCGGAGGAGGCTCTGAACTTCATTAAGATTTTTTCCCCCTAACGTTACTCCTGCGAGGACGCCGTAGAAATACCGCTGATTTCATCCGGACGCTTTGCGCATTGCGTAATTGGCAAAGAAATGCGCGTCTTCTTCAGATAGGCTACACATAATGTTGGGACTCGTCTCTCCTGGACCGCGTTTATCGCACCGTGTATGTTGTAAACACCACAGAAACAAGGATGAGAGTGTCTAGCATGCTCGGGCAAGGTCGATATCAGATGCTGGCGGCGCTCTGTTGGCTGGCTTTGGTTGCGAGACAGAGCGGGGCAGGTGAGGAGCATCATCATCATCATCATCATCATCATCGCAGTTACTGTTGACGCTGTTTCTCCTGTTCCGTTGCGTCATTGTGCTTTGACTTGCCATGTCGTTTTTCTCGTTAAAGCTAGCCAGTGCTACCGAGTGAGCAGACGGTTATGGTAACTGTACTGCTTTCAGTGTCCATGAAATTGAACACTTAGTGGTGTCTTACGTGGGTCTTCGTTTGCAGGTTTGTGCTGTCTAAAAAGTAAAGCAAAGGTCATACCTGTTGCGGATAAATTTTGTAGGCTGGCTGCCTTGCTTCTTGCCATTACATGTAACCTGAGAGACTTAATGGTGTCCAGTGGGGAAAGGGCAGGATCCTGTGTCACATCAAAGCAATAGGCAGCAGCGCATTCACCGCGTTAATTAAATATTTATGGAAACACAATAATGGACTTTTTTGTTGTCCATGAGGTTAATTGTTCTTTTGTGAAGACCGTTCTGTCCCCAGATTTTAAAAAGCACGGTTTTAAAAATCCCTAACTTCTTTTCACTCGTTTTCACTTTCATCTAATATCCATCACCCTCTACTTCAGTTTCCAGATGTGTGGATCACGCCTGTAGTCCACCCATAGGGAATCTGGCCAGCGGCAGGACCCTCACCATCCTCTCAAGCTGCTGTGGGAACAGCTCCCTCCAACACTGCCCTTGCCCCCGTTCTGCTGTGACCCCTCACCTCTGCCCTGAAGACATTCACCCACCTGCTCTCATGACAGACGACCCTTTCTTGCACCCAGAGACTTGGTGGGCATCAGCTGCAGGTACCACAATGCAGAAGCAGCAGAACAAGATCCGGCTGGATCTGGAAACACAGTTCTGTCTGTCGCATGTGGTTTTGGTGTTCAGGTCGCCCCGGCCTGCTGCCATGGCCATTGAACGTTCTGCTGACTTTGGGAAGACCTGGGAGGCTCTTAAGCTCTTTGCAAACAATTGCAACACAGAGTTTGGTTTGTCTGATGATTTCCGTCAGCCAGGCTCTTTGTGTACATCTCGTTACACTAGTTCTACACCCTGCAGTGGTGGGGAGGTAAGAGAATATGCATGAAGATGTCATGTATTGTCTTCTAGCAGATCCACAACGTATTATTCAGTGCTGATTAGTGGTCGGTTTCTTTTCCCAGGTAATATTACGGGTACTAGACCCCAGCAATGCTAAAACACTGGACCCTTACAGTCCAGAGGCCCTTGCCCGCCTTACCCTAACTAACCTCCGCATCACACTGCTAAAAGCTCAGACCTGTTCTGAACCTCTGAACCCTGTGACGGGAGGGAAAAGCACCACATCATCAGCTCTGACCTCCACATCCACTACAGAAAGCTCCTCGGCACCTTATGCTATTTATACTTTACTGGCCAGAGGGACCTGCCTGTGCCACGGACATGCCGAGGACTGTGTACCATACAACAGCAGCCGAGACACAAGACAGGACAGTAACATGGTGAGAAGCTTCTTCTTTGTATGAGTAGGTTTCTGTCCAAGTAAAAGAACAACAGACAGTAGTGAAGAGACTTTGAGAGAATATGTGCCTCTCAGATTTTTCATTGGCCTGTGTTATATTAAAGATCTGTAGAACACAGGTGTCCTGATGTTAGGTCCAGATGTAAATTGTACTCACTGACGGAAAAACTGCCAGTTAAAGGGCTTCAAATAGCTTGATTTACTCTTTACACCACCTGCCTGGACCTATTTTACAGCTGCCTCTAGACAGCAGGTATCTGTAACGTTTGCTAATGTACGTGAAGTAACTGAGCCCCAGATGTGTCCTCCAGGTGTCTGGTAGGTGTCTGTGTACGCACCACACAGCAGGGGACCACTGTGAGAAATGTGCTCCACTCTACAATGATCGGCCCTGGAGGCCGGCCAATGGCAGCAGTGGGGAGGCCAACCCATGCCAGAGTAAGTGACCACCAACAGGTTTGCACAAGTATGAGATCACTGAGTAGTCATCTTGCTGATAAAGAAAAGCTAGAGAAGACATTTTAAAGTGTGGAGGGTGTGTGAGGGAAGAACTGTGGGTGTCTGTTTTGAATGGAATATTTAGAGTAGGTCTTGTTAATACTCCATATAACAGTCTTTTAAACAGATAGTCGAGGTGTGTTTAGGTTTTTAGAAGAGTCATTTGTAAAGATGTTCATTTTTAAACCAGGCCCTGGCATTGTGTACTGCAGGAGAGTACCTGAGTCTCCCAGGCCATGTAAACACACACTTTGTTTAAACACTATTCAGAGATGGTCTCTTACACTTGGTTGCTTCTGGTCAGTGAGCCTTTGGTTTGTCAGGGTGGTTGTAGGTCTAGCTTTTCAAGCGTTTTCTGTATTATCAGTGTGAGCACAGGTTGCATATAATTTTGACTGTAGTATACAGATAGACATCATAGACTAGACAAAGATCCAACACAGACCTATGATTTGTCCCTCATCCATGTTCCCAATTAATTTCCTCTTTCCTGCCCTGCCCATCCTGCTGTCCTCACTTTGTCTCACTTTCATCTCTCCGATTGCTACAACACACACCTCTGTGACTTCAGAGTGCGAGTGCCACGGTCACACAGACAGCTGTCACTTCTCTCTGCGGGCATGGCGGTCATCTGGCGGCACCAGTGGGGGCGTTTGTGATGACTGCCGACACAACACTGTCGGGCGTAGGTGCCAGCGCTGTCGCCGCGGCTACCACCGTCGCCAATCCCAGCCCCTGAACTCCCCCCACGCCTGTACACGTAAGAGACAAAGAACTGTTGTTTCTTTCGATTGGTGGATGTGTTTTTACCCAGGCAGCAAGAATTGAGTTTCATGATGGGCCAGATAGATGTGTTAAATCTGTCCAGTATTTTTCTCAATCTCGGTAGAATTAAGTCAAAGTAAGGGAAACTTTGGAATGAAATGAAAGAGAACCATGGATGTCTTATAACTATCTGCTGGTGTATATTTGGGGTTTATAGAGCAAAACGAAATGTGTCTGTGTCTGTTTCTCAGGCTGCTGGTGTGATCCACAGGGCTCTTTGCCTCCTCATCCTGGAGAGGAGGGCCCCTGGTGCCACCCTAGAAGTGGACAGTGCCACTGTAAATCAGGTGTAGGGGGGAAAAGCTGCAACCACTGCCTGCCTGGCTACTGGGGCTTTGGAGACCAGGGCTGTGAACCCTGTGTCTGCCCTCACAACTGTGATTCGACCACTGGGCAGTGTCTGGACAGGTAGCTGTATGCTACATCTGTGGCCATATTTTTCACCAAGCAGTAAGGAAGCAAAATTAATTATTGTTAATTAATGCTTAATGTTATATGCTCTTCCACTTCTGCAGCTACACAAATAATCGAGTGTTCAATGTGCCTGTTGGCGGAAAAATCCCTGATCTTGATCACATGTTCCCAACAGAAGAGGTACAGTGGTCAAAGGAGCTTGCAGTCTCTGCTCTGCATTATACAGGTGAGTGTTGTAGCAGCTTACTTCGAAATAATGCTGGTCTGTTCATTATGATGTTCAGCTGCATTGCAAGGATTAAAATTAGGGAAATTATTTGTTTCAAACACTGTAATTAATTATGCAGAGATCAGATCACATCCTAATACCTGTACACAGGAAAGTGCAGCTGTAAAGAGAGGAAGCTGAGAAGTGTGGCTGACCTCTGTAGGAGTAAACACGACTATGGTAAGTAAAATGTAAAATGCACATTTCTCCCTATTTAAAAACATTAATTGTTTTAAAATGCCATCTTGGTGTTTGCTAACTCTGGTTCAATGAATTTGTGTGGCCCATGACAGTGATCAAGGCCAGTGTGCTGTCTGCCCATGACAAAGGAAGCCACGCAGAGGTTCAGGTCAAAGTTCGCAAGGTCCTTCGATCAGGCAAGGTGGCGCTGTACCAGGGGACGGTCAGCATCTATCCCCTGTCCTGGACCAGCCGGGGCTGCACCTGTCCCATACTAAACCCTGGTAAGACACAATTAGAACCTGAGACACAGAAAGAGAAGGAATTGGTAGTATTGTACATGAAACACAGAACTGCTGTTGAGTAGATGCACCAACAGAAGATGGGCGCGAATATTCAGGAGGCTAAACATGACATACTGTGAATTCAAGGTTTCTTGTCAGACATCAACCAGCGGCTAAAGAATAAAGGGAGAAATTGAGTATTACTCTAAATCGATGTACTGTATCTTTTTTTTTTTTTTTTAAACAAGGTATGGAGTACCTGCTTGCAGGCCCAGAAGAGACGGGAACAGGCCGTTTGCTGGTCACCATGCAAAGTGTAGTGGTCCCCTGGACACCTCAACTAGGTCTACTTGTATCAGAGGAGCTGAGGAATGGATGTCCATCAGTCGTATGATCCGAATAGGCAGGATACACTTTAGAGACTTTCACATGGACACTCATGAGTCAGTGGCCAACTCTGAAAAAGGACTAAAAATCGCTGGACGTGTTGTCATGAAGGGCAAATTATCCACAAGGAAAACTCATGGGGACTCAGAAGAGAGGTACTCACAATGTGTGGGTGTGTAACACAAAATAAAGACTGAAATGCTTGGGCGGTCATGTCTAATAAACTGTCTGCATGTGTGATATACCTAAAATTAGAGGCCTTACCTGGATACAAGATTGGTTTTCCACCACATCCACAGAAAATAGCTGGTTCTATTTTGTATCCAGTTATAAGTTGGTAGAATTGGATTTGTCAAACGTAGTCTTACAAATCTGTTATTAAATCATGTCTTTTTTTGCCAGCACAGAGCAATGCACAGAAGTAAGGAAGTCATTTAGCTATACAGAAAACATGAAACAAGTAAAAACTTGAGTTTTTCCATCAATGACTTTTAGACTGCATCGCTTAAAAAATATCTTTTGTTCTAAATAAATTCTCTTTAACTTTTGTTATAAATGGTAACTATAATGCATTCTGGGAGCTACGCCTATAAAAGGATTTTAGGAAAATACTATAAAACTATAATTTAACTAACATACAATCAATATAATAAGGTAAGTGAGGACTCTAAAATATGACAGTGTGGTTCTGTCCGACAATACACAATTGCTGATTGTGACTACAGAATTGTGAGTTCTCCTGCACTTTTAGCTCACACCGGACTCAATAGACTAAGCATAATTGAAAAAAATCGCTGATACATAGTTGTACTTTGTCTTTAGAGGGACAAAAGGAAAGTGGAAATTTAAATTTTTCAATCATTTTAATCTGGACATGTTTGTAAATAAATACCATCATGTCCTTTAAGGCCTGAATGAAACTGAATGAGGACCACAGCATCCAAGCTGGAGAGACAGTGTTGAAACAGGAAAAACATTTATGCAGCGACAGTCAAACATGACAAACTACTTTGGTCTAGGCCAGATACAGCGTCAGTTAACACAAATGACAACCATTGTTCATGCGGCAACAGATGTAGATGGAGAGCCTGAAGTTTCTACAAGATGTCAACACAGTTAAAAAAATTAGTCTTCATATCAATGTAATGTCCACTGAACAGAAGCTGCTACAGCAGCCTCATTTTCTTAAAGAACAGCTGTATTTTGGTCTCAAGTGATGCAAAGCGAATGGCTTCAACCGTTAAATGGTGAAAACTGTTTTGAGTTGAGGTAAATATTTAAGAAGGGAAAGCTGAACTTTGCTCATATTTGTCTAATTGAGCAATTAGTGATGAATCAGTGCTAAGTGATAATCCTTTCCAATCAACATTAACGGGACAAAAACAACATAATAAACAAATCCTCTGATTGACATGAGAACACACAGCAAATCAATTAATCTATTGCATATAAAGTGAGTCTTTGAGCTAACGTTCCTACAGCAAATAGCTTGGCCCACTGTCGTTAAATCATATCATCCAATGATTTTTGATTGCTCACCAAATAAAGCAGCCTATACTTTTGTACATACGCTACATTTTTTTGCATTCACAAAATCCACAAAGTCCTCCTTGGACAGCCTTTCTGAATACTGCCCGTGAGTATCAGAGCTGTGACAGTCCAAATCCTCTTTGTAGGCTGTAACAGGAGAGGAGACCAATTACAGCTCCTCATGGAGAGTTATTTATGCTGGGCAGTGCTTGCACACATGGAACAAAAGCCTGTGGATGACAAGTGAATGACCTTAGCTGGCAGTCTGACTGTCTGTAGGTGATACTCTGTCAGATGACACATCTGAAGTGGTAGGTGTAGCGTCAGTTTCAGGGGATAAGGCAGAGCCCTCGGTCTGGGCAGCAGAGGCAGAACCACTGTCGGACTCTGCTTGGGTGGAGCTTTCTTTATCTTCCTCCTGAGGATAGAGCTCAGGGTATCTCTGCATGCACTCTTGCATGTTACGGAAGTAGTCGATGCACTCAGAGCCCTTCACCTCCTCTTTACTGTAGTGGAAGCAGGAAAAGGCCTCTTTGAACTGAGAGCCACATGGTCCGCTGGCCATGCCACCCAGACATGGACAGTTCCAGTTGATGTCTCCATTTGGTAGTATCAGGCCTGAAGAAACAGGAAATCACACAATAGCAAGTCAGCAGAATGAATTTATGACTGAAAGGAAAACTCTGGTAATGTTATATAGTTTGATACTGTCAACATATCTCATGCAAGGACCAAAAACAACAATGTGTTAGTCTCTCAATACTTTCTAGACTTCCCTACCCTGTCTGCAGCTCTCAGCCGCCAGCCAATGCATTCCTTCTAAAGACATAAATCTTTAAGAACGGGTGACAAATTTATAGTTACTTTTTCTTTAAAAAGGCTAAACCATTTCCTTAAACAGCCGGACACTGGAGTTTTTAGCAAATGTACCTCAAACTAAATAAAAAAAAAACAATTATACTGCAATTGTTGGGGACTATTTTCAGCTACAGATTTTTTTGCCCAAGTATTTCCCAGAAGCAGGATGATGTTTGTGCGTGGGATCGAGTTAAAATAAACCACAATGTGTGTTTTCATTGTAATGGAGGAGCCTGTAACCGGTGCAACAGTGCAGCTCCCGTGTTTTTAACAACGTGGCTACATGGCTTTGGCTACACAGATGATATCTGTAAGTAGGATGAATCCATTGTTGGTTTAGCATTTGTTGACAAAAATATAGAATATCGCCAGACATTTTCTTTGAAGAACCCATGGAAGTCAGGTTCAGCTTCTCCAAAATACTGTAATGACTGACCTTGCTCCTCATACGGATCATTGGGGTCATCTGCTATCAGCTCGGCGTTGCTGGGCGTCTCGTGGTCTTCCTTGGTCACAAAGATGATGCGATCTTTACCTTAAAAGAACAAAAATAAAACGGGAATAACATTAAGCTCTCGAGTCAGAAACCTGGTCCCGGGCGACACGGTGGCACAGTCTTGTAATGCAGGATCACGTTTTCTCCATCGACACAACAAACATACAGTAATGTTGTATTGTTTGGTGACAGCGACCCCTGGCGGCGCACTCCGTCGCTGGCTCCGGCGTGAGGGAGCCCGCTCCGCCGCCTGGCAGCCTCGTCACGGTACCGGCAGGCTTAGCGCCAACCGCTAGACAATTCTCCCAATCTGTCACCTAGCTGACATGTCAAGTTTCCGCGGCGATTACTGCGTAAAAGTCCCACAATGGCAGCAAATAACGCGAAGCTACAGCCTCGCCGTCGCTGGAGGCTCAGCCCCCCTCGCAGCTCCCCGGTTACCTAACCTGCCGCGAGTAACCGCTGTTTCTGGGGAGTTAGCCTAGCATGCTGGCTAACTCGGTGACATTGCTCAGTCGAGAGCTGAAAATGAATGAAGGAAGACCGACATTACCCTCTTGTCTGCAGTACGACATGTCTGCCGGTGTTTGTGACCGTCGAGCCGCGTCCTCTCTGCCAAAAGTTCACCAGTGTGACAGCAATTACTCAACGACTGCGAGGGTTTCATTTGACAAACTACCCGGCGTCCAGCAGCCCCGTTACCCCTGTGACCTGCCCACATGTGGGCGCACGATGATGACGTCGCACGGCCGTCTTTAAAAAAATAGTTAATAATTCAATCAAACAATTCAATTAATCAAAGAGAAACATGGATAAAATAACACAAAAATTTGCCGATATATTTTTTAAGCGGAATTAATACCTTAATAAAATGGGTTTAAATAAAGTGAACCAACAAAGAAATTTAACATTTTTTTTTACTATTTCTGTTGTAGTCACACGACCCTCTGGTTTCTTGGGGATAAGATAAACCCCTTTACACACTCCTGCAATCTCCTCTCTACCAAAACATTCAGGGGGAAATGCTGTGTTTCTCTTCCCTCCCTCCAAAGGTGTTTTACTGCAGCCAAATTATTGTGCATGATAAACAATAGGTGATAATCCCTGTGAGATCACACATCACTCAGTCTAAAATCTATAGGGCACCAGATTTTCATGTGAAGAGCTGTCAGGGTTTGAAAATGTATTGTTAATGCCGTGCAATACTGTGGTTGCCATTCAGTGCTCAATTTAATATCCATCAGGACACTGTCTCATGTCTTATGATTGTCGATTCTCAGTCTCAAGCTCACAGGATAACTAAAAGCAATAAGTCATAAGTAACTGGAATTCTGCTTGGTCTTGAGGAAATTTCATCGCTTATTTATCCTTTTTTTCATTGTCAAAATAAAACATTAAGCAACAATGTGAGATCTTCGCTTGTGGTAGCATATTAACAGTTTGAATAGCAAAAGCTCCTATTATAGAATTGTACTTAACTCTCAGTTAAATGGAAACAGGTTTATCTTTAACCTAAGATAGAGAGCTTAGTTATAAATCACTTGTCTTAGGGAATTTTCTCTGGCCCAATGAAGTTCTTTACTATATCAAAGCTTGTTGCTACAAGTTGATTTTGTAGTCCTACTGTCCAATAGTGTCAGATCTACTTTTAACCAACAATTAGCTAACTGGGACCATTTGTTGCAATGCCACTATGCAATATTCTTCATTATTTCCCCACCACAAATAGTACCTGTAGTCTTAAGAATATTCCATGACAAAGAAAAACAAGGAGACAATAGAAATCAAAACTCAATTTCCACGTGATTTGGAAAAAAAATCCTGTTTTTTTAATAACACAATTATGTCTGTTACATAAAGTAAAAACCAAAATGAAACCCCTTTTTTTGTCCCTATCAAACCCACCCTCATCCCGACCATCTCGGCAGTATTGTGCAGCGATTCAGTCTGGGAATAAAAGAGCATGACGACACAGACAAACACTTTCCTTTGAGGACCCAGAGACAGAGGACAAACACTGTGTCCTACATAAGACCAGAGTGAATATAAACATAGTCCATCGTTTAAAATATCAAAATAAAGATAAATGAAAACCACCAACAGTTTGTCTGAGATTACCAGAAACCTTATCAGGAGTACAAGCATACTTTATTTATACTTATCACATCCTACTATAAAGCCCTAGACACCTTAGGCATGATTGCTATGTGATTAGCATGACATGGCTTTCTTTCAGCTCCCCACGAAATGTCCAGGCACAGTGCTTCCAGCTTGAAATAAGCACTAACGTGTTGTCGCTGTCCTAAGTTTTCCTTGAACATGCTGCAATGAACAATGCCTGAGGCAAGTCAGAGACAGCACATCACACTTTTGTGTTTTTAGGCATTCTTCAGCTGATAAGACAGTCAGTGGGGATTTAGGCAGCCTGCAGAGAGGTGGGTAATAGCTGTTGGAAAAAAAGGACTGAAGAGACACAATACTATGCTCAACACTGGGAGTCACCCAAACAGTTTTCTCAGCATTGACATGCTTGAGAGGTCTGGTGGGGAACAAAGGTGGCAGAGAAAAGTTACCTATCCCAGCTGCAAAATGTACTGATTGTGCCTATTGCAAAACAATGCAAACTAAAAAAAATATGGAGGGTGGATGCTTTGTGTCTGTTGTGTGTCAGAAGGTCGGCATTTTCTAGAAGAGCAGTGCGCCCATGCTGCCCACTTCGCTCTGCTCCTTCACAAAGATCTCAAAGTACTGGTAGATGATGGTCACAGCCAAAAGGATTCCTGTGCCTGAACCAATGGCCCCCAAGAAGTCGGCCATAACAGACAGCCCTCCTATACACAGACCACCAAAGGCAGCAGCTGTGGGGATGTACCTGCAGAAATAAATCAATTAAAAGACACATGAAGATTTTGGGAGACTAACTTGTGTTGCTTCAAGTAGCAAATAGTAAGAAACCAGGGACACCATTTCTTAGGTTGCTTTGTACCTGTTAAGCTCATGCACCATAGAGGTCTCCCTGTGTCCTCTCATCACCATCTGCTGTTCCTTCAGCTGCTTTGCCACCTGAGACATACAAAATGATGTTGGTTTAAAGTTTAATGACACCTGGACTGAAAGCAAGTTGTACAGGCACACAACGCCTCATACACATGCATACACACAAGTGCACGCAGGCGCAAGCACTTACATCTTTGGCAGAGGATCCCGAGACCTCAATCCAAGTCTTGGAGAAGAAAGCGCAGGAGCCGAGCATGAAAACAATGTAGATGACCGCATGAACTGGGTCATCCAACACAGAACCAAACGACTCTGGAGGAGAAAGGTAGTAGCAGAGACCGCCAACTGGGTAGGCCCGAGCTGGTCCTCCACTCGAGGTGTCCTAAAGAAAAAAAGGCTTTGTTAGGGAGATGGTGAATATCCATGAATTACTTAAGTAGAGGAGCATCAGAATCTGACTACATTATCTTTACACAAATGACACTAAGATTCCATAATACAATCTCTTGGTCTTTAATCATGTTGTGAGGAATCTGACTGGATGTGCTGGAGACAGAGGCTCCATTATATACTTACAGACCAGGTCCCCAGAAGATTGACCAGGAAGTTGCCACTGAAGCGTGTTGACAGCATCTGAGAAATCACATAGAGATTGGAGACCAGGGCAGACTGCAGGATGATGGGGATGTTGGAGGTGTAGAACAGTTTGATGGGGTAAGTGTTGTATTGGCCACGGTAGCGTGCTGACTTGATGGGCAGGTCCACTCTGAAGCCCTGGTGAGGAAACAAAGTTGGTATGTGTTTAACAACTGAGCATCTACAAAGCACTCAAAGACAGGAGAATGTTTCTCAGAAGGTCTTTCTACATTTCCCAACTGAACATGGTATTTGTTTTAAGCAGATAGGACACTGTATTCGATTGCTGTTGCCAGCTCACCTGGAAGTATATGACCACTGCAAACACAAAGACAGTGGCGATGAGGTTCATGAGGTTAGGCAGGTTTTGTCTGTAGAAGGCTTCTCTCAGGGCGCGCACCTTGTCCGTGCGGGTGGCCAGCAGATGGAAGAGAGCAATGATGGCTCCCTCAAACTCCGTACCTGGATGGGCCAGGAGTCACAGGGTTAGAGATTATAAAAGAGATTAAGAGTTTTATCTGAACATTCGTCTTTAAAATATGTTTGTTCCTGCTGCCCATACCTCTGCCAGTGTTGACAGTGGTGGGGCTGAAGGCCTTCCAGACGATTGTCTCACAGATGTTGGTTGCAATGAAGAGAGAGATACCCGAGCCCAGACCGTAGCCCTTCTGGAGAAGCTCATCCAGCAGCAAGACAATCAGACCTGCAACAAAGAGCTAAAGAAACAGGAAAAACATTTGTACTCAGCTAGGACAAGTAGACATGTAGCTGTAGTGTCCAACAAATCAAAAATCACTGGGATGGGGTCTGAAAGGCCTGCCTTCCCCATGAAAAACACTTTTAAAATTTGGTTTGGTTTCCCTGAATCCCTCTATTCATATACAGTTTTCACCTAGTCTCGATTTGTCGTCTTGCTGCAGAAAAGTAAAAAAACAAGTGAACAAACACACACACAAACACAGACACAACTTTACTGGTCACATTTAAAAGAATATAATCAAAATATTTCTGCTGAATTTTTGATGTTTCTCCAGTTGCTTGTATGCTAATCTTGGCAGAAAAAGACAACTACTAATTTCTGTTTTCACACACAGAAAATGTCTTAAGAGAACAGCAGTGGGAGTTTCTTATTAACCTGGATGATGATGAGCAAGCATATCCCAGCACCCATCTCTGAAGGGTCTCCATACATGCCAGTCATAACATATACAATGGCCTGTCCAATTGTGATGATCATTCCAAACACTGCAAAAGGACAGAAAAAAATGATTTGCAATTGGCAACATTATAGGAAGAGCTTCTGCAATACTGGTGTTCCTGACAGATGGAAAAGTGCTGTGAGTGTGCAAGCTTCAAACTTCAAGATATCCTCAAGACCTCAAAGATATGTGACAAGTTCTAAGAAACCCACACACAAAAAAGCAGTTGTAGTAAGTAACAAGTAATAAGACCTACATTTCTGTGCTCCATTGAATAGGGCTCTGTCCTTGGGAGTGTCTCCAACCTCAATGATTTTGGCACCAGCCAGCAGCTGCATGATGAGGCCTGAGGTGACTATGGGTGAGATACCCAGCTCCATTAGGGTACCTGGAGGACAAAGTGGACATTTAGAGTTATAATCAGTCTCGGCAGTTCCAAAAACAGGCCTACAACTGATGACCTTTGACTTATCACATTTGATAATGAGATTGTGTCACACCTGATAACAACATTGGAATTTGATTATTTCTCCTTGCTGGAGCACCAGACATAAAAGAGCTTTGTATTCAAAGAGTAACAGCCCTTTTAACATGTAAAATTCAAGCACCTCTGTTGGAAGCCAGGATTACTCTCATCCAGTAGAAGGGATCTGCTGAGTCTGATGACATGATGCCAAAGAGTGGAATCTGAATTCAAAAGAAAAAATATAAAACACTGTAAAAAAAAACAACAAAAAAAAAAACAAAAACACTCAAAAGAACCAGTCGGTTGATTGTCATTAGGGTTTGTCGTCAACGGATACAAACCTGGCAGCACACCAGAAAGATGAATAGTGTGATGGCGGTCCATAGTACTTTTTCTCTAAACTGAATCTGTAAGGATTGAAAAATTAGCATATGTCAATCATAAATATTCATACTTGCCCAGTGGGCTTAGAATACATCTTTAACATCTGATAACAGATCGAAACATACCTTTCTTTCTGGTTTCTGAATTTCTGGCAGGACTGCACAGAATGGCTTGATGACCTCCAAAAATTTAACTGCAGAAAGAGAATAGCAGATTACAAAACAATGGTAATAAAGCATTTACACCACACTTCAGGTTCAGCACCCGTCCTTGCAGTATCATCAACATTTGTGTTAATTGGAGTTTTTGATTCCTTCAAACCAGGTTAGCTTAGATGGTACGTCATCACAAACCAGCAGCCAAACAGCTGCCAGCAAAGCTGAACATGGAAGTCTGGTCAACTGGCCAATGTAGCGACAAGCACTGTATTTTATCAGAAATGAAGAGGCCGATTAACTTGAGTAAAGCTGAAGTAGCTAGTATCCAGTGAGCTGTGATGTCTAGACCGTTCTCGGCTGCGCGGTTGAATGTTTGGTTTCGGTGTTGAATATCTGTGTCAATCAGTGAAACTTACTCTGACAGCAAGTGATTTACAATATGCCTGGGAACTCTATTCAGATACGGGACCAGAAAATTTACCATTTCAAACCGATCAATTCAACATTACGATATAAAAAGCGAGATCGAACCGTTTTCAAACTGTCTTTACAGTAAATTATTCTAGATGAGCAGTATCTACAGCTAACTAAGGTTAGCATGATGCTAACTAGCATCCAATCACGGAACGAGTAAGCAATCAGTTTAAAACAGGAAGCTTACTGAGAGAACATACACGAAACGTGGGCAATCGCTTCTGACCGCGAAACGAACCTCGGAACAAAGCTTAATCCCAGTGGGACGAAATTTGATTACAATGCAAACTTCAAATTAGCCCCAGTTGTAAGCTAGCTCAACTTGCCACCTAACCTGCCCAAGGTTAGCCAATTAGCTTCCCGACGAGCGTTTTATGCCCGTTACTTTTCGAGATAAATTAAAAAAGAAGAAGGAGAAGACAGCGGGCGTTTTGGCTCGTCGTCCACGCGTGTATGCGAGGGAAGAGTGTCACGTACTCCCCATGGTGTCCTTAGGCCGACTCCTGCCGTGTTTCTGATACCAACGCGAGTGCTCGGCGGGGTCAGTGTGGCTCCATCCAGCCGCTCCGTCAGGAAAGAGCGAGCAGCAGAGACACGTCACCAGACGAGCCGCTAGCACACGTCACTTCTCCGGTAAACACACACTCACACACACACACACACGATCACACACTCAATCACACACACTCACACACACACTGCGCGCCCCGGCCGCCGACGCACTCGTCTGTTCAGACACTTCGTCCGAGGCGGCGATGAGATCGCAGCCCCGCGGGAAACGCACGACTACGAATAGTTAACGCATAAAAATCCAATCGCCATAAGGCCGAGTCCTCCCGCCCTCCGGGGGGCGCTGTAGCCCGGAGCCCGGAGCCTCCGGCGGCCCCGGTGCGGGGACTAGGCGTGGATCGGTGCGGGACCGGGTCGGGACTGGATGGAGACCAGCGACCGCCGACGAGATCCTCCGTCTCCGTCCTCCCGCTGGCGTTAGCAGCCTCACACGTTTGACCAGCACGCAGCTTTAACAGCGATGGTGCAGGCTGTGCGGTTAGCTGCGGTATTGTAGATAACTGACGCGTTAGGCTCTACATTACAAATAGATAAGAGATTGATGTTCCTCATAGTTTTGCATCAGAATCGCTGACACAATCTCAGTATTGTGCAGCTTTTTGCACAAAGTGAATCTATAATATCTGTGAAATTTAGCAAGATGTGTCGCTAAATGAATGGAAAAATAAAACCCTGCAAGCCAGTCAAGGCTGAACTATCCCCCAGCCCTCGCCACGATCCCAGCAGCTGCTGTCTTTTTCATATCCGTCTAATTCCTCAGGGAAATAAATACTTATTAGTGTGCTACAATTATTGTTCAGTCTATTGTGTTGTCATCCTGATCGTCCATACTATAAATTCACTAAGTTCTGTTTTGTACACACAACGTGTACTCCACTACTGTCCTTCCTGAAACGTGAGCCCTCCTCAGTTGCTCTTTTTGAAGTTTCTCTTTCCTGTTAAAGATTTTTTTGGGTGAGGTTTTCCTTATCTGATACATGGGTCTAAATAGAGAAGGTGGGGTACAGGTTTGCTGTACAGATTGTAAAACCCCCTTTAGGCAAATGTGTGATTTGTGATACTGTGGTATACAAATAAAATCTGACTTGGCTTGTCTTAAATATTTAATAGATACTAATTGAAAGTTTACTGAGTAAGATATTGTTATAGATTAAATTCTCCAAATTTTATAAATCAGTCAAAACATAAAAAGAACAATCCAATAATATATTAAACATACATTTATATAACATTCAAAGGGGGCATTGTTCTGGATAATAACTACTTTTACTTTTGATGATTTAAGTACATTTTGCTCATATAACTTCTACTGTTACCTTTTTAAGATGTTGAATGCAGGATTTTTACTTCCACCAAAATCTAACAAACTACTTCATCAACATAAGGTATAAGGAAAAAATATTAACAGTAATCCTGTTGGCAGGATATCAACAATATCCTAATGCAATCACACATGAAGGATCTCAGTTTTTTGTCTCATGTTGCAATCTCTCTTGAGAAGGTCTTACCACTAGAGCTCAGTGTTGTTCCAGTGTTGATATGCCCGTCAGTCTGTTTGTGTGTGTGTGTGTGTGTGTGTGTGTGTGTGTGTGTGTGTGTGTGTGTGTGTGTGTGTGTGTGTGTGTGTTTGTGTGTATGTTTACGTGCGCCTGCATTTGTGCGTGTGTGCATGCGTGTGTGTGTGAGTATGTGAATGTGTGAGCATGTGTGTGCATGTGAGTAGTCAATGGGTCAGTGATTGCAGTATTGAATGAGCACCTCTGGCATCAGAGTACTGGTGGCACACTTAGCCACTGATTCATAATAATGAAACAACAACATGACAATGACAGGAGTTTTCAGCCATCTGCACATCTGATCAGTGTAAACTCTTTGGACCTACCATCACCTACCACCTGATTTGTTTTCCAGCAGAGAACACACATACATACACACAGATAATGGATAGTTGAGAGTCTGCTCAGCTGCCCTCAGATAAAGAGATATTTGTTCATGTGGTTACATAAGGACCAAAGAGCTGTGAGCTAACATAGAGGTGAGGACAAGCAAATACCGCACAGGCCCCCTCCAGCCTCTGCTTTTCACAGTACTTTGTTTAGCCTGTTATATTCAAGATCTAGTGTTGGTCTCTCATTGTCAGTCACGAGGAAAATATAGTCACCTTCAGTTTTGACTTGTAAAAAAGGAGTTATATTTGTGAATTTATTTTAGACTGAGTCATACTCACGTTTCAATGAAAACGAAATGATCCAGAAATTAAATCTGCAACACATTAATGATCTGAAAATGACAGCACCAGCCTGATATGCCATGGGAAATCTGTCCCTGAGCAACAGAGAATGGAAATGATCTCTGGCAATTCACAAACAAATATTTATTATTTTTGTAGACAAAAGAACATACTTGCAATGAAAATATGCTAACCCCATTTAATTTTTGACTAATTTTTGAAAAATGTTATCCCTGCAGTAAAGGTGTACTGATGCATCCCTGTGGATGACATTGTGTCTGTCTGCAACCTTTAGTTATGCAAACACACCAATGTTTTCAGTGTATGCCTGATACATGGAACCCCAGGCCATGGAAATAGACCTGGGATATACTATTTACACTCTAAATTTGCATAGAGACTAACAAAAGTAAGAGGACATATGCTTCAGGCTCAGATCTTCAAAGACTGTATTACCTTATCGGTACCCAGGAATCAGCATTAAATCCTTGGATTTAAATGTAATAAGATTTCCCTCTTCTGGTTAAGTCTAATAAAATCTGATAATGCCACATAAACCCTCTGTATATATGACCACAATCTTACATACATTATAAGATCAGTCATTGGGTGAGAATTCACTTTTGTTGATTTTTTATGTCAAAAGACAAAGATTTATTACAAGTGAGATTACCGTAGCACAATCTCAGTATGGAACTGAGCAGAAAAATATGTTGACAAAACGTGAATAAAGACGTCTCAGTGTTATTTTATACAGGTGACCTACTGTAAGTGAAACAAATCAGGGTCCCCAATCAAACTCTCAGTTGTTGATCATTATAACATATCAATTAATTAATTAATTGATTAATTAATTAATTAAAATCCTCACAAATGGGCTACATAAGTTCAAGTTCAAGCCTCATTGTGCATTTGCTTTTTAACTTACATATAGCACTCAATGAACTGCATATGTGAATGTTACATAATTTTAGGAGAGCAGCTAATGGTTGTTGACCTTAATTCACTACTATGATTATTAGAGAGTTCTTTCTCAATATAAAAGCAGCAGCACATCCTTTTAAAACTCTATCTCGATGTGTTATTAACCTTCTTCCCTCCCACACACTGCTGCATTCATAAAATACATCACAAATCCTAATATCTAACCAAATGCGATCTCAGTTCTTTTTCAGAAGAAAAAAACCCTTATGCTGCACCTACACATAACCACAAACATATGCCTCCACGTAGTATTGTCCTGTGACACAGACATGCAGGCTGCCTGAGGTGTGGGAAGCTGATATGTGAACAGGGACACACACAGTGTTAATGTTGGTTTAACATCTAGTCGGTCAATTTGTATCTGTTCCACATGAGTTAGACTCTTGTCTTTTTTTTTTTTTTTTTTTTTTTTAGAGATGAGTAAATGTAAACAATGAAGCGCTCTTTTTGTGCATGAGTTTTAGTCAGTCAGTGGGCAGGTTCGTCAGCATATAATGGTTTGGGATGACACAGGGCTACTCATCTCACAGCAACAGCACTCAGCCTGTGAATTATAAATCTGTATGCTTCATCCATACACGTAGACAATATTCATTCTCCCTCTCTTTTTGCCTTGTTTAACCATAATAGTGGGTTTTCAGTGGGCAGTGTGTTTGTGTGTGTAAACTGTCATGATAATCATGTCACATTCCTGTCCATCAGCACTCTGAGGGTTACATCAGTCCTGTGCTGTTCACCAGCTGGGAGTGATCATTAACACACATCATGCACACATAGAAATAAACATGAAAATACTATTTATATATAGGGAGGGCTTATGTAAACCCACCCCTGAGGACAGAGACTTGAACATGAGAAGGGGAAGTGGGGATGAGCGAGTGCAGAGGATCTCAGGGCAGTTGGAAGGATAAGGAGAGCTGAATTAACATCCTTGGCTCAGTAATTTTGATTTTCATTTCATGATCAAGATTGTCATCATAACACCACATCTGGCAACTTTCTCTCACTGAAACTACGTCACACAGAGGACAGCAGAAGCTCTATTTGGCAGACACAGCCACTTATAACTAGGAAGTGTTTCACAATAGTTTTAGATATTCACAGTATTTATCTATTTTCATGGCCAGAGCCAAAACTGCTGTAATCCCTAGCTAATCCAATTGAGCACTGGCAGTGTAATGCAAGCCACAGTAGCACCCAGGGACTGATTTGAGAGGGCAGAATGTCTTCCTTTATTTGACCTTCATGGATGAGCTTGAGTAAAGATTGTGTTTAGTGTTAGTCTGTGCCTCGGATGGTTCATTATAGTAATTAAAAGGTCAGTGTAAACGAGTTTGACAGAGGGGACCAGCGAGGGTACGGCAGGAGCCTTAGGCCAGCTCGAGGCCCGACGGTTGGCAGACAGCGTCACTTTCACCATTATGCAACACTCCAATTACGTCTTGGCTCGATTTTGCCCTTCCTCTCCTGCTTTTTCGGTCCACTTCTCTGGCTTTCTCTGTTTCCATGAATGGGCAAGCAGTCCAAACCTCTATATACCACATGGTCATTTGATGTTCTAATATACAGCCAGTTTAGTTCTGTTTTGTGGTTAAATCCTCATGGGTCCTGTTAGTATTAACATGGTTTAACTGCAGAGGCTGCGGTCTATCCATACATACGTGAGGATCAAGTGAGAGTTATGAATTGAATGATTTAGGTCAAAAATAGGTTAGTGCATGGTTTATCTTCCTGTGATATTAAAACATTTCTTTCTGTTACATCATGTTATAGTATTTGGAATTTGTTCCGATTATTTCATAAATCCTGGAAGCATCATAAGTCCGTTATGAGACACATTATTTCATCCTCTATGAAAATTACTGATTCATGTTATATAGACTTTTTATAGTATACTTTGATGTTTGTAATTCACGTTTCAACTTCTTTTTTCACTCCAGGTGTCCTGTGGTCCACTATCCAACTTTAAAAATTCTGATAAAACAATTTTGCCTCAAAGTCCACTTACAGGCTTTTTCCACAGCTCTCAGCCATATATCATAGTCTGCATTATCAAATGCGGTTGGCTCAGTTGTCATGGAGTCAATTCAGGGTAACTCCTTCGAGCTCCACAAAAATCTAGTTATTGGACTTTGAGTTATAATTGCTTTTAGCCACACTAGCGACCACTTTGGTTCAGACTGAAATTTCTTCACAATTATTGGACTGAATACTGAATACTTTGATTCATACAGGACTGAATTAAAGTGTTTTTTAATCAACAAAGTGAAAATGTCTAAATAAAAACACATCTCTACAAGCTGGTCTAAATGAATTACAATCATAAAGTAAATATTCACCCCCTTTTATAGGACACGCCTACATTTTTACATGTGCAGCCAACTGGTATACTTAAGTTACATAATCGATTAAATGGAGATCATCTGTGATCATCACTTTGAAAGTAAATGGCCTTTTTTTCCTTGCTGATCGGTGTCAAAAAAACCCACAATAAATCTAATTTTGATTCAGTATTGTAAAGAAATATGACAAATTCCCAGCGGAATGAATATTTTGTATAAGCTCTTTATAGGTCTCAAGCCAGAAACACACACAAAAGCTGTGACAGGGACGAATCAAACCAGTATCCACACACAGCTGTCACTGCATCGCAGCCTTGTGAAGGAGTGTATTGGATTTATCTGTAGCTGTAGTTCTATCCTCTCATTACACCAACCTGCCA
The DNA here is from genome assembly GCA_016859345.1 of Istiophorus platypterus. Classification (NCBI taxonomy): domain Eukaryota; kingdom Metazoa; phylum Chordata; class Actinopteri; order Istiophoriformes; family Istiophoridae; genus Istiophorus; species Istiophorus platypterus. The sequence goes on from CM029117.1 coordinate 7,560,356, forward strand.
TTAAAGCAAAATTGCCTCATATCTACAAACTGACCTGAAAACCAACTTCACAGTGTTTGCTTGAGGAGGTGAAGTCATACACACACACACACACACACACACACACACACACACACACTTCATTGGTGGCTAAATTCTTATCAAGTCATGCAGAGATTTAAGCAGGTCAGCAGATTAATCCCCACAACCATCATTTTAATCACACAAGTTTACTTTTTTTTCTGCATAATCTTCAAGAGCACAAGAGAAAGCAGAAAGGCATTTTTTACATTCAGTCTGTCTCTCTGCCTTTCATATCTCCCTTATTACATTATTGACCTGTTTATGTAACTGCCTGTGCAGAGCTTGTCACCATCGTGTAAGCTCAATTTAGCACCTGTCAAAATAGTCTTGGCCATGTTCCTGATTCATGCAGGTTTCTCTTTCTGTTTTTATGTCAGTGCAAATCCATTTTCCTCCTCATAACCAAGTATACATATCTTATATAACATTGTTACATTGTTGTCTGTTTAGCATTCTTACTCTACTCAATAATTACTCAGTATCTAATTTTATTTTTTTTTAAATCAGACAGTGCCAGTTAACCTTGGACGCAACAGGGCTGTTTGGCTTCAACCTCCATTTTGTTTTCACAGGCGCAGGCAGCAGAAGCATCCACTGCTTGTGCACCGTGGCCTGACAATGGAGAGATTCTCAGATGGCAGTGAAAGGATGCAGTGAGACATGGTGCTGGATCCCAGGTAGCACTCATCTGACCGTTAGCCTGTGGACCATGCAGCTCGGTTGTTCACTAATTTCACTTCTGAACCAATGATCCCCAACACAAAAAACAGGGGCGATCTGTGTGTTGTTGAGCGTGTCTTCTAAGAGAAAGAATGTGGGAGAGTTTATGCAAGAGGAATTAAGCTTAAATTGTGTGGCATCTATGAGAATTTCATGCAAACATTCACAGGGAGAAAATGAAATAAAAATATAAAGGCCTGTTGTGTGATTCCCGATGTTTGTGTGTCATGTCGTATCTCTATTTGAGAGCGAGTCAAGGACAAGTCCTATAAACATCAAATAGCCAAGAGGAAACTGGAGCTGTGGTGGTGACGCACACATGTGGTCTGGTCTGTCCTCCATATGCAGAGGAACAACACTGTGCAATAGTTAACTGCCTTTCAGCTATGTAATGAGTGAAAGAGCTTCACAGTTATTGGATAATCCCCCAGCCTGTTGCAGATAATGACTGAACTGCTGAGAGATAAGGAAGTTAGATAAGGAAGGTAGAGACCAAACAAGTAACATTAATTTTGTATCAGGCATGATGCTGAACTTGAGTCAGTGTGGGGCGACTTTTGCAATGCAAAGTAACAGGATAATTGTCACTCAACGACTTGGCGCCCTGAGTGAAAGTTTTCACCAGTGCGTCCTCACACCACCATGCACAGTGAGCAAAGACTGACTAAATGTTCATTGGATGTTGGAGCAGCCCTTGTTGAATGAACTCAGAAGCGACAGTTTTAATATTTTGTTGAACGGGGTAGTGGATCTAGTGGCCCTAAAAGCTATGACACTATTTCATTCCTGGCAAAGGCTGCTGTTGCCATAGTGATTTTAACTGCCATTATGCAACTGCTCCACTTACAATGGCAATCTTCACAAAGCAATGGGCTATGTGGATGCACATACACGTGTCACACAGCGGTATTCATGGACTAAGGTATAGCTTGATAGGAAATCAAGGGTTTGCATGTGGTGTGATGTGCATATGCATACACACAACATGATGACAGAATGGGATCATTTTGATGGTTGAAAGCAGCACACTGACCCTGAGGCTGTTACACAACATCGACCCCCCCCCCCCACACACACACACACACACACACACTTCTCAGTAGAGTAGAGATGAGCTTATCTTCTCCATCTCTCCATCCTCTCATCTATCAATCTCTCCATCCCTCTGCAGTCACACAGCACAGGAACGTCACAAGCATATCCCTGACTGACTGTGGCTCTCCAGCTGGTCTCTGACAGTCTATTAAACATGGCAAATACTGTGGTCTAAAGTGTCGCGCAAATACAGTATGTTCCCATAAACCCCCCTAACGCCTCTCATAAACCATCACCCCTGACCTAGACTATTAAAGCTTTAAGTGTCTGTCTGCTTGATCAAGCTCCTTACTGGGTTACAGTACAGAGTTTGACCTTTTATTGTTTTGTCCTAAACCACCATGGCATTACAGAAAGAGCTAGGTCCTGGACTGAGAACAACATGCTATATATAAAGAGAACGGATATGTACCCAGAGTCAACCAGTGACATCTCTGAGAAAAGTGTTGTTGTGCAATACATTTACATGTAACAGTCTAGCATCAGATTGTAAGAATAGCCTCTAAGAATAACTCTAACCATTTAATTTATGGTGTTAAAATTTGTAACTTACATGCAAAGATAATTAAGACATAGTATTAAACAGACTGTGTCCTGCAATCTTCCAAAAAAAAAGCTCCATTTTTCCATGTATTATTAGATTTTTTTTTTCATTTAAACACAGCTACTAGCTAGAGGGAGTATGGATCTGCGTATGTCAGACCTCATGGGACAACCTATTCAAGTCCAAAACTAAGCGAGCATGCGACAGATGGCGATATGCAGGAGGTCGCTATTTTCAGCCCTAACTGAAAGAAGCACACAGCCTTCACAATATGATGTACTCTAATCAACATATGTCAAAAGATTCAAAATAAAACAGCCTTGAAAAGTGTTTTGCTGCGATTGGAATGATACTTAGTTCTCAGTTTAATAGAAAAAAAAGGAGTGTGTAGCTGTGTGTGAGTACAGCAGCATTCACGTTGAAATGTCAGACATCAAAATGTGTCTTAAAAAAATAACCCAGAAAATACAGTTATGTTTCATATATCAGACTGTTGGTTTCGCCATTTGTGTGCCAGAGTGATGCTGTCAGTACATTCCACAGAGGGGACACATTGAAGTGGTAATGGCCCGTGTACTCTGTTGACACAAGCCCGTGTCTGCATAATAGCTCCTCTCCAAGAAGAGCGCTGTTGCTCCTTGCAATGTGCAGAGCGTGCGACTCTCAGAGCTCATGCCTCCGCCTCCTCTTTGTCTGCCTCAGACTGGTTGGAGATGACCAAGACTGGCTGAGGCAGTCCAGGGTGTCGTCATCCTCCTCTGGCCAGAATACGTCCGTGTCTCTATTCTAACATGGCTGAAACAGATAGATTCTTCTGGCCTGAGGGAAATAAATCTGAAGATCCAGCATGTCTGAGGTGCCCATAATATTACAGGATGTGTCTATGGCAGACCTCAGGCCTGGAATGTGCTCCAGTTACTTTCTCCACAGCAGGTGGTGGGAATGGGCCTTGTCTTTCTGCTCATGTTGAGTCGCAGTCCTATCATACTTTCCAGGTTATCTGTGGATATATGAATTAACCTTTAATCATGTGCTTATACTGGCTTGGTGCCCAGAAAGGACATTTGCCTAATCATAGATGTACACATCCTGGGGGGCGACCTCACATCCCATCTATTTACATGAAATGTTATTGCTGCAACATTTAAATTTTATGTTAACAGAAAAACATGTGGTTTCTTTCTTTAAACCAGTGACTTAAAAACTCTTGAACTTGCCCACAAGCAACACCAACTATGAAAGACAACACAGATGTTAGCACAAACCAAATCTTTAATTTTCTCCTCCAACAATCTCTGGACAACACAGATATACAAGATAGAGGTATCCAAACATGTCAAATAACAATATTATTAATATCATTATTGTAACATTAATAACATGGAATGTAGTACTCTTCATTCACATCCTTTTTGAACTTTTAGTTTATTTTATGAAACATGTCAAATAAATAAATAACTCTATCATCTGTCTCTGATACCTATATGAATATATTCTCTTTGAAGACGAACAGGGAAAGAAGGATGGTAGAATGAACAGGCAAAAGAGAAGAATGGAGGGTGTGAGCTCACTACCTTCTTCCCATCGACTCTGTCTTCGTACACATACAACCCCTTCTCTCTCCGATAGCCCTGTCTCAGTCTAAACACACTCGCCTTCAGCAGAATGTGTTTAAGTGCATGTTTTTGTGTGCAAAATGCTGACACTTTCTTTGGAATCGGACACAAGGAAAAACATTTCTACTGTCTCAGACTTCAAACTGCTTTTATTTGCTGCCTACCCTTTTTCCTAACAGTGAAGGGGGTTAAAACAGAACGATGACGATGGGTAAATCACTGCATCAGTCACACAGATGGCTATTCTATGTTACTTGCAGGTCTGTTTCATCCCCGCAGACAGAAACACACAACGGGAACATCGAGAAGCACCAACAGCAGAAAAAGGAAAAGGGGTCCAATAAAAAGGCCAGCTACAACAAGGAGAGGAGAATTCTCTGTCCTCTTCAGTAGTCCAGTCCTCTTCTTCCACAGTTCAGAGAGTGTTATTGTGCCTCTGTGTCTGAACGTGTGCGCGGGTTCTGTCAGTCTTCAGTCTGTGCTGTGGTTCTCCAGCTCGGAGATGAAGGTGATCAGGTTCTGGAGACCAAAGATATAGCCGCTGTCCTGGCCCTCATGCACCACACTGTCCTCCCGGTAATGTCTGCAAGTGGTGTGGGCAAAGTCTATCATCCTCACATCCACCACAGGGCTGCAGGGGTCTGAGCATGACAGGCTGGTCTGGCTGACACCTGAGCTCCCGCTGCCGCTGCCACTGCCGCTGCTGCCGCTGCTGGAGCAGCTGCTACTGACTTCACTAGATGTGGATGGGCTGTGGGGGAAACCAAGTGCACCAGCTACTTCACCCACCTCTTCCTCCTCATCCTCCTCATCCTCCTCGTCCTCCATTTCTGGTTCAGCCACCACCTCCTGAAAATCCTCCTCTTCCTCCTCATCCCCTCGTCCTCCATTTCTGGTTCAGCCACCACCTCCTGAAAATCCTCCTCTTCCTCCTCATCCTCTTCTTCCTCCATTTCTGGTTCAGCCACCACCTCCTGAAAATCCTCCTCTTCCTCCTCATCCTCCTCTTCCTCCTCATCCTCCTCATCCTCCTCGTCCTCCATTTCTGGTTCAGCCACCACCTCCTGAAAATCCTCCTCTTCCTCCTCATCCTCCTCGTCCTCCATTTCTGGTTCAGCCACCACCTCCTGAAAATCCTCCTCTTCCTCCTCATCCTCCTCGTCCTCCATTTCTGGTTCAGCCACCACCTCCTGAAAATCCTCCTCTTCCTCCTCTTCCTCCTCATCCTCCTCATCCTCCTCGTCCTCCATTTCTGGTTCAGCCACCACCTCCTGAAAATCCTCCTCTTCCTCCTCATCCTCCTCATCCTCCTCATCCTCCTCGTCCTCCATTTCTGGTTCAGCCACCACCTCCTGAAAATCCTCCTCTTCCTCCTCATCCTCCTCATCCTCCTCATCCTCCTCATCCTCCTCATCCACCTCTTCCTCCTCATCCTCCTCATCCTCCTCGTCCTCCATTTCTGGTTCAGCCACCACCTCCTGAAAATCCTCCTCTTCCTCCTCATCCTCCTCATCCTCCTCATCCTCCTCATCCTCCTCGTCCTCCATTTCTGGTTCAGCCACCACCTCCTGAAAATCCTCCTCTTCCTCCTCATCCTCCTCGTCCTCCATTTCTGGTTCAGCCACCACCTCCTGAAAATCCTCCTCTTCCTCCTCATCCTCCTCGTCCTCCATTTCTGGTTCAGCCACCACCTCCTGAAAATCCTCCTCTTCCTCCTCATCCTCCTCGTCCTCCATTTCTGGTTCAGCCACCACCTCCTGAAAATCCTCCTCTTCCTCCTCATCCTCCTCATCCTCCTCATCCTCCTCATCCTCCTCGTCCTCCATTTCTGGTTCAGCCACCACCTCCTGAAAATCCTCCTCTTCCTCCTCATCCTCCTCGTCCTCCATTCTCTGCCAGAAAGTATATTAAACATATTTTGAAAATACTGAACTGTGCCTTTAAGACAAGCCCACCTGCATGCCACAGAGGCGGACTCCTATTGAGGCTGATGTGCTCTGCTGGCACTTGCGAATCTGCACTGCCTTCTTCTCCTCTGAGGCATCATCTCCATGCTGTCGTGTGCCCATCTTCAAATCCAACACACATGGCACTGTGTGCCGCCACGTCAGGTTCTCTAGCAGGATGAATTCTGGGAAGCTGAGTCAAGGAGGATAGAGCAGAAAACCATGGCCTTCTTCTACACTAATTAGCTTAAAACTTTAATAAACAAGCTTTCCCTCCACATGTTTCATCGTAGTCACGTACACCATTCAGCCAAAATATTAATACTTGTAACTAGATTTAATTAAGGCTGTAGTTAACCACAGAAAATCTTGGCTGATTGAAATCCTAGATATTATTCATTTAGCTTCATTTATCATTTTAACCTCATTATTTTTAAACGGAAATGATAACAACAGACTCTGAGCTGACCGGCATGCACCCGTCCATATTCAAATGTTCATACATATTAAATACGTTACTCTGTCGACTGGGAAACTAAAGCCCAAGTTTTAATGTTTTATATGTATATCTATATCTGCTATTAACATTACAATATGTGCAGACACATCAAAGCAATATCAAGTATCTGATTCGAATGCTTCAGAAAGGTGACTCCAAAGTACAAAGAAATTGATAGCTATCCAAAGCATTTGATAACAGGCCTCAGGTACAACCAGGAGTCACTAATAACCTTGTACGTGTCTCAATTGCATATATAGTAAATGTGTATGTGCTGAGTTGTTCTGGTGGCACAGTTGGCCATGCCATGTCCTGTGGTCTGGAACCTTTGAGCAATTAATCCTCTCTTTTTCCACTGGGATACTAAATGTTGGCAAATAAAAGAATCTTAAAAAAAGCCAACAACAACAGTGTAGTTCTCGGTCAGTAAAAGGATACTGTACTGATTACGGTGCTTGGCATTCTCCTTCATTCTCTGCAGGTGCTGCTGGTGACACTTGAGACTCCAAGGGTTGTGTTTGAGCTGCGGGACTGCGTTACTGTGACTGCGCTCCAGTCTATAGTAGAGCACCTCGGCCTGCTGCAGCCACTCCAACTCTACATCCTCCTGTAGCTTGTGAACACTGGACATCAAATGAGAAGAGTACCTTGTTAGTTTTACATACAAAGCAGGGGGAAAAAATAGGATCAGTTAGTGTTTGTGTACATGGTTTTAGTGTAACCGTATATGGGCAGTAGAGCACAGAACAACAGGTCAGATGAATTATATTAGATTTGAAGAGAAGCACAGTGGAAAAGTTTCTTTCACTCACCATTACCCTCCCAGTAAAAACACCTCCCTCCCCCCAGCCTCTGTTCACAAACAGTAAAATCCTTTTAGTCAATTCTCCATTCCAAAGACCTGGGCTGAAAATTTTAGTGTCTGTACTTACAGTGCATTCATTAAGTCTTCAGGTCCCCTCATTTTTTTCAGGTTTGTAAAGTTGCAACCTAATATTTAAATTTTCACTCAGTCTACGCTTATTACCCTATGATGACAAAGTCAAAACAGAATTTTAAAAAAGCGTTGCAAATTTTCTGTGTGGAAATGGGGAGAACTTTCAGAAAGACCACCATCACTGCAACACTCAAATCCGAACTTCATGGCAGAGTGGCCAGACAGAAGCCTCTCCTCAGTTAAAGACACATGAAAAGCCCACTTGGAGTTTTATGACTCTCAAATTGTGAGAGAGATGATTTTCTGGTCTGGTCCAATGAAACCAAGGTATTTAGCCTCAATTCTTAGTGTCAAGTCTACAGGAAACAGGTACTGGTCATCACCCGTCCAATACCATCCCTAGAGGGAAGCATACTGGGGGCAGCATCATGCTGTGGAGGTGGTTTTCAGCAGCAGGGACAGAGAGACTGGTCAGGGTGGAGAGAAAGCTTAATGGAGCAATGTACAGAAATATCTTTCATGAAAACCTGGTCCAGAGCGCTCAGGACCTCAGACTGGGCCAAAGGTTCACCCTCTAACAGGAAGATAAAAAGGATGGGAGAAGTGGGGCTCTGAAGAGAAGAATGGCAGAAAATCCCCAAATCCAAGTGCCCATAGTATGTTGTTTCATACCCAAGGAGACAAAAGGCTGTAATCGCTGCCAAAGGTGCTTCCTTAGGTACTGAGTAAAGGGTCTGAATACTCAATCTCAATCAATGTCAAAGTCAATCTGATATTTCAGTTCTTCCTTTTTAATACATTTGCAATAATTTCTAAAATTCTGTTTTCTCTTTTTTGTTCTGTAGATTGATGTAGGAAAAATTAAGGTAGAAAATGTAACACAGCAAGCTGTGAAAAATGTGCAGGTCTGAATACTTTCTGAATGTCCTGAATGAACAAACCTGCATCTATTGGAGTTATTTAAGCCGGAGCCTGTGACCCTCCCTCGGGCTGCAAAGGCCAAGGCTTTGCCTCTCACTGCATTTAGAGCTTGTTTTTCCTTAGGTTGTATGTTTAAGTCAGCATGTGCGTCGTCAGTTGAATGATGTGAGTCTTCAGATTGCAGCTTTAAAATTCACTTAAGAAAACTTAAGCCTGCCTTAAATATATCATGGTTGTGTAATGGTTCTGCAGTGATCAATGCTACATTTTCAGTTTACTATTAGTGCAAATGTGACTAATTTCACTCCCACCTGTTGGTACATTGACTACACCTTCTGCTTTATTACAAGTAACCAATCCCTGTATGTGCTGCTGTCTGTGTTAGGGCATTTACTTCCATCTCACCTCTTTTCCTTGTCTTTGCGAGAGTGGCGGCTTCGGCTGTCTTTGCCGTAATTCTCACTGTCACCGAGCAGTGAAGATGTCACCATTTTGCCCCACTTGAGCATCTTGCTCTTGGGCTCGCAGTCAGCCGAGGGGTCCTTGTTCTCCAGATCTGCTGCTAGGTCACTACGGAGTGGGTAGGCGATGAGGCAAAGATTCCCTTGTTCATCCTCCTCAAAGCTCACTGACACCACACCTGAGACAGGGACAGAGAGGGAGACAGAAAATTATCTGTTAGACATCTGTGTAATGGAGCAGTGATGAGAATTTTTCTTTCAAAAACTAAAAAATAAATAGATAAATAAAATAAAAAGGACAAAAATTTGACAAGATAATACAAACTTCTAAGTGCTAAACATCTCCTATTTCCATCTTACTGTTTCTGCAGCACAGTTACACTTACAGTTTGTGTCTGCGCCCACATCTCTGAGACATTTGTTGCAACACTACCTGGACAAAATTATAACCGACAAGAGAGGATGGGACAGGGTTACTGAGCTCTCAAAGCATAACCATAAAAAAAGGACAGAATGAAAGACCAAGAAAACAAGAGTTGGTCAAATGCAAATACACACAGAACCAAATCCTGCTCTCTTAAGCGGGTCTAATGCAAACGTGCACACGGCAACATGTAGTAAATAGCAGCCCAAACACAAATGGCACCAGGATACAAAAATTCTGTCAGAATTCTGTTTATTTATTACCAGAATTTTACCGCACACAAATGATAAGCATTATACACACATATCATACAGAAACCACAAAGCATCATCCATTTATACACAGAATAAAAAAAAAGATGTATTGTGTAGATATGATGCTAACATGATATTAGCCTGAGCTCTAGAAAAAGACCACAATAAGTTTGTCAACATTAACACCATAAGGTTCTCAAAGCCTCCAGATCTATAGTACAGTAACATCAAAACACATTAACATATAATTTCAGAATTTCCCCACTTGTTTGTATCATAAACAGCCACACCCTTTCCTCTGCATGGTGTCCCATAATATGGCTGAAGGAGAAGCCAAGATAAAGTGAAGTGGAGGAGTACAAGAGAAGCACAAGAAAAATATAAAGAGGTGAAATTGCTTACATGGAAAATAAAGCACTGTTGCAATAAAAAATTCAGGGCACAGGATGGGAAAGAGAATAGAAGAGAGGACTGATTCATCCCATGATCACATGATTTTTTTTGTTGTTCCACAGTATTTTGGAAGTAAACATTAAAAGCAGAGGTGGAGCTTTTAGGACAATCAGAGGAAAGTGACTGCTTTGTATCAGCTTTCACTTCTCTGCTGGGGGCACAAAGGAAACAGCTGAACTGGCCCTGTGAGGCACTGTCTTAGATAACATTTAAAGGGGATGTGCTGTAGTCAAGGGGGATGGAGAATGATAAGGACACAATGGCAAAGGGCTTCATAGGACCCAGCAGATTCTCATTTGTCTTCAAAATGGCAGCCTTACTGATGATACTATCTTCATGGTACACGCTGCATGAATGGTGACCAAAAACCTGCAGAGCTAGTTGAAATACTTGTGAGATGTAAAGGTAAGCTCAGTAAGAGATGACGTGATAAATCAGTCCAACAGTCTGTGTTACTTATTGCACTTCATCTTTAAAGAGGGTGCGGTGATGGTGAGCCCATCAGGTTTGTGGACTGATCCACAGTCCTCCAGAGGTTGCAATGCCTGTGTTGACCTTTACAGTTGACCTTGTTGTCTCTTTCCAACTGCTCTCTCTCTCTTTTTCTTTCTTTCTTTTGATTTCTCGATGTGAGCGTGGAAGAATCTCACAATGTATCCGACCTTAATGTGCTGGCTATGCACCAAAAAAATAAACAGTGGCTCACACCTGGTCATCTGACTTACCTGTGTTAATACAGTCTTCTACAAACAGGACACAGCAACTAAGTGGCCTGTTTGTAGAAGGCCCATTGCAGTCTCAGCTGCAGCACCCTCCTGTGGAACAGTTTGGTACATGCTCCCAAGAGGAACCTGGAAACAACACCCGAACAGGAGTATTGTGCTCTACTTTTCCAAAAAAATCATGAATTAACACTTTACAAAGAACCTACAAAAATGCAAAGCATTTCTGCAACATCTAATCCCACCAACTTGCACATATGCACATAGAGCTGAGAAACAAAGAAAGAGAGGTGCATAACAACACAATACAACACAACAGCCACTACACTGGTTAGAAAGGACTAGTTTTCATTACCTCTGTACTGGGGGGTAAACTTCCTCATTGCAGCAGGCAGGCTCTTGTAGAACTGATGCTCACGGGGGATGAGGGGCTTGCAGATGGTCTGCTCCCCGAAGCGCAGGACGCAGGAATGTCCCCCCACCTGGTGCACGAAGGGCTCAAGCATCACCCCTTTCTCCACATAGCACTGCTGGTGCTGTAGCTGGTGCTGCAGCTGGTTCTGCTGCTGCTTTTGCTTTTGCTCTGCATTCATGGCCTCCTGGGCCTGAGCCTCCACAGCCGGACTCATCCTCCTCTGGCCCTGACCACACTACCGCGGGCATTAGCCTCCTCACGCACGCACACACAAGGCGGTGGGGGCCCTATCTGGCAGGGACAAGCGCAATCACTCAGACACTGCAGATCCGCAGAGGACTAGTCCTTGTATCTTGTATTAAGATCACAGGATTTTGCGATTTGTTCCCACGATGTCTTCACAAGCCGTTGTTATTATGAAGATCTGCTTCGTCTGTCCTGTCAGGGATTCTGCTGGTCGAAAACAAAGGACAGAAATGAGGAAATGAAGAGAAACTGAATAAAAAGATAATATTTACTGGACACGTAATTCCTTTTTAACTCCTTGTCTGGCAGTTCTTACATCTCAGTAGAAACAGAAAGCCCTTTTATGTCCTTCAAGCATTGAGGTTTGGACCAGTGCTGCAGCAGCTGATAAAGCAAACAGAGACAGATCCTGCTTGTGCCTCTGCCGCAGACTGAATGCTCTCCAACAGCTGAGAGCTGGCTCAGGACTGGTAAAGCTCTCACAAGCCTGACATTCGGCCCGCCCCATCACAAGCAATTCACCAATCAAGAGCATCCAAAGCAGGTTGTTGGGTGGTAACCCCTCGAGGGAAAGGAGCAAGCAAACAAAGACAGTGTTGGGAAGCGGGCGGGGGGGGGGGGTGTCTGGGGGAAGAGAAGGAGAGAGGAAAGAAGAATAAAAACAAGGAGGGGAGGTTAAGCTGAACTCAGCTGTTTTTCTGTCTGTGTGACAGCAGGGCTTTAACAATCTGACAGAACAAGCAGCACAATTCCTCATATAAAGTGAGGTGCAGGGAAAGAAATGACAAATTAAGGGAGGATAGAAACAGAGAAAATTGTATGCAGTGCAAAAAACTCTATCACGCTTGTCAAATGTATACAAAATGACTTACTAACAACACAGAAAACTTGACCTGAAATAGCCAAAGCTTTAGCAGCATGTGATTAATGATGACAGGAAAAACTTTAGAGATACTTTCACCTTATTTTGACAGCTTTGAGAATTTCTATATTTTGTATTTACTTCTCCACCTATAACCTGATCTATAGGGGCAGAACAACACTACTCGCAGACAACTGACCAAATGTAAGTGAGTAAACCCCTACCTTTAGGTTGTGGTCCCTGGTAAAGTGAAATTTTTGCCAGTCACAGTAAAGCCTGCATTATTGAGAATTTGAAAGATTTATAGAACTTGAAAGAGTAGAGGACCAAGACGTTGATGGGAACAGAGATCAGGATGTGGTGTAATGATGATAAGGTAGGGTAAGAGGGGGCGGCGTGAGGGAGATTGCTGAGAACTTGTGCTGTGGTCAGACTGGAAACTATAATCCTGATCTTGCACCCTCCGAGCCCTTTTCGACACAGATTACTGAAGCAGGCAAAATAACATCTGATTAAACTAGCCACTCACTGTTACCTCCATTCATGTGAGTCCACCTTTAAACCACTAGTGGGAAACCACAACACAAATGAGTGCATAGTTTATTTTTACTAATACATATGGAAAATTTACCGAGACCTCTAGGCTAATACTTTTTTGGGGGTATATATGAGTGTGTGCTTTTATGTGAACATACGTATGTGCATGTGTACTGTACATTAAGTCGAACAGTGGCTGGCTGTGCAGGGAACAGAGTCAGAAAGCCTAGCACTAATCTCTTTAATCCTGCCTTTTGGAACACAAGAGGAAAATAGGCCATGACAAACAAGCAGAGAAAAGCCACAGTTACACTTACACACACATAGTGTGTTCATAAAGTATTCAGGCCCCTGCATTTTTGTTATGTTGCAGGCTTATGAGAAAGTTGAAAAAGGTGAAGGGGTCTAAATACTCTCTGAACACACACTGTATGCATTGTGTACATACACACACAAATGATGCATTTTCTAAATCGTGTACAAAGAAGTGGGTTGGCCCTTCCAACTCCTGGCACCTCCTACACCTGCCCCTCTTATGAAATCTTTCATTAGTGGGCACCTTAATAGATAGAGCACTCTGTCAAATAAGCCCCACTTGGTCTCAGCAGGGAAAGTTCTGTTCTGTCAGCTTTGACTCCCTGTGACCACTTATATTTATTTCAGTACAAGCAAATACACAACAAAGGTGTTGTCTTTGACAAATGCTTAGTTTCTTGAAGTCAGAAGGCTGAACAGGTATAAAAATATGATTTTATTGATTTTATTTTACTGGTAATAAAGCTATATGTTAACCAAGTCTACCACTAATCCCTTAATTGCAGCATTGAGACACTTTATCAGATTGCTATATTATGACCCTTTTGAACACTTTGTCTTGCAGTGTTAGCATGAAGCTATGTTAGTGTCAACAACTGTATTTAAAATCAAAATAACCTGCAAGAAACCAGAGTGATGGTATTCAAATACACAGTTCATATAAGGTGAGATCTATGAAGGAAAAAAAAACACAAACACAAATGATTGGTCAGAGCACAAAAAGCACAATGGGTGTCATTTACATCCATATTTACAGAAACACGACACATGCTATTTGAAGCTAAAAGAGTCCAAGCACTCGTTACATCTCACTGACATCCGCAAGCCCACAATCCAGCTGGAACAAACATTAACAGTCATGAATGTGCATAAATCAAACAAACAGGTGATTTACGATACAAGCACTAAACCTTTAAATGAGTTCCAGGGAATTTAATAGACACATGATAGAATACTGCAGCCAAAACTGGAAAAATTGTCCAAGAGGAAATGACATTGAGTGAAAGAATAAAAGGGCAGGGAAGTGAAAGCCATGACCTTGAAACAAATGGGCCAAGTGCAGCATGAGGCAGTTAGCAGGGGCTTTTCACAGTGACACTCAAGTGTCACAGACAAAGGCAATGGGATGTGCAGCCAATAGGAAGTTGGATTACAGTACAACAGGTGTGCAGTTAGAAGAAAAGCTCCTGACAAGATCGGAGCTTTTCCAACCTTGACCAAAGGGAGAGGACAGATTTTTATCTGTCTCACAAGGTACAACAATAAAAACAGCTTTGTAAATGAATTTCAAAGTCCTTGATTTGTGCTTGCTCTCTTTTTCAGCCTGATGACTGCCAGTTAGTTAGTGAGAAATTCAGTCTTCTAAGACAGAAAGTAGGATAAAGGTGTATCAGGGATATCAGGGTCCAAAACACCTGCCAAGCGCCAAATGTGGGTAGATTTCCTGTTTGGTGAGTAAATCTCAGAGGACCATCCGCCAGACTGGTGGGTAAATGTTTGTAACAAAATAGTCATAACACACACACACGCGCGCACACACACACACGCGCGCACACACACACACACGCACACACACACACACACACACACACACACACACACACACACACACACACACACATACACACACACATACACACACACACACACTTTCTGGTGCATATCTGCCCAACATTGCTGCTGATTCTGACTCTGGGGAGAGATTAGGTAAACAGATCGTGTTAACCTAGCTAGCTAGATACCTGCTTGTACGACATATTCTTTGTCGATGGATTTTTTGCATCTACCAGCCACATTGGCTGGTGAGTCCAAAAGTGAATTATGGACCCTGAGAACAAATATGGAAGTGTGAAGAAGTAGGGTTGCACATAGTTGAGGTTGCCAACCCATGACAAGACTAAAAAAAAAGAAAAAAAAAAGAAAAGACAATTGCAAAGCCGAGGTTTGCATTCACACCAGCTACTCAACTGCCATTACTCAATGCTCATCTGTAGCTGTTGCCATGGAAATTATATGAGCAATAAAAGAAAATGCAGTTAAAGTTAAATCGTGAGCCTAGATTCTTTTACTATCAATAACTTATATGTTTAATTCCTTTCAATTTCCTTTCCACCCATCAGAAATCTATTTGCAAAGCTGTTTCCTTGATGTACCTTGTCAAGGTTGGAAAGGCTCTGATCATGTCAGGAACTACACATCTGTTAGACTGGATTTCAACTGCCTGTTGACTGCACATCTTATTGACTCTGTGAGTGACTAGCACATGCTTGAACATCACTGTGAAATGCCCCTGCTAACTGCCCTATGCTTTGTTTGGCCCATTCTTTTAAAGTCATGGCTTTCACTTCCCTCTCGCTTTATTCTGTCTCTCAATGTCATTTCCTCTGGACCCTTTACCCAGTCTGGGCCAGTCTATCAAGTGGCTGTTTTTTTCTGCTTCGTTTAGCACAAATCTAGTTCTACACTAGAACACAATATGCAAAGCTGTTTCACTGATACCAATTCAAACACATTTGGCCTGTAAAGGCACACTTCAGGCCTTTGAGGGCCCAAATATTGACAAAAGAGCATCTTGCAAAAACCACACATAAAGGACCAGAAATTAAACCTGGATCCATCTTTCTCACTGTAAAGGTGTCTGTAAGTGCTATACATTAACCTTACAACAAAATATTGCCTCCACTACATTATTTTACCTTACATGCCTTTCAACTGTCCAATATGCTCTGCTCCAACATGCAGAGTTATTCTGATTCAAAGTAACGTTGACAACTGTCTCAACATCCTCACCATGTCAAACTTGGCCACTGAGATCAAAGGGCTAACTTAGCAGATTTAACAGTGTAGCACAGGGGGGAGAGAGCAGGCATGTCATTGAGGTTACCAAGTGGGTCGAAGATATATTGAATCAAGGCTGCATCAGCTCTAGAGGGCTTTACAGCACGTTCAGGCATCCTAGAAATGTGATCAGCAGATATATCTGTATTAAGAAGACCTATGTGAGTGAGATGTTTGAAGGGGGTGCATTGAGTGCAGGAAGGAAGGGTGGGTAAGGTTTGTCTTTTGACTTTGTGCAGCCAGGGACATTGGAGGAGGAGACTAATATAGAGCTGTTGAGTGAATTTAGATATAAAACAGATGGAAGATATGGAGACATTAGAGGGGTATTTGTAGGGCAAAGTAACAAAGAACACACACAAACATTCAACTATGTATGGTTAGGTCCAACACACAGGTCTTTCTTCTAGTTAACACAACACAGACTTGAAAATAACTACTCTTCATATATTCAGTAATTACATCCAATAAAAATGTGTGCCTCCAGTATTTTTCTTGGTTCTGAGAGCTAGGTTGTTGTGTGTTTTTGTACTGTTGACCTTATCTTCTACAAGAGCCTTACAAGATTTAGGATGAGACAAGTAATCTGAATGAGGTGGCATGACTCTGGATTTACCTGGAACAATTTACATGGTGGGCAAGAAGATACATGCGTAGACACACTGACTCATAGTCATGTGCTCAGACGACTAAGAAGGCACAAGCAACACATACACAATAAGCACATACAAAGACTCAACTAAAACAGCAAGTAATCACACATAAATACAATCACACGCACACACAAACACACTCTACCTCTAGTGGCCCAGCAACTGGTGCATGTGTAGTGGAAAAAGGCTGATCTTACCTGTGCAATGATTTGCAGGGTCATTTTCCAGACAGATCACCTCACATCACACCAGATAAACCTGCTAACCAAATCCTCATGGGTCACAAACCTCTAAGCCCCCACTAAAAATACCACATGCTGTTTGCAATTCAGGCTGTGGAGTGGCTATTAATACACAAAGTCTGCTCCATGCCAAGTGCAAGAGACAAATAAACACAGCCACCATACAGAATGGAAACAATTCACTGGCTGCCACTGTAGAGCCAGGGGGCACACACTGAAGTCACATAGCTGCCTACACTGGTCAAGTCCTGGTGACAGTTCTCACCTATACCTACAATGATACAGATGCACAGATGTGTCAATTCTGTATGTCTACTTTTGGTCTACTCCTCTCTATTATGCACACAAACAGAAACTTTTCCGATACAGTTTTGATAAAAAAAAAAATGCTCAAGGTGGTACCATATTATTTCAAGTACAAGTACAAAGAGGAGAAAGACTCACTTCTCAAAACATCGTTATTTTTTGAAAAACAACATAATTGTATTTATTTCCTTTTACATATTTCCTATTTTCCTTTAGTCTATATAGGAGTGTATGCCTATAGATCCCTACCATAAAAGGCAAAACTACTAATTTTGACAGCTAGAGAGGGGGCAAGACTTCCTCACTGTGTGACAACTGTGTACATGAAAACACACCTGTATGTCTAAACAAAGGATGGGGGCTTCAGTTTGAGTTCATCTCACTGTTACACCAATCCGGGACCTGTTTCCTTTCTGATATCTCTAGTCTTTTCCCGAACAGGGAGGTAAAATATGCAAAAAGGAAGAGCGAGAGGAAACAGAAAATGGAGGCGAGATAGGAGTACTGTGATAACCAGAGACAGAGTAGATTATGATGAAAGGAGTACACCAGGTTTTTGGCCTAATGACTGGCCTAATTAACTCGTCAAATGAGAAGTACAGCACCAAAAATATCCCTATGTCCTCAATAAATCAGTGCCTCCTGTGTTCTTTCACATAAACTAGGGTGAGTGACAATGGTGAACTATCACTATTACCAGTACTGTCAATAAAGTTTGATAACACTTACTTTCATAAACTATTAATACTGGTTATACTTTGTTTAATATCTCAATACAGTTGATATATCCTGTCTTATTTCAGGAGCTTTATCCGGGTATTAATCTGCAGTGGATAGATGTCTTGGATTTAGACACAAGAGAAGTAGTTAACTGTAATGTTTTTACATCATAATTAATATAAATGTTACCTGATGGATGATTTTGGTATATGCATCAACAATTAATTGGTACACAGAAGACACTTTGAATTGCCAAATGCAAGTATATATGGCTAATGGGGTTTATATTGGCTGGATTCCATGTAGGTTGCAAGGCCTCAGTAAGACAGGGAACTGGCATGTTATCATGCCACTGGCATGGCTCACTGGCACACTGAAATCTAATGGGGCCAGAATTAATAAATTGATTTTCTGGCTATGATATAAAAAAATTCTGTCTTCATATTAATGTTATAATTTCCTTAGGTGTCAGTCCCTAGTTCTTATGTATAACAAATGCCATGGTTGTCTCAGGAAAAATGGAAGTGCATTGGGAAATGGGAATCTGAGATACTGGAAATATGTCATATAGACAGCGGAGTCTGGATTGAAAGAACAGAGAAGATGAAGATAGTTGATAAGGAGGCTGGGTTTGCACTTGAGAGAATTCTAATTGGAGCTAGAACAGAGTTGGGGGAGGGAGGATTAAAGCTGTGAGTGCTAAGAGGGAAGGGGACAGAAAGAGCTTAATTAGCCAATCATTTAGAATCGCATCTCTGCCAAGAGGCACTCTCCCACATAGTCTTTCAATTCTTGCTAAGGAAATGGCAGGAAACACTTTCTGTATTTAAAACACTTTGGTCTTTTATCGATTTACAAACAATACAGGGCTGACGAGCAGTAGGACTGACAATGCTTCTCTTTGACTTTATAAGGATTTCTTCCCAGTACCTGCTAATTCAGTAGTACTGCTAAAAGTTTGTGACTGGACAGTGAGTCACTGAAAGGAATACTTATGAAGTCAGAAAGCTCAGCATCACTGTACGGGAAGCAAGGACTTAACCGTTACACACTTCCTGGATTTAGGCTTCCCCACACACTTAAACTGTCCACACTTCTCAGAATGATTAGACAGGGACTCAGCTGGCATCACTCCATTGACACAATGCAGCCCAAGTCTGGCGCAGAATTGCTAATAGATTCTTGCACTATTGAATGCCTCATGCACACTGTGGTTTTAATGCTGCATTTGGGAAATTTTCTTCATTAACTGATGGCAATGTGAGGCAAAAGATAAAGTATGATATACAGGATTAAATAGATATATTGAAATAATCAATAAAGATTTCTTTTGTGAGATACTTCCTCTGTTTATTGCCTAGTGATTTTTTATGTGCATCAAAGTGTAAAGGTAGATATTGAAGTGACTTTAAACCCATATTTCCCAAGTGGTTTTGGTTCTGGCATTTTCCTCATACAGACTTGCACTGGACTACTTCCATGGTCATTTGACTGTGTTCCTCCTCTGCAGCTGAGTAAGGTCAAAGAGCATTGGCTCACCCCCACTCTTTGGTTCAGTTTCTTGGAAGCTACATAGATAGCACAGCAGAGCAGTCTCTTCTCTAACCCAACAGTACTATGGCTGGGTTGGAGAAAAATCTCTGTCTAGCTGTCTCTCATACCAACCATGCTCCAAAACAAATTTATAATTCTACTCAGAGTAAAACAACAAGTTATTCTCATCAAGAAATTTGGCCAACAGTGGTGCAGCCAGTTAGAGTTGGAGAGAACTGCCCTTTTCCACAAAAACAAAGAAAGCAACAGATGTTTCAGAATTAGAAACACTGCAATGTAATAGTCTCTACTTCTAAAAGCATTACTGCTATTGTCCTACTAAATATAATCTAGGCCCACAGATAAACATTCAAGACAGTGAGACAGTGGACAGATGTCCATCAAAGTCCTCTGTGTTTGGCAGGGACCTTTTAGTTGTGTTACATTGTGTGAGCAAGTGATACCTGTCAACATATCAGTATCATTAGCACCCAGTCAGACTCCTAATTCTCCTGTATTCGGGCTGAGGACTGTTCTGTTAATTCTAGATAGAGCCCTCGACAAAGTTGTGTGTCAAAAACACTCAACACCTTATCCATGGCTTAACATGCAGTGTAGTGACAGTGTGGACACTTGAAAGTTTGCCAGGACAGACAGAAGACAACACACAACCAATGCTGCATGTGGGAAAGGTTACAGGCCAGTGATGATTCTGTTTGTGTTTTGAATGCAGTGGTGACTTTTCATTCCAGCAGTAGTTTTTCTTTAAAGACACTTCTGAATTGAAATTCGGGCCAGATTGCCAGAGGCAGCAAAGAAGCCATGATTCCTCTATACATCTCAACTGTTCTTCACCTTTGGGTGGATGTTTCCATGTTGGTATGTAGTCCCCTTTTTAAACTAGTCGACAAATTATTTTCCTAATAGCCTTTTGTGGTGCCAAGGTGCTCTTTGGCAAATCTCAGGTGCAAAGTGATGTTTTCTTTTGGGAGGCAGCAGCTTCCTCCATGGTGTCTTGCCATGGACACCATGCTCCATGCAACCATGCGCCATGATTTATGTATGGTAGACTAATGAATACCAATGTTAACCAGCTCCAGGGATTCCTTTTAAGCCTTTAGCTGTTATTCTGGGCTTCTTTTTTTATATCACTGAGCATCTACATTGTGCCTTTGGAGTCATCTTAGCTGGGAACTTACTTCTAAAGAAAGTAGGCACAGAATTAAACCGTTGGTCTGACTGTGGAACGATGAGTATCTCTTTAAGATTACCTGCTCAGACGATGGTATGTCTTCTGAGATCTCTTTTTGTAAGGCATGATTCGCATCAGCAGATGCTTCTTGTTAATGGGAAACTCAAAAAATTTGAGTGTTTCTTAGAAGTGAAAGTAGTCTAACCCACACCTCTTATCTGGTTTCAATGACTGAACCGTAGGTTCATTAACTCTTGACTCCCCTTAGATTTTTTGATGTTATTAGCTGAAGGGTTCACATATTTGTTCCGACCTACACTGTGAATGTTTGAACAATGTATTCACAATAGACAAGAGCAATGCAAGGATTTGTGTGTTGTTAGTTATGATAGGCTGTGTTCATTTATAATTGTAACTTTACTTACAATATGATCACATTTTAAGACTAATTTTTGCATGACTGCAGGTTAATCCAAATGATTAACTTACAATTTCTTGCCACTTGTTTTCTTGTTGTCTAGAGTTTGTCAGTATAATACAAGGCCTATCACTTAATGTTAAATTTAAATGTAAATCCTACATGTTAGCTGTGTTTTTAGAAATAGAAACCTTTAGAAATGCACAATATTGATAAAGAAACTGATATTTTATGTACTGTATATGGTTAAGTTATAATTTGTATCAAATTCTCATACTATCAACAGTGTTTCAGAGATTGGAGATGTTGGAGCTGTTCCAACGGCATTAGCCTTAGCTTATAACAAGTCCACAGAGATGATGCTAAAAAACACGGGTGCTTTCCTTTCACATGCCAGAGGATCTGCGGTGGAGAAGCAATCCAATCTGCAATGAGCACAGAAAGTTTAGATTGAGTATGCCCTCCTTTCCGATGAGGAGAAAATGCTCTTGAAGACAAGGTTGAGAACATTAAGCTGTGCTTGTGAAGCAGAAAGCAGGTACCTGTTTTTTTTTTAGTCAACTTGACATCTCAGGCTCTCACATCAGAGGTTCTTGTGATATTGAGCCATTTACAATATGTGTATGTGTGTGCATGCATGTGTGTGTATCAAAATACTATGTGCATCCTTGACATTTTCTCACCTCCAAAGTGTGTCAACTCCCGCCATCCTGTCAACCCACGTGAGGTAACGAGATGGAGGGCCATACATACCCCTTGGCACGTTGGCACATTTCTCACACCAATTATAAACACATGCACCTCTGTCACTATAAATAACAGCACTCATACACCTTATCACATACTATTAAAAGCTGGACACTGATATAAACACAATGCCATGCCCTCAGTGTAAATCTCCAAACCAAGGCGCTTTCCAAACACTCACATTGTTGTGCATAGCCAAACAGATTTTGGATACAGTTAATTCTTACCCAAAAAGGACAGGCCATTGCAATGGTGATAGCTCACTGTCCAGCCCTGTTTATCTCTGTTCATGTCTTTATAAGGATGAGATAGAGCAATATTCATAAAAGATCCAGTCATTTCAGATAATGAACAAATATAAATACAACAGGAAATCTGAGGAAACAAACTGGATGGGTTAAGTTCAGGACATTATTAGAAAAGTTGAAGGAACAAGGAGGGATGGGAATTGCATGGTGGAGAACAAACAGAGCCTAATATGGGACTACGAGAAATACAAAGCCATGGCATGAATCCTGGTATAATCATATTAAAAGAAATGTGATTGTCGCAGTGAGCAGACATGCAAATGCTTCATCTCGGGCACCTCATACTGTATGTCAACCGAGAAGGCAGAATGCAGAATGCAGACAGTCACAGCCTCAGCTGACTGCTACCCAGATGAATATTAATCCTTGGAAAAAGCCCACACACGTGCACAAACATAATACGGTAATATAAGGCTCTAAGACGGAGTACAGTTACAGCAACTCAGAGGCCTGATGCTGTCTGACCTCAAGTCCATGTACTCTTTCAAATATATATACACACGCACGCAGGCACTTACTAAAACACGCACGCGCGCGCACACACACACACACACACACGCACAAATACACACACCATATCACACATGGATACACAGCTGAAAGTTGTGTAAGTCTATACAGTGTGACAGAAAGGAGAGAAGCTTGGGGCTATCAGACAAGAGTCCTGTGTGCTACTACGATACTCCACTGTTCACTCTGCTTGCAGTGCGGGCAGCATCTGAACTCAGTATCTTAGCTGAATGAACATAAACAGTCATCTACTCAGGATGGTAAATCATCATTCTCCAGATGAACTTGTAGAGGTTAGATATAGGTTTGTTTATTTTTTACTTTAGTGTACCTGTGTTATCTGGTAACTTTACAAAAAATTTTTTGATGGTGCATAGCTTTCTCCTTTTTTTCACTACTAATAAATAAATTTATTTTGCCACATACTGTCATAATAATGTTTGTATTATAACACATCAGTGAGAAATTAAGAGATATCTATTGTCTTTATCCAAAGCAAACACATATAGAGCCATTTTAATTATATTACTCCCTATAAATTTATTGAAAGCCAAATAACGACAAAACCTATGTAGAAACTGTAAGTAGGTCAAGAAGCAAAGCATGATTCCACCCACTGCTATCAATATGAGGGAAGAAGCATCTTTAGTGTGGCCTTATGGTGGTATGTCAGTAGGGCAAAAGAGGGTGACTGGAAAGATGCATAAAGCTCCACTATAGCATAGATGAGAAAACACTAGGAAAGTTTAGAGTGAAGTCTGTGATGAAATGCATAGTGTGTTTATAGCGGGTAGGGACGTTGGCTGTTGAGACAGAGCAGTGTGGGCTGTGTTGGCAGCAGTGCAGCCTGTTTCTGTGCCATAGACAGCTCCGCACTGCGGTGCTTGTGTGTGCACGTGAGGAGGAGCGCACATGTCCGAGGATTACAGAAGAGCCCATCCATATCCCCCTCTGAAGACCCCCTCCTCCCCTTCGGACAAAGTCTGGACCCCTTGCTGCACTAATGCAGCCCTCATTTCTGTCCCTTGTCAAGTGAACATTTAGCCCTCAATATTCCCCCAAATAGCAACATTCATCCAGTGTAATAATTGCCTTATCCAGCAATCAGACATAATTTAGACTATATTCGGTCCACTACAACTGACTTTTAAAAGGGAATGTGCTTTTCCTGCACAAAACATGCAACATGCACTTTTTTCCTTGCAATGTTCCCCCACCATCTGCAGTCAATTGCAATACCCCCATTAACCTCTCATGCCCCAATTCTGCTTAAATTTAAATAACCTCTTGACTCTCCTAGCGTCACTCTGTCTCTTCTTCTCCTGAGCTAGAGCTATGTCCCTGGATAGTGAGCAGTGCAGGTGACAGATAAGCAGGGTGTTGTGGAGGGCACTGAGACTCCTGGGGTTTGCCACTGTGTCTGACGATGGTTTCGCAGAGGGTGCTGATGATTTCTCCTGGCCTGCTTCCAATAGGCAGACTTAAGAGCATCTGAGGCGAACAGCGAGACAAGAAAAAATTATGTTACATAGAAAAGTGCTGAAGTCTTTTCTACTGAAAAGTGCCATATAAAAAATTATAAACCTGCATGCAGAATACATACACCTACTTTAGAGTTAAATCTTTCCACAGCACCACTTAGGTACTTGGGTTTCAGGCAAAATTGTTAACATAGATAGTGCAAGAAGCAACTGAAAACAACTAATTCACATGCATTGCTCCATCTACATCAAAGCCAATGAAAGAGAGCAGTATTACCTCAGGCATAATATCTACATGTCTTTAATGAGACCATGCAAATAATCAGCTACCTCTTTCTCTGTTCCTCTCTAGCTTTAGCCCTCAGCTGTTGCAAGCACCAAACCATTTTGGAGCTCTGCACTTCTGGTTGCCGGAGATAGACTGTCAAACAAAAAGAACTTCTGAATGGTGCAAGGTGTGTATAAATGGAGCAGACCAGAGATCTGTGGAGCCATAGGCTACAGAATTAACTCAGTCAGAGTGGCTCAACTATGATATAACATGTATCTCATGAGACATGGACGTGCTTGTGAAACTCTAACAGAAGGTCATGTAGCTCTAGTTTCTGAGTCAGACCCAGAGTCTATCCCTCTGATGGCTTCCTTGTGAGGCTTTTATATCAGTCTTAAAACAGGGCATACCAACTTTCAGTCCAAATCCACCTAAAATGTCCAACCCTCAGAGCAAGGACAATAGCTGGCATCCAGATGGACTTTCCTCACTGGTGTTTGGTTACAATACAATAGTCCCCAAACCACCAGCTCATTTGTACCCCATAGTGATAGGATACAATAGCCAATATATTTCCGCTGGGATGTTGGCTGTACATTTCAATCCAAACTTAACTTACATAACACTGACGTGACCTGGCCTAGTAACACCACACCTGAGATAGAGGGGAGAAAGAGATGGGAAGTAGAGAATGAGCACACAGAGAAGAGATTGGGAAGTCTGGTAGCAGAATGTTAAAAAAAAAAAAAAATAGTAGAGCAATGGATTTATAGAGGGTGGACTGCAGACAAGTGAGAGTCCAGAGGGATCCCTACTTATCTGAAGCTAAACACCTTTGGCCTGGCTTGATATATACCCAGGAAAAAGCCTTCTAGGCTCTGTCTACCTGCAAAACACACAGAAACACATGACCACCACTTCAGAGTCATGACTGTGCATATGTTGCTAAATAAAAGGTCAACAAGATTAAACACACACACAGACACAAACAAAACCCCAAAAATAGAAACTGTTGTTTCCATGCCACTGACCTCCTCTACCCTCTCAGTGTTTTTGCAATGAAGGAGTTGCTAAAATGCAGTTCTCCAGAGGCCAAACACCACAATTGCACTCTCAAAGAGTCAGTGACGAATTAGAATTCACTCAGCCTAAATGCCCAGTAGGAATGGAACAGTCTGTGCAGTAGCGCACATTTACACATAAATGAACTGTGTCAGACAAGGAATGAAAGGTGCTTGTCTGTGCATGTGCATGTGCATGTGCAAGTGCATGTACATGTACATGTACACACACACACACACACACACACACACATACACACATACACACATACACACATACGCACATACGCACATACGCACATTTCAGAAAAATTGTGATATCTGACTAATCAGATGCAGGTCAATGATGGGGATATGGGGGAAGTAATTCTTTGATGTTCAGGTGCACGTGTACTGCAGCTGCAGACTTTAAAGGGAGAAGTAGGTCCTGCATTTCCAAAAATATGTAAAAGTGATCTGAATGGTCAAAGTTGACAAACTGTATTATAGAGAGGTGAGAAGTCCTTAGGCTAGAGATGTGAGACAGAGGGGAAAATGTCCACCAGATGGACACAAATATGGATTCTAAATGAACTGGCAGTGCCAACAACTGCTTCAACAGTCCACTGACAGTGAGAACAGAGGTTAAATATAAACCCAGTAATCCCTTAACAAAAGGGCACTTAATGAGAGTCTGCCTGGATGGTAGGATGTGAGCTTGAAGGAGTGAGGTGGAGGGAGAAATATAGTTGGCAAAGGCCCAGGATTGTGCCACGGACACTCAGAGCAAGTCGGCCACTCATCAAGTGGAACAGCTTTATGCTTAGTCTCCTCTCAATGACAAATACCACGCTCTACCTCTCTGCTCAACTGGTTTCCCTGGCACAGGCCAGATATCTGTCCCAACCTTGGAGAACCATGCTTCTCATTTCAAACTGGGCTTACTGCTACTAGGCAGAAAAATTAAGCTGGTGAGGAGATTATCATATGAAGTCTCAGGATTAAAACTCGTCACATTTTCCGTGACTGAGAGAATGTGACTGGTGAGTTCCAGCAATGATGCAGAATGATAGCCCTGACAGTCATCCTGCTGGACTGGGGTAAGTACCTGAAATATTCAGTAAGGTCAAAGAAACGCAACTGGCACCAGGCCCCAATCCAATACTTGGGCCTCAAATGAGGTGCTGGCATGGTGTTACTCTCTCTCCACAACACGTTCCCGATATGGTTTCATCTTGTACATATTAAGTGTCCATTTCCCCCTATGTTTGATCATAGAGGGAAAAATTCTCTGTTGCTGTGGAATTTTGGGCTGATATTTAATGTAACACAGCCTTGCTTATGGCAAAACGATTTGGAGAGGCATTAGGCAATCTATTCCAAGGTTTTGACACAGTTTTTTTGTTTTACTCAACGACCATCAAAATGATAATCAAAAGATGTTTCTGTCACTAAGCCAACGCTTGCTGACTAATTACTCCTTACAGTGTGACCTCATATGCTTGAAGTCAAGCTTTGTTCCAAATGTGACCATGTTTCTGTGACAACTTAAAGTATATAGACCTGTACACTGGAGCATGGAGAAATTCTCCACAATGGCAAAGTAGCTCAGATACACATACATTAAAAAACATATCCATGCTGTTAAAAAGCACCCTGGTCGGTTTCCCGGTTAAAGCCTCTAAATCCCAGTTAGCACCATGCCAGCAAAAATGGCTGTGTGTATGAGTATGTGTAATAAGAGCGCTCAGATCAGAGGTTAGAGAGATTAACAGGGGCTGAATGACGGAGTACAAGAGGCTGCATGCCTATATCTGAGCAGAGAGAGAGCGATATTAGCCTTGCTGTAGCTCCAGAGTCAGGTACAACTGAATGAGAAGAGGCACCACAAAGGAAGAAACAACTGGAATGCCACTGATGTTATGTGAAACTGGAACCGAGGAAGGTTAAACTTTGTTATACAAAAATAAAGAAAACTTGACCATCACTTAAAAAATTTAAAAAGCACATGCAAACCAATGTGTAACCTGCTGAGCAGGAACTGTCTGTGTGTTATCAGAGCTTTAATTTGACTTTCCAAATCGGTAAATTTAGTAACCTCGGGGACATTTTAATGGAAACTGGCCCATTAAAGATCTATCACCTCCTGACTACAAGTGCAAGTTCAAGTAGCATACATCATCTTCTGATTTATTCAACTTTTTCTGTATTCATGTGCCATTCTTTTTTGTCTCTCAACCTTGATGAAATGCCAACTGCCTTATCAACATCAGAACAAACAGGTTGTCAGCAGTTTGCCTTTCTTTCAGTCTTTTGCTACCAGAGGGTAAAGAGGGGGGATTCAAACAAAAATAAAGCATTTTGTAAAGCAAATGACCATTTTGATTTTTTTTTTTCTTGGTAAGAGTAAAAGAACTTCTCTGCTTTTCTGCAATGCATCTATCGATCAAATTATTTTCATGCCTAAACATTATTGAGTATGTTTCTGTCAGGGTACTCACAGGCGAGTCGGGAGATTATGCAACAGAAAAGGGGAAGGGCCTGTGAAATATATGGTGCTAAAATTTATCTTCAGCCAGAGGACAGCTTGTCATCATCCATGCAACCATCTGGCTTCAGTTTCCATTGAAGCTGAACACTATCACAGCATGGGGGAGGTCAGCCAAGCCAGTCAGAAGCCATTTGCGTGTAGGGGAATCCTCAACATATCTAGTGCTATGCTAGTTCTAAAGAGTAGTCCTTTCCATAAGGGGAGATCCCTGAGGTTTCTAATGGACTCTCTCAGTCTAACCACATGCGGTTTACCATCTAAAACCCATTTGGTGGTTGCAACGGAATGCTTTGTAGTAAGTGTAAGCAAATGCAATAAACACCAATCTAGAGCTGAAGCCAATATGTCAATTACTGATCAGTTGATCAACAGAAAATTAATGGGTAGTTATTTGATTAACTGTTGAAGTCATTTAATGAGCTAAAATTCCAAAAACTTTTTGGTTCCAGTTTCTACAGTTTTATGATTTACTGCTTTAGTCTGTTCCATATCAATATAATGATAACCTGTTTGTGTTTTTGACTGCTATTTTGACAAAAAAAAACAGTTATTTTAAAACTAAGAAACTTAGATGAACATTCTTCAGTGTTTTCTGGCATTTTATAGAACACACCATTACAAGATTAATCAGATAAATAAATGGCAGATTAATCAAGAATGAAAAAAAAATTGTTGCAGCCCTTTGCCACACAGTTGGTAAATCAGGTAACACACTAGTGAATCCAGATACTGATACAGATAATCATAATGTATTTAGGCTTAGATGAGGTCCTTCTCATGCAATATAGAGGTTGCAGTCAAATAGTCTTTTTTGTTTAGGAAGGTTCCTTACTGAGTAAAATGAGCCAAATGTATCTAAGTGGCAGCCATGATAAGAGCTGGTCGAATTCTCTGAATGCTAGGGAAATGTTCTTCAATGCCTTTCTTATCTCCCATAGTTCACAATACACTGGACCATCCTTACCAAAAGGTAAGGAAATAATGCTGTCCCAAAAATCCTTGTAGCAGCAGTATTTAAAGCCACAAACAATTCTTAGTTTCACCACGGCAGACCCAAGTAAATGTAGATACCACAGAGTACCTATGTTATCCTTGTGACACAATCCAAAACTCATGTAAATACTTGCACGATTGGCTAAGCTCCAAATCAATAAATACTGTTTCTCTTTCAACTCTATCCAGTTAGGAGTAACCATGAAGAACATTAAACCAGTGTGTGCATTCCACGAGATGGTAAAATGTACCTTATGGATAAGCTGAAAACATCTCTTCATAGGGGGTGTGATTCTGTTTTAGACAGGAAACCTTACTTGAATGATGGGCCTACTGCATTGAGTTTGTCATTGCACTTACCCTCTGTTTGTTATGAATACAGCTGGTTTAAAAAATTCGGATTCTCCTTGCACCGCTGTTGTCTTTTGCTCCTTATGAATTCTCCATCACAACCCCACTTGACCCCAAGACGTTCTCCATCGAGGTAAACGAAAAGTGTTTAGGGAAGGATATTATTCTTTCTTTGCGTTTACAGCAACGTCTCATATACTTGGTCTGGCGATGCTAAGAACGTTGGTGCCTTTTGGCGAAACAACCAAAGATTTATACCACAGCTCGAATAGCACACACTCACAACCACGGTCCTACCGTAATTATGTAACTGTAACCATGACCACAGTCTTCGCTCAGTAAACACCGGGTTTCCCTCGGTAGTTTTATATTTTGGCTCACTAAAACCATACACTGCCTTCGAACTGCTTATTTGGTAAAAAAAAAAATATATATATATATATATGTTCTCTGCCCTTCTCTACACAAACCAAGACGCGAACTTACTCCGACAACAGCAATCTGCTATTTAAAACAAAGGCACTGTCGATGCTAACGTTATTCAATTTACCGTTAGCGAAGCAGGATGAATATGCCCAAACCGGTCGGCTCGGTTTCTTTCTTTAGCTACAGTGCATTTAAACCAAGCCACCTGTCACCGTTGTGTTGCAGGCTGGTCGTGTCGATATTTCCGGACAGTTTAATTTTTTATTTATTTTTTTTAACTTTGGCTAGAAAACCGTATGTAAATGTAAAAACAAGGAAACAAATACCTTCTCCCCGTCAGCTACGTTGCGGAGCCCACTTCGTTTTCAAGTGTGCATTTTCCGGTTTTAGCAGATGATTCTGATTGGCCCACCGCTCCGGAAGTAGCTCTTCGGCTGCCATGGCAACAGGGGCCAAAGGGGGTTGTGGGGTCGCATCAGCTCCGACGGGAATCGTAGAAGAAGAAACCTGCGCCGTCGGTGAAGCGTGGGTCGGGTTATGGTCCTGAGCGGCCCCGGGACAGTCAGGTGTCATGGCCCCTAATCACCTCCACTACGCTCCCGGAGGCTCCCGGTGGCTCCCGGAGGCTCCCAGTGGCTCCCAGAGGCTCCCGGAGGCTCCCAGTGGCTCCCAGAGGCTCCCAGTGGCTCCTGGAGGCTCCCGGAGGCTCCCAGTGGCTCCCAGAGGCTCCCGGAGGCTCCCGGAGGCTCCCGGTGGCTCCCAGTGGCTCCCAGTGGCTCCCAGAAACTCCCGGAGGCTCCCGGAGGCTCCCAGTGGCTCCCAGCGGTCGACCAGCGCCCCAGGCCTGAAGACATGTACTCATTGACAGTAAACACATGGCAGCAGCTTTGATATATCTCTTCTTTTTTATTTTTCAAAAAAAAAAAAAAAAAAAAACATCATCACATTTTTTTTAAACATAACAAAACATTTTTGTATTTCTGAGTGTTGGTCAGACACTCGGGGATTAATGATAATAATGAAAATCCAGTATTTGCTAATATTGTATATGCTGAACAATCATTTGATTAATACAGAAAATAACTCAGATGTATTAACGATGAAAATAATTGGTGGTTGCAGCGTTACAGTTCTCCTGTGATAGAATACTACTACCTACCCTTACGTTTTTTTTTCTGTTAATTACTTGACACAAAGAAATATTTAAAGCAACCTGATTTAAAAAAAGAAAGAAAAAACCTTTTAAATAAGGAGCTGTTCATAAACTAAAACAATTCAAGTCTTCAGGTTTTCACATGGGGACCCTTCAAGTTCAAGGGTTGTTGTTACATCTTGGTCAATGGTTGAGGTGCAGAGTTGCATAACAGGATATGAACTTGAGTCTGCAGAGACTCAGTCAGTCAGCTGGCTCCAGACAGATATCAATAGACAAATGCTTTAGAGGGACACTCAATCCTCTCAGTGGGTTTTGCAGTTTGGTTGTGTGTATGTGTGTGTGTGGGTATGTTTGAGATAGAGAGAGGGAGAAACAGAGAGAGAGAGAAATGGAGGAGGGCGACAAGGAGACAAGTTCTCTGTGTCTGAAACAGTTGGCTTTCTGGACTCAGCCCTACTGTGATCACTTGTCTTCTCGGTTGCTCTCCTAGATGTATTACTTGGCTTCCATTTTAGATATCTTCATTTATTAGGCCCTTGACAGATGGTGGGAAAACCACAATTGCATCAGCCTTGTGATAAAAAAAAAAAAACACACACACACATGCTCAAATATACACTCACAACGTTTTGCATTCAAACCAGAGAAATAGGATAGAACCACATGGTGAACATAACAAAACTGTCATTGGAAAGTGTGACTGCACTGCTGACACATGTTGGCATGGTGTATTAGGTAACTACCATAACCTTAGTCATTAACCCTTGTGACCTCTGTGACTTAGGGGGATAGTATATGACGTGTAGAGGCATAAGAGCTGGTGAATGTGACCCTTTTGAGTTTTCAGACTGTGGAAGTTCACAGACAGAGCACATAAACGGGACTGATGCACCTGGTAGTGTCAGTCTCCAGTGAATGATGTCAGTGATCCTCATCTGGCTTGGAAAATGCAGAGCAGGGGGTCGGTAAACTGCACATACCCTCCCTGCATTACTTCCTTGTTTGGATCCTACAGATCTAAAGCAAGGGGTAGAAGCAGAGACCAGAGGACGTGAGATTGACTAAATCTAGAAAACAAGTGTCATGCTATGGGAAACCACCAGGGAGCACAGTGTACTCAGAATTTATAAAATCTAAATATTTTTTTGTTCCTCACCTTTTTTCAACAAGTTCTTTGTAAGGTACATTTTTCAGATTAATTTACTAGCAATTTACCAAAGCATAAAGTCAAACAATTTGATAATGTTTGAACATATTTTGTTGATTTCATTACACAAGCACTCAAAGTCCAGCAACATTGTGCAGATATCAAAAGAGCAATGATTGCAAACTTTTCTCAATTGCAGCTTTGATTTAGTGACGTAGATTGTTACCCAGGCATTTTTAAAGGTCAGTGCAGTGCAGAGAAAGACCAACACCGATCTGAGCGACAACATCTGCGCAGACTAACAGAGAGAAACAAGCCTTCCCACTGTCCATGTTCTGAGTCTGTTCAAGGAACAGTGAGTGGGTTCACTACTTTCTCCTCAGTCAGTCTGAGAAGACAATGGCTCCTTTTTGTCCCAAAGGACAAAAGCGTGGTCATACTCTGTTCCCTTAGACAATCTTTCCTTGTCACATTTGAATTGTATGCATCGTAATGAGTTATGTCACAAGAGCTCCACAACAAGCCCATCTTAGGGAAACACTGGTGTACTTCTCCTGTAGGCCAGATCTCTCCAGTTTAGGGACACCCCTGTTTGAGTTATGCAACGGCTAATGTATATTAGCTGCTATGCCTTCTATGATGACAGAAACATGTTGAGCCACAATCATTTGTATGTTACCTGAGACAAATAACCTTGTATTCTTGTGTCAACAACTGAACTTGTTCATCAACATGTTTGACAACCTGGTGATGGTGACAGTGGCTTTAGGCATCCAGCAGCAGTGGATGCACTGCTGCAGTGGATGCTGAAGCAAACACTTGCTATACGCAAGTATACCTGCAAAAACCCTATAAACCCTGCAAAAACCCAAATGAAAGCCTGCTTTTATTGATTCAGTGCGATTGTCAAATAAACCCATTTCATGACATCTTTGACATGCCAAAGAAGAAAGGGCAAAGGTGTAAATAAAAATAATAATAGTTCCATTCCCTTCAAGTCAAGTCACTGTGTGAGCATGCACAAAGCCAGAGCCCTGGAACTGGCTCACAAAATTGTAATGCAGCATTATTCATATTATTTATTCCATCTGTGCTTTTCCTGCTTTGAAAAGTCAAAATTTCTACCATAAAAACAGTCTATTAGATGCATAAAATAATCAAATGTGAAATATTAAAGCTGCACTTACCAATGCTGTTTTGTTAACAGTAGGCCCAATCACTCTGTATACTGTCTAAAGCCTTGCTCGTATCAATAAACCCGCAATTACCACCCGACTTGGTAATTTCACTCAGCTCTAAAGAGATGTTTTAAGCATTTTACTACTTAGAGCTCAACCTGTTGCACAAAAAGAAACAGAAACAGGGGGAAGGTTTGCTGGGAAGAAATCACTACTGCTCCAGTTCTGCATGCCTTTAAGCAATGCCAGGTTAACTAGGACGTCTGTTGGAGCTGCTTGGAAGTGGAACTAAACTGAATAGAGTTTTGATTAATTAGAGCAAAAACATCCTCTCCCCACGCCCACCCATCCGCTCAGCTGTCTGGACTGCTCTCCACCTGCAGGTTTCATTCTACCACCAAACTGAATTGGTTTAGAGTGTGACTGGCATCTTCAGGCATTCTTTGTAGCTCTCCAAGAGCAGTGGGAACAAAGCCACCAGGAAACCAAGCTACAGCAGTGCAAGCACATAGTGCAAGCCACAATGAAAAGGGAGAGCAAGAGAAATATCTTACGTAATGGACAGCACAGGATATTACAGGCAAATAAATGACATAGCAACAAATTAGAAAGCAGAACAACCATTAGAACTGATGTGTTTTATGTGTTTAAAGCAACTAGGGTGAGCTGAAGTACACAAGTCTATTAAAGCCCCCCCCCTAACCAACCCGCCCCAAACACAGAACCATAACTGCACAGTTTGTTTCACATGCAATTTTGCAGTGCAGCATTAACAAATAACAAAAAAAAGAATAAATATTGTGCATATTTATTTGTTAGCTTTGTTTTTGAGTATAAAGATCATACATCTTGAATTAAAATCATCGTAGGTTATCACATACTTACCACAACTCACAGCCTCTCCACTCTAACTGCTTGGGAATTGTGCATTTGTTTTTAAACTGGAATTCAGGATTCCCTGAAAAAAAATCTTCCAACAAAATGGCCAAGCATCTATTGGAAGATCAGGCAAAATTCGCTCAAATCTCATATTTCATGTTTTACATGCAAGTTGTACATGCAAGTCTGTTTGGGCGTACTTATCTGGTTCCATCCTCCCACCAATCCACCTGCACACCCGAAGCCTGTCATTTGTGTTCACTGACTGAGCAATGAAGTGTGTGTGACATTTTACATTTCTGACTTAGCACATCTGTACTTTAAAATAGTATGATGACATAAGTATCTTTCATTTTGTTTTATGTTTTTTTTATTTTTGGAGCAAAAGAAGGGGGCTTTTGTTGTTTGTGAGACTGCATGTACCTGCAGCTTTGAAAATAAAACTGTACTAGAGTAACTACTACTACTACTATGTTTGCCTGTTTCTTGTACATTTGTAAGACATAATTCTGCTCCATGATTTTAATCAAATATCAGATGTTATTGTAGCTACTTTTAAAAAACTCATATGACATATGGATGTAATATTGGAAGAAAGGAAGTGCTGTTATTACTATAGGTTTCAGTCAGACCTAAAAAAGTACATCCAAATGAGTTCTTTTAAAATTTCTTACTTCCTGTCATTGTTGGCTTTTCTTAGTGAATGTGAGTCTTTGGACACAAGTGCCTACACACACACTAAATAGCAGTTTCCCTGCAGCACTCAGTAAAACATATCATACCTCTTCTGTCCCCTCCTGTCAATCTCCTGCACCGTTAGTTCTCTGAAGCCCTTTCTGTTTGTTCATTTTCAGTGCACTAGTGATTAGCACACCACCACAGAAGCCATTCATTCAGGTTTCAATGAGAATGACGCAAATCACTGACCTGTTTGGTGTCCCGTGTCCTGGACCTGCTTGCTTTGGACCGTGGCTCTCTTGCCTCTGCAGAGCAGCTGAGAGAGGGCCAGAACCTCCAAGTGTACCACAAGAGGTCCAATAAACCTGCCACAGTCCTTCTGAGGCCTTCCTGGCCTAATCTGAAGACTGATGTGACCTAAATATGTAACACAAGAGGTGTCGGTTACGTAATGCCTTATTTTGTGCCAAAGTGTTTCAGCAAGACCAACTGACTGAAATTATCTGAACCAAATTCTAACTGTCCATATGTCTCTGTTACATCCTCAATTCGTGCTTCAGTTCTGGTGTGTAAACATATTCAACCTAGTAATGTAAAAGTTCACCTTTGACCTGCCGAAACCCGGGATCGAACCAGGGACCTTTAGATCTTCAGTCTAACGCTCTCCCAACTGAGCTATTTCGGCATCTGTTGGTGGTTTCATTTGCTTGGTTCAAACTGTCTTCCGCCATCTATTGGTTGTTAAATATAGTGCTGCTGAATTGTGTTATCTTCCAGAACGTTTCGTTTTATGAAAAATAATTATTACAGTAATAAATCAATACCCTATTGGAAGCTTTTAAAGTAATAGTAGCTCAAAATGTACGATTCAACCCAAGAGTTATGTACTTTTAGATCCTAAACGTATGAATGAATGCTGTAAATCATTCAAGCTTCATCCACATAAAGGCTCTACAATCGCGTACTCTCATTTTAGTGTAAAACTTACCTCACAAAATGGTAGACTAAAC
Source organism: Istiophorus platypterus (assembly GCA_016859345.1). Classification (NCBI taxonomy): domain Eukaryota; kingdom Metazoa; phylum Chordata; class Actinopteri; order Istiophoriformes; family Istiophoridae; genus Istiophorus; species Istiophorus platypterus. The sequence continues at coordinate 7,596,014 of CM029117.1, forward strand.
ACACACCTGCTTTCCTGAGTATGTGCGTAATGTGCTGCATCTATAGTGTGATTTGTCAGTAAATGTCAGGTGACAGCTGAAGTGCTCTTCTCTTCTCTTTAATGGAAACAGATCCTCAAGTACAATTTCATCAGCATGTACTTTCAAAACTGCCGAAACCCGGGATCGAACCAGGGACCTTTAGATCTTCAGTCTAACGCTCTCCCAACTGAGCTATTTCGGCTTCATGTCAAGAAATGTCCCGAGTGTGTACAATCGGACGCCCAAGTGCTCCCACTAGAGGGCATTCCAACATAGGAAGTTGTTGTTGTTGTTATTATTATTATTATTAATATTATTATTATTATTGTGTGAATGAGAGGGACCCAAGTGTGTGAATGAGAGGGACCCAAGTGTGTGAATGAGAGGGACCCAAGTGTGTGAATGAGAGGGACCCAAGTGGAAGAGTGAGATTACAGGGAGAAGAGATAAAGAAGGTGGAGGATTTTAAGTACTTAGGGTCAACAGTCCAGGGCAATGGAGAGTGTGGAAAAGAGGTGAAGAAGCGTGTGCAGGCAGGCTGGAACGGGTGGAGAAAAGTGTCAGGTGTGATGTGTGATAGAAGAGTTTCAGCTAAAATGAAAGGAAAGGTGTACAAAACTGTGGTGAGACCAGCGATGCTGTTTGGTCTAGAGACAGTGCCACTGAGGAAAAGACAGGAGGCAGAGCTGGAGGTAGCAGAGATGAAGATGTTGAGGTTCTCTCTGGGAGTGACCAGGATGGATAGGATCAGGAATGAGTACATCAGAGGGACAGCACATGTTAGAGGTTTTGGAGATAAAGTCAGAGAGGCCAGACTGAGATGGTTTGGACATGTCCTGAGAAGAGATAGTGAATATATTGGTAGAAGGATACTGAGTTTTGAACTGCCAGGCAGGAGGCCTAGAGGAAGACCAAAGAGGAGGTTTATGGATGTAGTGAAAGTGGACATGAAGGTAGTTGGTGTGAGAGAAGAGGACGCAGAAGACAGGATTAGATGGAGGACACTGATTCGCTGTGGCGACCCCTAAAGGGAAAAGCCGAAAGGAAAAGAAGAAGAAGAAGAAGAATATTATTATTATTATTATTATTTCCCATCCTTTTAGCAACAAATACTCGAGCCTTTTTAATCTAGTTTCTAAAAGCTTTCTTCAATTAAAAGGTCTCATGTCAGACCGATGTGAATACACTCTCTTGAAACACTATGTGAAACACTGCTCTTACAATGTTTTGTAATATCACTGGACGGTATGTTCAGGGTAAAGTTAAGGTTCTTACATAACACACATGAATGTGAATTCAAACCTACAAATTCCCTCACATAAAGCACATCACTTTTTATTGGTTTAGTGTGTTTCACATGCAGTCTCTGAGCAACACAGAACCCTGTGCATGGCTCAAAAAGTCAGACATGATAATGTTGAAATCTGGTCCAAGTTTTAAATTAACTTTATTGTCATTTTATTCACTGAATACAATAAAATGCCTTTTTTTAATCTTACCTTAAAGAGGTAATTGCAGGGGGTAAAGACAGGTAAAGACAGGGGGTTACAAAATGTCCTGCAAAGAGTATTTATGGGGCAGATTACTCACCAGCTTCATTGCAGAGATACTGGGAGACAGTGACAATACTAAATACAGCTACAGCTTTATATTGCAGCCTAAAAGGGCCAGCAGCACTGTTTTTTAACTGCTCTGTTTGTGCACTAATAATAACCATACCTTTGGGGAACTGAAATTAAATGTGACCTTAATTCATGACCGAAAACTTAGCTTTTAAACACAAGAGGCTGCCATACATTCTGCCAGACAGTAAGGGAGCAGGGAGTCCACAATGGAAGAGGTCAGCCGTGGTGCTAAAGCATTACAGATGCGGTATTTGTGGCAGATGTTGAAAGGAGGGTAGAGAGACCCTACTTATCTTCTTAGGTATTTTCTATGTCCACTAAAAGGTCTGGCAGTTTCAGCTGATGTATTTCCAACTATGCCACATTTAGTGTCTAGAATTACTCCAACAATGTACAGTTGTTTGGAAGAGGACTGATGTTAAAATCAGCAGAAGAAACTGTTCAGTGTACCCCCAGTTAATGCATCATCACAATATGAGCCTCTAATGTCCACTGTACGTTCACTACTGTACGTTATCACGCTGTTTGCCTCCCAGTGGGGTGTCCTGCGTCTTTTCAGTACTACACATACTCTTCTTTCCATTAAGCTTTAAAAATGCTTTGCTGTTGTAAAATCAAAATAGTACTCTACACAAGTAAGCCGTGCAAAGAACACAAATATAGCCCAGAGTGTTGGTTCCTTGCACCACAACAATGAGTAGACTTTGTCTGAATCTACCCTGTATACTTTTACACAAATACATTTTGAATTAAACTGTGAAAAATGTAGCTTACTACTTAAAGAATGCAAACTTTTGCACTGACAGAGATCATCAAAGTGCATCTTCTGTTCTGTGATGTCCTTTGACTATACTTGACAAACAATCAAAATCTCTACACTGTTCTTCATCTTCTTTCTTTTTCAGCCAAACTTGATAGCGAGGAAAAAAATTGGCTGGAGTATGCCAAGATTTTCAGATTTGAGGTTGCTTACCAGCAGACCCACGTTCCTGTATCTGTATCTGCATCTGCATGTGTTCTGTTCTAAGGATTTGACTGTTTGCCAATTTTGGACATCAGATGAAATTTTACTGGCTCTGAGTTAAGAAATGTGACTATTTGCTTGAGTGAGCTTCAGCCACAGAGCATTTTTGCTCAGTGCATCAGTTCTATCTGAAAAAAAAAACGATTTCTTTCAGCAAATATCTTACATAAACTCTTCCATGACATCTTATGCTTACCTGATGCTTTCAATCCTGTTCTGGCGACAAAATGCTGGTTTGACAGCTCTGCCAATAAGACTGACTCTGTCTTAGGGACAGGGAGCATCTAGTTAGATCATGTATTAACAAGCTAGTACTTTGAAAACTGTGTTTGCTTATTTTCAGCTAAGTTCAGCTGTAATTTCTAAATTGTCTTTATCAGAAATTTGTACCTGTATGATCATAATGTGACTGCAGCATCGTGACTTACACAAACAGAGGCAATTTCATTAAAAAGATCTCAACCCCTGCCGAAACCCGGGATCGAACCAGGGACCTTTAGATCTTCAGTCTAACGCTCTCCCAACTGAGCTATTTCGGCTTGTGGCCAAGTTTTGTGATGCACTGTCTTATTTCCTACTTTAGAGGTCGCACTCGAGTTCTGAGTCGGCCGACAGCGTCTGAAATTTAAAGATCATTTCGTTTTGAACCAAAAGTTGCCTAAAAATTCCATCAATTATCCAAAAGGAGGAGTAGCGGTTCCCGGACTGATTACTCACTCGGTTTAAGTGCTGCTGATTTACTTTGCCCTGCAGGCTTCATCCCACGTGGTTGACCTTCCTTTTCCTATACTGCAGAGGACTAGAGCGCCTCCCACGAAGCCCACGCAAAGTTTCTGATCAGCCGGCAGCTTTTGAATCAGCGTGTACAGTGTAACTCACTGGGTGGAGCATGACATGAACAGTGCCAGGTAAGCGATCAGTGCCCACTGAGGGCACCTATACTGCAACATGGATGCATCCACCTAGCGCCCAAAGCGTGGCTCCTCATCAGAAAGGATATATGCAGTTCGACAGCGAAGGTAGATTTTATAACAGTGCTAAAATTAACACATATGAATGGCACCACCTACCCACTTTATTACTGGCCTTGCTCTGATTGTTATAAGTGAGCACACAAACACAAACAGCATAACGTGCAAGAAGCAGTGTCTGTTCGACAGAGGATTGCAAAAATCAGTGTGTTTTTTTAATTGAAACATTATATGGTGTATGGTGCATGGTGTAATTTTCCAGGAGGACATGGTGTTCCTTAGCTCAGCAGTATATCACTGTGTCCCTTCAGGTACAGAATATATGATCATGTGAGCTATGTGTACAGACTTGTGCATTGTCCCAATGAGTTTCCTCTGGGGATTACCAGGATTTTTAGCTAGATGAAGCCTGGGAACCCCCTGGCCCTGGGCTTTTTTTTTTTTTTTAGTGTGTTGTGTATTTTTTAGTAGAGCAACTGTACTATATGTTCCGTTCTGATAGAATTCATGTGTGCTGTTTGCTAAGGTCACAAGCAAGGAGTAAAAGCAGAAAATTTCGTCTTCAATATTTCATATTTATTGATTCAATTAAATTGAACTTTGCATGTAATACATTCACATAAAAACAACAGCATGGAGAAACCTATAAAGATAGGGAATTCTTGGTGTACATACAGTGAAACAAACTAGGATGTGTAATGTGAGATATATCTATATCTATATAGATATAGATATCTATATATCTATATATCTATATCTATATAGATATATAGATATCTATATCTATATCTACAAATAGATATAGATATAGATTAAGATATATAAAAAAGTGTGTATGTTTGTGTGTGTATGTGAAGTGCGAGTACAATATTTAAGCAGTGAACACACAAGCAGGTACAACAAAGTCAACAGCAAACACTGGTCCTATTAATACTCTCACCAACCTGTCAGTGTTCATTGTAGTGAAAGTTGCTCTCTTGTGTTTGGTGGACACTGAGGTTGAGTTGACCCATGGGACCAGATGTCTGAGTGTAGACAGAGACAAGCCAGCTGCAGCTGAAACACTCCTCTAGTCTAAAAAAAGTCAGTCTATGATCACATACAGAGCAAGTGACTTGTACTGTGGTCTTCACATGTAGCAAAATTCAAATATTATCAATATTTACGTCATGTACATGAGTGTTATTTCAGATGTGAACTGCATACTTTCAGCATGTCAAAACCAAGCCACAGGGACACCTTAAATATTATGCAATCCCTAACAGTAGACCTGCAATTAATACCATTGAAGACAGTTATTTTTGAGATTGGCGTTTTAGTGATGTCCTGGACTGCATTATTTTAAAGACCTCCTGTTATTTTGTCCATCACCCATCCATTTTACAGTGTCATCGTAAGTAGCTACTTCAAACAACCCATAATTAATTTAACACCTGATAAATCACGAGATAAAAGTCTTTTTTACAGTTTAAAGCCACAGTCAGACATTTTGGAAAATAAATTTATTGATGATGAGACCAATCTCATGTTTGTAGGGTTATTATGAAGCTAGAACCAGTGGCCAGTTAGCCTAGCTTAGCATAAAAACTGGAAATAGGGGAAACAGCTAGTCTGGCTCTGTCGGAGAGTAACAAAATCCAACTACCAAAACCGTCTGAAACTCACTAATTAACACATTATATCTAATTTGTTTAATCTGTAGAAAAAAAAATTAGTGGAAAAAATGATATTTTTTTCTGGACAGAGCCAAGATGTCAGCTTACCAGTTTCCAGTTAAGCTAAGCTAATGTAACCATCTGCAGCTGTCACCCCATATTTACCACTTAGACACATGAGCTTTATCAATCTGAACATCTAACTCTCTGTAAGATAACAAATGAGTGTATTTTCCAAAACATCAGTCTATTCCTTTGAATGATATGTTTACCTTCTCCCATCCCATCAGCGAAACACCAACAAGATATTACACTATTTGGAACAAATTGGGGAGCAAAAGAGTTTTATTTAAATCAAGGAGCTTTTCAAGATTTTATATAAACACTGTAACATTTGAAGATATAATAACTAGAGCTAAAGCAAAACTGCATTATTTCACTCTTTAATTGTCCTTAGATTTGTGCCTCACCTGTTCTTTGTAGACCGACCCCCCTCCTATACTCTGACACATTTCCATCTCATCTTCATATTTCATGTGACAGTCACTGTGTCTTCAGAGAACACAACACAACATCTAGCCAAACTCTCAGAAATAAGGCAGAGACAATAAAAGTACATTCAAAGAATATTTATGTGTTTGTATAGTATCAACATTTTTAAAAGCTGAGTGATTGATCGAAGCAGAGATCAGATTATCTGCTAACTAAACACATTCTTTGGATCATCCTCATACAACCCCATATGTAAACGGACATCAGTATTTGACAGAGTGCAAATTATATACAGGTGTGCTTTGTTGTTGTATGGTTTTCTTCGGCTGCAAAGGCTGTGCACACTGTAGTGATGACAGCATCCTGCTTCCACTGCTGCCCTGGGTGAAAGTTAGCTGTGTTAAGCATGGGTTTACTGCTGGTGGTAAAACATCTCCCCAAGGTGGAAATATGTTTTTCCCATTTCTTACACCGGCTTCATGCACCAGTGAGTTTCCTAATGAAGAAACTTACAGTAGTAAGCAGTGCAAGTCTCACAGGGCCTCTGCCAGGCAACGGTCAGTACCCTCACTTGCTTCCAGCCGCACCTGCCGGCTGGTTTTTCTGTTTTCCACCCAGGAGTTGTGTATGACAGTGCCGCCAGGTGAAGGGTCTACTTGGAGAAGGGACACCACCCTCTTTTTAACCTTGGCACGGAGGGCACGGCGCAGCTTCTGTCGAGTGAAAGCATAGAGCAGAGGGTGGGAGACAGTGGTGCCATAACCTAGGGCTAGGAACCAGAGGCGCAGGCTGATCAGGGCATCACTGGGGCCAATGCCAAGGATTAGCATATTGGTCACGGAGAGAGGAGCCCAACAACCCAGGAAGGTGGTGATGATGATGAGGGATATCCTGAGCACTCGCCTCTGGCGCTCTCGCCGATCCCTGTGTCGCCGCACTGCCCTCCGCAAGGCAATGATGGCTGACACGGAGGCCTGAACACCCATGGTGGTTGGCATTGGGGTGGCTGCACCCGCGTCAGAGGTGACCAGCGGAGCAGATGAGGAGAGGGCAGGGGGGGAGGTAGCTGTGGGGGTAGGGGAAGGGGAAGGAATGAGGGGAGGGTGGCTGACCTGTTTAGTACCATCTGTGGTACACTGCTCCCCGCCTACCTCCACACCATCGATCACTCTGAGCCCTGGTTTCTTTTTTTTTTGTCTCTTGTGGTGCCTGCTGCAGGAGGGGCCCCTGAACCGCTGGCTCTTCTTCATATGGGAGCCAATACGGATGTTTAAAGCCCTCAGTATTCTGGAGTAGGTGAAAAGCATGACTGCCACGGTTGTGAAAAAGATGGGTACCTGCAGGATGAGATGGCAATACATACCCAGGCCTGTGTGATAGCCTTGCCCACCGATACACAGCAGTGTCCGGTTATGCCATGCTGGTACCATCGTGGCACTGATGCTGTGTGAGGACAAAGAAGAGGGTGCCACCAGCCCTTTCTTCTCTGATCCCTCTCCACTGGACCACTGCACCTCCAAGAATGGGATAAAAAACACAGCTACTGATGTGACCCAAACAGCAGCCAGGAGCAACGCCGCTCTGTGTGTTGTCAGCAGCCTGTTGGCTGGCCGTACTGAAATGTCATATCGGTCTAAGCTGATAACCAGGATGTTGATGGCTGTGGCGATGCTGGCAAAGGTGACACAGGCTTCATGGAAGCAGCAGAGCAGGGCCAGGTTTGGTCCTGGGGGGAGCAGCACGACCACCAGAGTGAGGGGCAGACACAGCACACACACCACCACATCCAGCACGTGCAGATTGACAGTCACCATATTGCTCACTGAGTCCACCAAATTGGATTGAGAGCAGTAGAGCACCAGCACTGTCAGGTTGCTGCTGAAACCCAATACCAGCTCCAGCATGAGGAAGGCTGTGAACGACACCTGGAAACCAAGTGAGTATGGCATGGACCAAGAAGGGGTATTTCCGGACGAACCCCCTCCTCCCTGCTCCTGAAGGACTCCCTCCACGCCGGCCACCGTCCCAACCCAGTCAGGGGTGGCTGGGCCTGAGGTGTAGCTGTCAGTCTCCATGATGATCTCTCAGTCCACATATATTGTATCTGTCACACTGCTGATGAGCTCCCAGGATACACAAGGCTGAGCCTGCATGATGCAGGGATGAATAACAGCTTGATGACAGTGCTGGGGAGACGGGAACACAATGCAGACAGATGAGAAATGAACTGTGGTGGGGAGAATCAAAACATATTATTCTCTCTCTAGCATGTCAGACATCTGTAATGCAGAGATCATCCATCTATCCATCTATCTTTCTGTCTAATATATATACACATATATCAATCCTGGCATCTGCACATTGAACAGGTGCTGCATTATACATAAGTCCAGCCTCCAATCATTCTCCTATCAGTGTCTCTACCATTTTGGCTCAGCCACGACCTGCACACAAGCTGTCAGAACCACAGGCCACCACAATACCACTAAAGTGTAGTGGGAGCTCAGGGGAATGGGTAAATTAAATGAAGCAGTGGTAATCGGACCCACAGGCAATCAACTGCTCTCTCAGTGGATCAGTAAGAACGACACATTCAGCAACTTACACTAAATTGGTCATGATCACTGCTCTGCCAGCTGTACCTCATGATTAATTTAAAATACCTCTACTGCCAAAGAAGCGATTTACTAAGTGATGGAAGGTTTCGGCCAAACTGATGACTAATTAAGTTAATTCACTTTAGTATCTGAGTGACATCTGAAGAGTTAATTCACTAAAATATACGATGGAAGGACTTCAAGGAATAGCTGCAGAAGACAACCAAAGGTAAACATCAATTATAATGCAAATGTCATTAATGTGATTAAAAACAGATACAGAAAAGTTTTACCGAGGCACATTTGTAAATTAAGAGAACAGCTCAGCATTTTGGGATAAAAAAAAAAGAAAAAACTGATATAACTGAAAGGAGAAGGTGCTTAGGTCAGCCTAGCACAAGGACTGGAAGCAGGGGGACTGGAAATTCAAAAACATGTCTACCAGCACATCTACAGCTCACTAACTAACAGCTATCTCATTTGTTTGATCTAAATAGAATTAAAAAATGTAGGTTTTAGGGGAAGTTATTCACAACAGTTTGCAGTTCATATGAGTGCAAATAAATTCTCGAAGAACTCTTGAAGCACATTTATTTGTGTTTCTTCACTTTACAGGCCCTTCTCCACTTGTGTTTAAAACAAATAATGATGTAAACAGACCTTTAACAGCATCAGAAAACAATAACTTATATCTGTTTTTTTCCCAGGGATAATTTGTGTAAAAGGTAAGTGAGGGAGTGTTGGTGTTGGTGTTGGTGTTGGTTATGGGGATGGTGATGATTATGTTGATGTCAGTGTCGATGTCGATGATGACGATCAATTCATTGTTTTCAATCCTGGTATCGGGGATGGCACCTTCAGCTCTTCTTTAATAACATCTTAAATGGTATTAAAAAAACAGTCACTCTGTCCAGTTACAAGTTCTGGCTACACTTCAATATCTGGATCCAAACAGTCAGTCGGGACTAGTGTCAGCTGCTGTTATTCTGTACGACAGCTTTCGGTTCATTGGTGAATTTTATCCCATTTTTTTCACAGCTTATCAGTACTGGTATGCACACAGACAGTATCTCATGATCCACAACCACAAGATTAATGGCAGCGTGTAAAACACAGTTGCTCGTCATTGATTAGAGGGCAGCTACTGATTGCCCATGTGGGAAATCAATCGAATGATTAAATTCTCAGCTTCCTATCCCCTAAATTCATCAAGAGGTGGAAATGTCAGCATTAAGTGTTTAAAACATTTGACGATGAACTTATCAGTCAAGAGCAGAGGGAAAAAAACTATACAACTAATCGGCGCTCAACTACCAACCTCTGCACAACTCCACTCTGGCAACAAGACATGAGATTGAGTGATGGACTCATTTTCTCTGTTTCTGTTTCCATGGCAACCACACTAGAAGGGACTAGATTAATGAGGGCACAGGTGCTGTAGGATTGAAGTGTGCAATACCAAGCTCTTTGGTGACACCACGCTATTGACAGTGAGATGGTTGTGTGATATAGTTAAAGTACCTCGTAGTTTTAAAAGAACAGAGCTGACAATATGTCACATTCCCATGGAAAAAAGATGAAGGAGGCCAGAAACGCTTGTTGATCTATTGAGTTGTGTTTTAGAATATCAACAGGAAGGTGTAGCGATAAAACCCTCTGTGACTGCTATACTGCCTCTAATAATCCATATTACAATACGAATACTTGTCTGTTGCCTTTCATGTGTTCCTGTTTTCCCTGGGCAATGCAAACAGCAGCATGCGGGAGGAAGTGGAAGTCCCCTAAGAAGAGCAGCACTCCTCTTTAAACTATCTTCAGTAATACAAGCAAATTGTGAACATCATGGAAACAGGAGGAAAGTTTCTATGACACTGCCTAATCTAGTGAGGAAGCACTTGGCAGATATAGATTTATGGTTTAGTTTAAAACTGTAAGAACAGAGACATCGCTTGTGGATGTAAGTGGAAATGAAAGGAGGGACACTGGGGAAACCAGAGTGGAAAAAAAAACATCAGAAAAAAACAGCAAGTGAAGAACTGGTGGCGTGCATGAGCACAACCATGAAGTCGCTTTGCTCAGCTCATGTTGGGGGTTTCCGGCTGATCCGATCAGGAGTAGACTGAGTGCCACCAAAGGCTGGAATTGGGAAGGAGTGAAGATAAAGGGGCAGAGGAGGTTCGGATGGAAGCTGGACAGAAATGAAAAAGTACATTTTTGGAAAAGTAGTGGATTCTTGTTTAAAAGCGAGCGTGCGTCACTTGTAAGTAGGACATCTGAAGCACCCGCTGGAGAGCTGAGATTATAGAAAATGGCTGAGTGAGGGGAGGAAGTAGAAAAGAAGGGTGAGCCAGCAGCACTGACAAACAAGATGTCCCAGGGAGCAGAGGTGGCAGCTTTTTTCCTCTCTAAAGTCTTACATCAGCCTTCCCCTTACTGCTGCTGGTTTCCTGGTTGCCTCCAGTCCCCAACAGACAGCCTCAGTCCCAAAAGACTCCCCTCATGATTGCCTGAATGAAAAGCTCTATAATGGCTGCACAGGTTAGACTTTTAGCACAGGAAACATCAACAGATATTGCCAATCTCAAAGCCCCAGCATAAAAAGCAAACAGAAAGAAGGAGAGAGAGTCATATTCATTGAAAGGCAAAGCAGCTGATGGAGAATGGAGCTCTGTATGATACATAGGTTTCCCTGTAATATGGGGATTAATGGTTTTGCGATGCTGAATTTATATGCATTAAATTTCGTGAGGTTTGGTATTATTTTCATGAAGCTATTCAATAACATTGGTTTTCTACATGTACTGCTGTTCAATCTCTTGGAAATTAAAAGGTTGAGCTGGAAAGGGCATTCACATGAAGCAGAAGTGTGAAAAATCAATCAATAGGACCCTGTGATGACCCAAAGTTTCTCATGTCCGACCCTGGAGAGCACTGTCCTGTTTCACGCTGTTCTTTATCCACAAGCTGGTTATTGAAAAGGTTCTGCCTCTTGAATCTGAGTGATCTCAGGTTTGTTTTCACGTAGGTCCTGCAAGGCATTGTTTGGAGTGTATAATCAAGTTGCATTTCTTAAGATGGTTTTCTAATTAAGTCATCATGGTGATGCATTTAATATGGTAGTACTATCCCTGTAACAATTTCTCCTTTTAAATTAGGTCAAATGTGAGAGTGATAATACATTTTCCTCTGAATATCTGGAAATGAGACCCAACAAATCCTATGTGAGTTTTCTAAAGATGTTAACACTGGCACCTAATTTTCACATTTGAATCCTTAATTCAGGGTCTTCTGAGAGTCAGAGGGTAAAGGAATAGTTTGACACTTTGTGAAATACACTTATTTGTTTCCTTTCTGAGTGTTAGATGACAGTTAGATGAGAAGATTGATATCACTCTCAATATGATGCTACCACCAGCAGCTCATGAGCTTGGCTTAGCATCAAGACTGGGACCAGGGTGAAAAAGCTAGAGCAGAGAAGTTGTGCATTTATAACAGAGTTCAAACGGGACAAACACTTAACTTATTGTAAAAAAAAAAAAAAAAAAAGGAACCGTAAACTCCCAAACTAATGTATATGTGACGTACCTTTCATTTCTGAGCAAATTTTATTGTTTGATGAAAAAATTTATCTTATTCCTGGTCATATCTGGTTACAATTAAAGCTTAATATTTTCAGTGCAAAATTCAAATATTTATACATATGCAATATGTAAACATGAATTTTATTCTGCACAGCACTTGACATAACATCTGGGTCCTAATCCCTAATCCTTTGTTTTTGATTCAGTTGGGACGAGTGTTTCTGTCCTTTATTTCAATCTCATTTTAGTTCTATTTATATGTAAATATTTACAAGTTGTAATAGGCTATTTTTTATGTAACCTGTTTATGGATGCTTGTTTTGATGCCTCGTGATCCCTTTAATGCCTACCAGCAAACCAACTTTTTTCATGACAATCAAATTCAAAAACTTCAACAATTTAGGGGCTATACATTAGATAGACATTGATTTAGCTGCTATCTTATTGGACACAAATAACAGTATATTATTTCTTCTTCTAATATTTTGAACCAAAATTCATCAAGCACATATGAATTTCTCCACTAACAGTAGTCCCTATAGATCAGATCGCAGTGTCACAAGTCATGTTGTTTTTTCACTGAATGGACAATATGAGAGCAAATCCTCCTCTTGTTTTGCTCTGATTCTGCTCATCACTATTGGCTTCTCCTTCTAAACAGTCAGACGTGAATTCAACAATTTAGGTTCGGTTCCCTGGAGGGTTGCAGGAAATCACTTCAGGAAATCAGTGCTGGTTTAGGAAACGTGCAATACATTACATGGTCTGATAATAGATACATTTTTTACTTTACCTTTCATCAAAGTTTAAGGCGGAAAGCTACACCACATTCAGAGCCACCTTTTTCCATAAACAATCTAACCGATGCTCCACAACCTTCCTCTGCCGTAGGAAGCTAGAAAGCGTGTGACAAGAGACTGTATAGCATGTATAATTGAACAGCTACGCACAGTTCCCAGAAGCAGCAGCACAAAGATTAAAAAGATGAATGGCAGTCATGATAATCTCGCTGTTCCTTTGAGACAAGCTGATGTAACAGGTTGTCAAAATGATATGTAGTTAGAAGACAGTAATGCAGAAATAAAGTACATGAATAGTCATGGGGAACATACTTTAATGTAGAAAATTTGATTTTTATCAACTACACTACAAAATGATTTTATGGCTGGATCAGACTGTTGGCAACATGTGTTCAATAATGTTAAGCCTTTGCTCCCAGTGGCAACCTAAGCAGAACCAGAGTGATAACACTGTGTGATTAGGGTAATGTGAGAAAGTTACTTCTTAAATGTATCCTGCTGGAAATAATTAAGCCCTGCTAGTGGCTCCGTGAGGCTGTGATTACTGTGTAGGCACAGTGTTGCTTTAAGCTAAACACTAAAGTGGGCATGCTAACATGCTTACAATGACAATGCTAACATGCTGATGTTTAGCCATGTTCACCATCTTGTTTTAGTGTATCATCATGCCAAAGCTTCCTAAGTCTGGTGATCTCCATCATTGTGTACTGACATAGAGCCGCACTACTAGAGAGGCTACTGGCAAGATTAAAACTTTCTCTATAAGCTAAAAACGTGTTTCTCATCACAGGTATCCATAAATTTCTCTTCACCTGACACATGAGTGCCATGAACTCCATATCCTAAACCATCAGTGAGTTATAGCAGCAAGATAATTCATTTGGATGCAAAGTTATGCATCGGGGTGCCTGAAAAATCTAATCAGAACATCAACACAACCCGGGAAACCTTGTGGAGAAGTAAGTATGAAGTTTGTCATGGCCTGCTGTTGAGAGAGTCAGATGTCACTGTGGTGACAAGACAGAAAAAGTGAATGATCAGAATGGGCATTTAATGATCCTATTTCGTTGTAAGGTACAGTATGTGCAATGAAATTGTAATCCCATTACAGATACTTTCAGGTGTTTTTTGCAATTACTGAAATAGGAGAGCTGTTTAAAAAAAAGGAAAAAGACTTTTCTACCTTTTTCTGAGCTTTCAGGAGTCTGATCATTCCCCCTTTTGTGCCAAAAAAGGCAGCTTCAGTCACTTATCAAGAAAATGCCACCACAAAGCTTGTCAGAGCTTTGATTCTCACAAGACATTAATTAAGACAAAGCAGGAGACAAGAATAGAAACGACAGCATTCAAGCCCAAGAATCTGTAGTGTGAGGGAGTGGATAACGACAAAACAGAAAGGCTGGAGCCGTAAGAGCACAGAACATGTATGTACCCTCTATACAATGAACACCCACCAGTATATGTGTGTGTGTGTGTGTGTGTGTGTGTGTGTGTGCGAGTGTGTGTGCACGAGTGTAAATAGACTCCCTATTGAGACATCAGTCTGTCATTTGAGCGCTTTCTCCAGTCACCATGTCATGATGGAGACAAAATGTCATGTCAGAGCAGAACACTCTCAGACCACTGCCCATCCTCAGCGCAGCTGACCTGGAAGAGACCAAGACACACACGGGCCGTTTATATTAGTATGTTCATGCACAAGCATATGCACATGCATGCACACGCACAGTTAGATGTGCAACAGGACACCTGCTGAGTCTGATTGGTCTTGTAAGCACAGGTGAATACTGAGAAGAAGAAAGTCTCTTCTGATGCAACAATGGAGTACATTACATAGTTGTGAATATAGGGATTAGTTCCTTGCTGGTAGATTAAATGTAGAACAAATACAGGTCACATACAGAATTCCTTAATGACTCTGACCTCTAGTCAGCTGTCTGCCTTTAACATGCCGTAGTGCACTGAATCTGTTAAAGCAGGGGCATGAGTCAGACCTTGAATTGTATCCACGATTACTATACCTGCGTTTACCGTTTTCAAAATTAGTATCATCATATCAAGTGTTACCAAGTGCAGTAGACATTATAAATGTAAATAAATGGCTCTGTACCAGTATATATGCCAGTTTTATACAGTTATCTGTTATGAGAACTAAAACCTTGAGATGTGATTGCATATGACTGTGCAGCCCAATTGATACATCACTGTATATTCAGATGTATATTCAGTTTTAAAAGAATAGTTTGACATGTTGAGATATACACTTACAGGCTTTCCTGCTGAGATTTAGATGAATCAAACTAATATTTTAAGTTTATGCTTCACATGGTGAGACAAGATTTTTTTGTAATGTATAATGATGCAGCTGGAGGAATTTAAGTTGATTCCTCTCTAGCAGATAGAACAAAATGTTTCCTGTATAATGTGACTCAATAACCTAAAACACACACCTGAAGCATAAATGTTGTTGTTTTCTTCTTTTTTAAAACTGATGCTTTGTAGGAGATAGGTTACATTAACTCTATAGTAACTTCATAAAAAGTCATTGTTTGTAGTGATGTTGCATTTTATTCCATTACATTGTTTATATACAATACCAACAGTCTTTACAACCATAAATTAATTAGTGTTTATTAGTGCTGTAGGGCTGCTGTATGGGCTTGCGTTGGATTTTAGATGTATTTATTTTTTTGTGTCAAAACTCTGTTTGTTCCACTCTTGATGGTTATCACCCTGTCACCCTGTCACCATGCGCAGCATTTTTTTAAACTCGAGAATTCATAGTTTATGCCCTCAAAAATATTTAAAAATCTGTACATTGCAAAAATAAGATGCCAGTCTTAGATAAAGCAACAGGTACAGTTTATTTATTGTATGTGGTCTACTTCACTGCGTGGGCACAAGCAGGCTAACAGATTTTGCCTTACTCTGATTGGTTTACTAACCCTCTTCACAGCGTTTTTACAACCCTTAATTGTGGCTGCAGTTAGAGCTGCATCCATACTTTCTGCACAGAAATCCAATTATCATTTATGGTCAAGTCATAAATATTTTGGCTCATTTCACAATCGAGCTGAGGAGCAGCTGGAAACCCCAAGCAGGACAGCATGAAATATGGAGAAATACAGAGAGTACTCTAAGAGAGAGAGACAGAGGCAGAGTAGAATCAAGCATAAACTCAGCTTTTTTTAGAACTTCTTTAGGAGACTGATTTTTAGTGTACTGTACATTCATCTTTACTTGATGGCTAAAGAAGATCCTAAGAGACCATTTGTGCACACAGTAAGTTAGTGAACCTATTTCTGTTTAAGTCATTGATCAGAATACACTTGGTATTGGGAAATAAATCCATTAATCAGGACAACTTTACAGATGGTGGACAGGCAATTCAGGTTTGAGCAAATTATCCAGGCTTTGAGGGCCTTTGTGTTGTCCTGTTACCTTAATTATTTATCGCTGAGTAGAAATATAGACCTGAAATAGCCAGCCATTGAAGACCTAAACTCAGGGAGGAGGCAGAAAGAAGAAAAGGGGGGAGGGGGGTAAAGAGGAGAAAGAGAGAGAGAGAAAAAAACAAGGTAAGAGGTTTGTGCTACAACTGACAGATGCTGAACAGAAAGCCCCTTGGTGAAAAATGATGAGTCTGCTCAACTGCAGAAGAAGGCAATTAGTAAAAAGTTAATCCATTTGTGTGTGAGCTGGCAGCAGCAATACAGAGAGGGGATGATGATGTATTGACACGAACACACACACACACACCCACACACACACAGGCTTCCTGACTTTATGCATATAGCAGGATTTGGTTCCATTTGTTAATGTTCACAATCAAAGCCCTGTACAGCAAAACACAGCGACGATGTGGCGGAGATACAGCTCACACTCCAAACACTTTCATCAAGACTTCTCCCTTCTTCTCTTTTTTCTCCTCTAACCCGCAATGTTACAACCCCCCCCCCTCCCCAAACACACACACACATCCTTTACTCCCCATCTCGCCTGCTGTGTCTTGCAGCATTTAGTTTTACAGTTTTTCTTCTTTCTTCTTTGTGTGTCCCTATTTTTGGTTGTTCATGTTCTGTAACAAACTGTTGCTTTGATGCACAGCTGATATAGAAAAAGCATGTGGATTGTATGAGAGTATAAACCTGATTTATGCAGTTCTGTTGGGGCAGATAGCAGTTCTGAGATGCTGAGCAGCATGTTGTCCCATTTGACAAAACTGCAATGCAAACTGCTCATCTCACTGAACTGTCTAACTGCATATGGTTTACAGAACACATCTCAGCATAAATACTAAAATATGAATAGCAAGTAATTATGCCGATTATGTCTCAGTTTGTCACTCGGTCTAAAACATGAAAGAAAATAATGAGTAATGCCAATTAGAAGCCCAAGGCGATGTCTATAAACAACCTGAAACCCAACGATGTTCAATATTCAGTCTTGGAAGACTAGGATAACAATTCACATTTACAAAGCTGGAACCAGATAATTCTTCTAAACTTGAGTCATTTGGCAGGTATCAGAAGTGTGGCAGATAAATTGTAGATCAGCTGGTTGATTTCATTTGATGACAACATTTTGGAAAGTCAAATTCAATTTCATTTAAAGGTAAAATGTACATAGATGTAGTAATTTCAAAGGGTAAAATACCTAAATTAGATCTTCAACAGGCCAGTTTAAGTCCCTAAACGTTGCTCATTGGCCATTTAATTTAATGAAACAGAATTTAACTCTTTAGGTTCTCTCCCTAAGATTGCAAAAGAAGGGGGGGCAGAGATCATTCAAAAATAAACGGACACTGAAAGGCTGAGAGAATAGATTAGCAGAGGTTTATGGCATTTAAAAGATATTTTAAGGCATGTTTGTCCCCTAGGCTGCTGGCACACACAACAAAACACAAATGCAAAACATCACCCTCTCTCTCTCTCTCTCTCACACACACACACACACCATCCAAACACACATCCACGCTTTGATGTACAGTATACATGGCGAGATGTTTCCAGCGGACTGCAGCGAGGACTCCCCCAGGAGCGTGGGAGAAACACACAGCCTCACAGCCCGTAACTGTGTCAAGCACCTACTCCCACACACAGCCCGAGGTTTCTAATAAAACTCAGGTTCCTCTGCTAAATCGATATTTCGTGGAGCTCGGTGCGCCAAACAGCACAGGGCGGTGCGCTATGCGCTGCACCTTAGGGATGCGAGAAGCCATCCTTGGGCTGAATAAAGTTGGGTGTAATATGCATTAAAAAGAAAACGCTTACAGTTTCGAGGATTCTGCAGAATATCCACACGATATTTCATGCACGTGGATTATACTTACACTGCGTAAAAGTTCACTTAAGACCGTTTTCAAAAACAAAACAGATTTCATGACATTTTTTAACTGCACGTTCCCTATGATGCCATAATGAAAGAGCGGTCTCTTTTTTTAACTGGTAACATAAGTTACTGCTGGACTGGCTTGGTGGCGTTTACCTGCGCGCCAACATCTCGCCGAGCGCTGCGCAATCCGCTCTAAAATGCCTCTGTCAGAATAACGGCTGCACGAGTTACTACGGGCTCAAAACAAAACACAAAACACATGGAGTCTTTTGCAGAAACTGCACACTTACCTCAGCGGTCCATGTCCGCAGCCTGCACGAGTGTGTGTGTTGATGTGGAGGGTCCTTTCCTTCTGTCCTGTGGAGCAGCCGGGCGCACGCTCAGCGGCAGCGGCGGCGGCGGCTCCACCGGGGGCCACTGGGAACAGCAGCGCTCAGAGGGACGGACACACGGCTGCGCTGTCCGCAGACGGAGCTCCGGCGGCTGCTGCACCCGCGGGACCCTGCTGTCAGGATGACTTCGGCTGAGAAGGGAGGGAGGTGCCCGACTCTGCGATCAAGGTCATTCAGATCGAAACACACGTGCGACTTAGGCTTGTCTGTTGGTGATTTGTCTTTGAGCTAGAACTAAATGTAAATTAGCATTATTAAATGGAAGGGGGGGGGGGGGTTAACTTAATAAAAATCCAAATTTTGAATGTTTCTCAACTGTTTATCCCTCTGCGCTTTTTTTTGCCATGTGAAAACCAATAACTTCATCTGAAAATACTACCTTTTGTCATAACTTCGAGCTCAAACGTCAACATAAACAAAGACAACGGAGGTGCATTTAGGGACAGAGATCCACAAGAACTGTAGATTAAAGCCTGACGCACTAAGCGTGAGCCCCATGACTCATTTCAGGGAGAAATGGCACAAGACCTTTGTCCACTCTTCTGTTGTGTGCATGTGCGGCTAATTTATGTATTCATGGGATGGGATTTAATTGATGCAATGTCAATCCAAAACTGAAAGAAAATTTGTTAATTGTACCATGATTCAGTTCGTCTTTACATGAACAACATCTTCACCCTTTAACACGTTATCAAATAATAAACCGGCTGGTATTATTTGGGGTGTATATTGTATTACATGTAAACATGGAATGAATCAGAGATGACCAGCTCGGGCCCTATTTCTATTTTTTTCTGCTCAGAATATTTTCTGCAGACAGAAAGAAAAGAAACCTGTGACAAGATGGTATTACAAGAAAGTGGATCAGAGTAATACTCTGACTCTTGACCTACTGAATCGTCACCTCAGACTTTCCTTATTTGGGTTATATATGACAACCAATTTGGTTAAAATCCATCAAGCTTTTTGCTGCCACCAAAAGTGGCACTTCTGCTGCCAGCTGAAGCCTCTCTCTTTCTCTCTCTCTCCCTCTCTCAGTGTGATGGTTTGCGTCTGTCCTCTCGCCCCTTGCAGCTGCTAACTCTTTCCCCACTCTCTTCCTCTGGTGTTATGAGGATGAGGCAGGCTGCAGCTGTCAGGACAGTGCAGGCCAGGAGACAATTAGGGAAGCGCTGGAGAGGAAGGTGGACCTCTTGCCAATTACACTTACCGTGACAAGGAAACAAACACAAAACACATGGAGTCTTTTGCAGAAACTGCACACTTACCTCAGCGGTCCATGTCCGCAGCCTGCACGAGTGTGTGTGTTGATGTGGAGGGTCCTTTCCTTCTGTCCTGTGGAGCAGCCGGGCGCACGCTCAGCGGCAGCGGCGGCGGCGGCTCCACCGGGGGCCACTGGGAACAGCAGCGCTCAGAGGGACGGACACACGGCTGCGCTGTCCGCAGACGGAGCTCCGGCGGCTGCTGCACCCGCGGGACCCTGCTGTCAGGATGACTTCGGCTGAGAAGGGAGGGAGGTGCCCGACTCTGCGATCAAGGTCATTCAGATCGAAACACACGTGCGACTTAGGCTTGTCTGTTGGTGATTTGTCTTTGAGCTAGAACTAAATGTAAATTAGCATTATTAAATGGAAGGGGGGGGGGTTAACTTAATAAAAATCCAAATTTTGAATGTTTCTCAACTGTTTATCCCTCTGCGCTTTTTTTTGCCATGTGAAAACCAATAACTTCATCTGAAAATACTACCTTTTGTCATAACTTCGAGCTCAAACGTCAACGTAAACAAAGACAACGGAGGTGCATTTAGGGACAGAGATCCACAAGAACTGTAGATTAAAGCCTGACGCACTAAGCGTGAGCCCCATGACTCATTTCAGGGAGAAATGGCACAAGACCTTTGTCCACTCTTCTGTTGTGTGCATGTGCGGCTAATTTATGTATTCATGGGATGGGATTTAATTGATGCAATGTCAATCCAAAACTGAAAGAAAATTTAATTGTACCATGATTCAGTTCGTCTTTACATGAACAACATCTTCACCCTTTAACACGTTATCAAATAATAAACCGGCTGGTATTATTTGGGGTGTATATTGTATTACATGTAAACATGGAATGAATCAGAGATGACCAGCTCGGGCCCTATTTCTATTTTTTTCTGCTCAGAATATTTTCTGCAGACAGAAAGAAAAGAAACCTGTGACAAGATGGTATTACAAGAAAGTGGATCAGAGTAATACTCTGACTCTTGACCTACTGAATCATCACCTCAGACTTTCCTTATTTGGGTTATATATGACAACCAATTTGGTTAAAATCCATCAAGCTTTTTGCTGCCACCAAAAGTGGCACTTCTGCTGCCAGCTGAAGCCTCTCTCTTTCTCTCTCTCTCCCTCTCTCAGTGTGATGGTTTGCGTCTGTCCTCTCGCCCCTTGCAGCTGCTAACTCTTTCCCCCATCTCTTCCTCTGGTTTTCTGAGGATGAGGCAGGCTGCAGCTGACAGGACAGTGCAGGCCAGGAGACAATTAGGGAAGCGTGGGAGAGGCAGCTGGACCTCTTGCCAATTACACTTACCGTGACAAGGAAACAAACACAAAAGCCAATGTAATGGGCTCATGCTGCCCATCCCGGCCCACTTGCGGACCTACCGTAAATAGACTTTAATGGATGTTCAGGAACAAAATAAAAAAGTGTTAGTTTTATTTATTCATTTCCAAAGGAAAAAGTAGTAGTAGTGAATAAAAGTGCTTTTTGAGGAACAACTTGTAGTGTTGGGTTCTATGTACATATGGGGCAAAAAAATGTAACAGAGCAGGAAATTGCTGAGAGAAGAGACTGTTACAGTATCTGACATGTCTCCAAACTGGTTTCATCTGTGTGCCAAGAATGGACAATATGTCCACTCCACCATTGTCAGCTCGAGTCCATCATCAGTAGGAGCTCTTTCCCAGCAGCATGCTCTGCAGCTGCCTGATCCTGCTTTCCTGTGGCAGCGCCAGGCTCTTCTCTGCTTGCTCCTCCTCCTCCAGCAGCTGCTCTATGTAGCAGGAGGAGCCCAGCAGGATGTGGCCTGTGGCCTGCATGGAGAAGATGGTCCATCGCAGAGCCTCCCTGGAAGCACAGCACAGACAGAGAGAGAGAGAGAGAGAGACAGAGAGAGCGAGAGCGAGAGAGCGCAAGTATGAAAGAGTTGTCATAAATGGCAAATTCCCATCTGGTTAAACAGACACACACAGACACAGTAACTGAGGATATACATATGCATGAGAATATAATTAGAAAAAAGTGACATGTCATTCCTTGAGTAATTATTGTAAGAAACGATTTAGACAAGCATGACAGACCACAGAAACTGATGAGAAAATGACTGACGGGATATATTCACAGCCTCAGATGGTCATTTCACACATCAACTGGATCTCATAAAACTGACATCTAGGAAACAAACCTCTTGCGGTGCAGTGGGAGCACAAAAGCCTCATATTTGACAAGTCTGCGAAATTTAATCCTCTCTGACGGAAGCTCCGTGTCAAAGCTGAAAACCAGCAGATCTCAGCAGCAATGACATAACCCCTACCAAAATTAATCTCTGTAAAATCTAGCCTTTGTTCTTCTGTGATCTGATCATTTTAACTCTGCCACCCACACAAGTACACACAGCACAATATGACTCCATGCTTTACATGTTAGGGGCTGTGTACAGAATACTGTAACGATCTTAATATGCTTATTAAAGCTGCTGACGCACAGTAAGAAATGGACCAGTAAATAACTGAATTGTTAGTGGGTGGTTGCAATGCCAAAAGGTGATGCTCCACTTGGTAATTTATGCATTACAAACTCATTAAAATGAATCAAATTTCATCTCTAACCAGATTAAACTATTACTAAGGATCCAAATAGTTCCTCAGTAAAGTCACCAGGGAGATTTAAAAAAAACAAAACAAGAAGATACAATTTGGTTACATAATAATCCAACAAGAAAGCATAAATATCAGAAGGTCTTGTCTCGCATATTTGGCTGTTTCACTCACTTCAACATCTTTTTAGCGGCATAACAGCGCAGGTCGTAGGACACAGAATAAACGCCGTACAGGGTCGCTTTCACGTTCAGACAACCGATGAAATCCTTGGGGTTGTTCTTGTAGAGGTCAAAGGTCAGCTTGGCCACATCTGTCCGGTGCAGCGGCCTGTGCTCACTGAGCTGATCTCTGGGGGGGCTGTTCTGTGAGGCGACACAGGAAGGGAAACAAAACTCGGGTCAAAAGGTTACAGACACATTTTGTTCATGTGCCAGCAAACTCGGCCAAGTGATAGCACACAGCTCAACCAGCACTTGGTTAGCAAACCAAAGCAGTTCCTGCCAGTGATGGTTATGGGAAAGACTAATGACTCTGAGGTAAGGCCAATGTGAGGTCACCAGCAAAAATATTTGTTTGTGTGTGTGTGTGTGTGTGTGTGTGTGTGTGTGTGTGTGTGTGTGTGTGTGTGTGTATGTGTGTCTATGTGTCTGTGTGTGTGGGGAGTGGGGGGTGGGGGAATCTTTGCATGCATCAGCCTCTATGGAAATTGATTGCTTTTGGGTGAAAACAATTCATATTTGATGATACCCCTGAGAATGATTAATATTAAAAACCAGCCTTTTCTTTTTCCAAAGGAGGAAACTGATCTCGGGTGTAACCCTGACCATGTGCTCAGCCTTTGAACAATAACTGACATCTCATTCCCCCTACACAGTCTTAAGTATAAATATTTGCTGCTGTTAAATTTCACTGAATAGTTCAAATATTATACTTCAGACCACAGATCCATGTACCATTCTTATTCATTGCTGCTACATTAAGGAAATGGCTGTTTCATTCTCTCTGTGCATTAAAGAATCACTGGCATAACAAATGCTGAGTAAATGAAGACCATGGATATGTAAAGCTTCCCTCTGTGCAATGCAGTGAAGCAACTGATCAACGGTGCCACCTAGCGGTTAAAGAGTCATACTGGATGTGGGGTCCACTTCTGCCCTTTCTCCAGAACCATGAGCGCCATGTTATCAGGTAGTGTCTGGAAGAACTCCTCTGTGTCCACACCTGTGCCGTCTTCATCCAGAACCAACGCACTGACGCACGCTACACCCAACGAGTCCCTGACCTGAGAGAGCAGGGACGAAAACAAACAGTAAGTGCATCACTCGCTGAAGTAAATGTGTCACAGGTCATGGGCCCAGACGCACATTACTCAAGAGGCAACAGTTATAAAGACATGACTGCAGCATTTTCACAGGGTCACACAGAGACACCTCAGTCTCATGAACTTTTACTGGCACGAGCTTCAAATGTGCATGAGTATCACATATGGTCTAGCAATAACTGAGTCATAGGCCAGTCTGTGATAATTTCAATCCTCTATACACACCAGGGTGTCGCTCTGCTTCATGACTATATCTTTCTTCTCACCATTGCTTCAACTGTTTGACTCAACTGTTGATTAAAACCAACCCTCACCTACGTCACAATTCCTCTCCCCGATTCAACACCAAACATCCCCAGCTCTTCCCTCTGACCTCACCTTGTTAATCAGGTCTTCTAGTGCGTCTGCCATGATGCCCTTCTTCATACTGCGGTCGGCATTTGTGACTCTGAAGGGCTTTCGCTGAGGAGCACGACCTGACAGGAGCTGCTGGGTCATGGAAGCGCTGGCTGTCACACACCTGTTTTGGGGGGGGGGGCATAGGTAAATTTCAAAAGTTAGACATTTCTATAAACTGGTGACAGCGCTGACTAGCCAGTCCAGCTCATGAAGCAGTGGCCTTACTTGGAGAGGGAGGACGGAGTCAAAAGGCTGAGAGACTTCATAGCATAATCCATCTGAGAGCACCTCCACCTGTGATAAGAGGTTGTATCTGTTTAGCAACTAGACTAGCACATGAAAGGGTAACATTACTAACAGGCCGCAAAGAAAACAAGGGGCAAGTAGAACTGAGTAAATACTGTAGCTTGAAAGTTGATAAATTTACATTTCATTATTAAATAAAGGCAAGTACATGTGATTCAGTATCTAGGCTTCCACGTTTGGATAACTAGCTCATCTGTACAATAAACCCTTTTCCTCAATAAATTACACACACTTCACAAAAATGCCCGATAAAAAGTTTACAACATACGTAATGTTAGAGTTTTTGAAAGGTGACGCCTCATCAGCTGTTGTCCGAACTGTGTTTGAATATAATCCTGATTGTAGTTGTTTTGTTCCTGAAGCGCTGCTCCCAACTCTGTTCTGACAACTGAATCCCTGCGACAGAGCACACTCTCCTCTCCTCCCTCTTCTGCTTTTCCTGTACTACTTGGTCATTGAACTTTGTGCTGTCGACTTATGTGCCAGTTGCAAACTATTGCAAAGCATTATTGGGTAATACACACCCGCCAAACCTCTGTTTTGAAAGCCCTGGATCCCAGTTTGTTATATACAGACACATGGAGACATCAACACCCTCAAGATTCAGCTCACCCAAGAAATGCATTTTCTCACTTACTTTCCAGTCTTATCTAACCACACGGATAATTTTGGTCTAATAAAATTTTTACAGATCCAGGTTTTGAGATATCAGCCTCTGGGAAAGGTTTTCTAGAGAAGACACTTTATGGATTTTCCAGATTAACCTGGACAACAACACTGTCCAGTAGTTTTAAACAAAAAATACAAAACACAGACAGAGAGAGAGAGAGACACACACACACACACACACACACACACACACAAATGCAGTAATAGATTTCCTGAATTAGGTCACTGTTTAATGTTAACCACATTATCTCACAAGTACAGGATTATCCAGGCAAGGTGTGTCCAGACCTCCCAGTATTATCACATCATGTTACACAATTGAAGCTACATGTAGTCTGACATCACCTGTGTACACCAGTTACAACAATTAAAACCTAACGATTTATGTGAAAGCCATGTTCTGAAAATCATCTATAAATTATTTAAACCTGCTGTTTTAGTAGGAAAACGCAGGGCAGGAGTCTCCCGGAAGTCCCTCCTTCCTGGTTTAAAGAACGCAGTCAACTAGCAATTAACTGAAAACCACCAAAGAGTTGTAAAAGAAAAGAGGCTCCTTTTTCTATCAGTGGATTGGATCCGAGGTGACCAGGTGTGATCTCACTTTACACACCTGCTGTAACAGCAGAAATATGTGAAACACTGCCCTGCTCAAGGGCACAATAAGCCTTAATTCATGTAAAGGCCACAGACTCTTGTCCCACTGCTGCCGTCTTACACAATTCCCAGGAGCTACATTTCAAACTTGAGTTTTCGAGCTTAGACACAGCACACAGTAATGGTATTAAGTTATCTGAGATGTAACTGGACAGGCTATAATCGTGTATTCATGTTTACTGTAACAATACTAAAATGCCAAACAAAAGCTTTCTGTAAAGGGAAAGAGGGAAAGTTAAAACTCGTGGAAAGTGATATTTTATAATAAAAACTGATCTCCAAATGATTTTAACTTGTCAATTAAGAAAAAAGTAGACACCAGAAATTAGTATGACAATAAAACCTCTTTGACTTAAAATACGGAAATACAGACTGGGGGGGGGCGATCATTTTCTAACCACTAAGGGCTGGAAAACAAAACAGTAGAAACCAGTGAAACGTGTGCACCACCATGTTTAATATCTTATAGAACATGAAATGATGAAACCCAGTGTTAAAAAGTACAGTTAGGAGAGGTTGGTGGAGGGAACCGGTAAAACAGTCACACTTACCCCCCAGCTGTGACTTCCTGCTCTGGCGTGCGTCCCCACCACCTCGCGCTCATTAACAACACCTGGATTGGACTAATTAAGGACTAGTCTCGCCTTTTTGGCTGATTCTCTCTCTGCCTGTGTTTGAGAGCTGACTCTGGGCCATTTAAGCGGCCATTTCCATAGATGAGGAGAGCTGCTCGCTAGTAAAACCAGAGTTTGAGACATGTAGATCGCAGACTGTGTGAAGAGGAGAAACAAGGAGGACACCGTGTGGATAAACGACGAACTGCTTCAGTTCAGACTCCAGCTGGAAGGAATCACGGGGTCGGTGTTTCTCCTGACCTTACTCTGATCCCAACCCGATCCCTGAGCTTTCATCTCAGCCCAGTCCAGGAATCTAATATCCACTGATAACCTGATGTCACTCCTCTTCCCATTGTACAGAATGGTCCCTTTCAGCATCTGGTTCTGTGTTAATTCGGCTGCTGATGCACAGAGGTGGAAAGTGCATTTACACAAGTACTGTACTTACAGTTTTTTTGTAATTGACTTGAAAGCTTACATATATGCTACATGTCAGAGGCACCTATTTGACTTTTGACTTCACTATACTTATCTTATGGTAGGAGTTACTTTTAAGATTAATATTATAGATTTTTTTTAAAAAGTCACAATTACAAAAAAACAGTGCACCATTAAAGATTAAACCAGAGGTTCCCAACATTTCTTTCTGAGTTGCGGCCTCTTGTGACGTAGAGTTAGGGCCTCTGGTCATGCTTTTAGGATGCCTTTGAGTTGTTAGCAGTTCCAGAGACTTTCCCAGCAGGGTTGGAGCCAGTTCAGTGGTCTGTCCATACAGTCCACTGAACGATAGCTCACTAACACAGATCACTGGTTACTACCATTATGTCCATGTGGTCTGGACCAGGTGCTCAGTGGTTCCTCTCATAAATATTCTCTATTATCAATTATGCATATTCTTATTGGTGCCCTGTGTATTGCAGTTTGTGTGATTATAAGGTATAATCACACAAACTGCACTAAATGGTACAACAAAAAGAATATGCATAATAGAGTGTATTCGGTGGACAAAGGACTATGATTATTAGACTAATAGTGTTGCTAACATGGCCAAAGAAGGGAAAAGGTGGATTACGACCAAAAAGACCTCACAACTATGAAGAGTTATATGATGAGGCTTGTTATGTGTCTTTATTGTGTCACTTGTCACACTTTTCTTTAAAGTGTAAGGTCATAGTTGTCCTTTCTGTCAGCTCGGGTGCTACATGGTTTGAAATTAGCTAAGTACAACATAGGAAAAGTTGTAACAGTTAAACAGTTAACTTCATGAGGGATCAAGCTTGACACTGCCTCATTAGTGAAAAAAACATGACTGTAAATCATCAAAGTTAAAATAAACAAAACAAAACAAAACCCAAAAACATGTTTCTGGGCAAATGACATACTCAAAAGACTTAGGTGAATTTAATTGGTGAAACTTTTCATGACTTACACCAGCTTGTACTATTACTGATGGCCACAATGATATCAGAAGGCATTGTACAGTTCATAACTTGTAAACTTCCTGTGTTTTTATTATGAGTTAATAATGATTTTATTTATTTAACTCGGTGAAGGTAGTTTATAATTGAACTAAAATTCCAGGATTGGAAGTTTCATACCTCTGTAATTGCTTCGTTTTCACACATTAGAGGGAAAAATGTATAACTTAGTTGCAATCAGAGCTGAAGATACACAAAAGGGGAAAATTCACAAGTCCTTCCTTTTAGACATGAGTGTGTATGCATCATTCATGAACTACTGTCACATGAAAGCTTTAATTTGCAGCAATTAGCACATAACTAAGATTAGAGGGAAACTGTTAGTGAAGAATCTACAGATTGTTTAACAGCAAACTGTTTCATTTGGAGGCATTAGAGATGTGAGAAGAGACCATTTATCAAAGATACACAGACCTGCTGCACTCTATTATATTGACTTCTACACAATATTAGCTGTTATCTGTTAAACAGTCGGTCACATAGTATAATTTCACTTAGTTTTCATAAATCAAAACTGAAAAAAAGGATTAAAGTTGTCAGTATTGTTGCCTTTATGAATTCAGAGGTTTCATTGCTTAAATTGGTGTTTTCTAACAATCAAACATCTGAACAAATCAATGGTTCTGAT
Source organism: Istiophorus platypterus (assembly GCA_016859345.1). NCBI lineage: Eukaryota > Metazoa > Chordata > Actinopteri > Istiophoriformes > Istiophoridae > Istiophorus > Istiophorus platypterus. The sequence continues at coordinate 7,624,441 of CM029117.1, forward strand.
ATGTGCAGTGTGATTTATCTAATTTATTCTTCCTACGCTCACATTTCAATTTGCTGGTCAATAACAGATTTTACCATTTTTGAAAATGGGGCAAATATAATCCTCAACATCTTTCACTTGAGGGAGATGCTGGTATACATGTACAGTACTGAATCAATTTTCCATTCATCCAATGGGGTCTTCACTATCATGTCTACACTAGGATGTAATCATCTCTGGTGGCAAAGTGGAAAGTTACAGGTATGTGATGACATGAATCTAGACAACAGGTGTCGCTATACAGAATCCCACTGCTCCTACATCACAGTAAATACATTATTTGTGGGTTTTTTTTCTTTATTTCAAAGGACATTTGTATCTTTGAAAGCTTGGGTTCTTTTGCTACTTTGCATAGCTTATGTCCTGTAGCGTTGCATGGGTGTTTTCTGGTGCGATTTGCTTGGGTGGGGGTGGATTTGCCTCCATCTGATCTATATATCCCTGCCTCTGATGAATCATTTTTATCTCCCCCGGAGACAAAATGTATTTAGATTTTACATTTGCATCTTGAGATGATTTTCTGTTAAATATTGAGATTTATAAGTAAGAGTTTTGGCAGGCCTGGCTGTGTGGAGCTATCTATGGTGCTGAAAGGGGAATTTAATTCTGGAATGTTAAATTGCTATTTCACCTTTTGTTTAGTTGTATTTAATTGCATCCCCTGTGTTTCCCCATCAGGAGAGACGATTGATGGAAAATATCATGCTAAACTATTTGATGAATAAAATGACAAAAAAAGGATTAAAATAATGCCGCAAATTAATTTGTTAAGTTCAAGTTTTTAATCGTTTTATTAAAATTCATAATCATTCTACAAATATTACTTTAATGGCTGCAAGAAATGGCCTAAGAAGCCTCATAGTCTGATTCCTGATTTAATTTCAATTCAAAAAACAATAGTGAACTTATTTAAGATTCGGGTTGGGGGCTAGGGAATGCATGATGTCAGTGACGGGTCCCCATGAATATAAAATGAGTGTGTGTGTGTGTGTGTGTGTGTGTGTGTGTGTGTGTTAAAGCAAAGAGTATTGCATATGTAATGTAATGGAATATGCAAATTTTATCACAACACAAAATAGAATCCTGATGATTGTAGATTTGGTTTTATTTAAGCTAACAACAAACAAACCCTTCTGTGAGGTTTTAGGCGGTTTAGTTGGTTTTCGTAGCGTCCGATAAAGACCCGTCAGTGTGATAACAGTGTTGAGAACAGAATACATTTTTTTTTAATTAACAGCTTGCATCGTCTGTTAAAGTAAGTATTAAGTATTTCAATTTATTTGAATGGTTGTATAAGTTAGTATCTCATTATACAGAAAACCTTTCTTCTAAGGTGTTTTTTGTTTTTACTTATATGTTGTTTATCATTTTCAGATTTAGAAAAAGTTATTCATGCTTTTAATATTTCACCTGCTCTATAAACTACTACAATACCTAGTTTCATGCTCATCCCTTAAAATTTGCTCTCGTTCAGTTGTTTCCAAACTTTGCAGTTAGGATTTAAATATCAGCTACATTAAAGCATGTCATAGCATTTTATAAAAAATTTAACTGTTTTATGTTGATATACTGCTCATAAAAGCTTAATTTAACTGAGATGGTTGGTCACACAGTAAATTCCAGATCCTTTACAGATTACAAAACTCTCATGTCTCTACTCACAGACCGTTCATTTTAGATCTTCCCCAAACACAAATAATAACTATGTCATTATTTGCTGTTCTCCATCCTTGTTCAGATTAAGGAATTATCAAAAATGGACTCCGTCTCAGAGTGTCCAGACAGAGACCTGCTCCAGACCTCCCCCGCTCTGACGTTCATTCAGCCCCAGCTGGTCACGATGGCCAGGGACTTTCACAGCACGGTGACAGTCCCTGGCCTGGTCAGCTCCCACCACTTTGTTGAGTTGCAAAACAAGCCAGAGAAGCTTCTCCACTGGTCGGGGATTTCTCTATCAGACTCATTAGAAACTCACACATCACCTTGTTGTACTGTTTTATTCATTCTTAAGACCTTGGCAAATAGAAGAAGTTGTTTGACCTGATGGAGCAGAAATTCTAGCTGAATTCAGCCATCATTTTAAATCTCATTAACACCTTTTATAAACACGGAGGTCTTTAGCTTTTGTAATTTGTCAGTAAGTTAAAACTGCCAATTGAGAAATAGACATTGGCCTAATAAAGCCAGATCTAGGTCAGGTCACTGGTTTTGGTCTGATGCAGTAGACCATTTTTAATACCAAGAAATAATGATAGATTACTAATCCTAATTCACTTTCATTTATACCAACGCAAAATTTGTTTATCAGTGTCACTGTAATTTTTCTTAGATTTGTTGACTCATATTTTTATGGTCTGGAAAATCATACAGAGTTGTTGTAATGCTTGTAATCAAAGGTGCTTCCTAAACCTAAAGTTAAATGTATGACACATTCCTCTTTCATTCTCCATTAGCTGAAATGAAGACAGGACTGTTTAGCTAAAAACAAGGCTGCTTTTCTTCACTTCACTAATATCGTATATGCTCCCGCCTTATACACTTTTCTTTATTTTGTTCAGTCATTTCTTACAGAACATCTTTTCTGTCTGATTTAGACCTGCATGGCCTGCAGTCCTCCTCTGACGAGACCAGAAAGGAGCAACTTTGCCACAGTCAAGCAGGTTGGAAATGGCGGCTTTGGGTGAGCAAGACAAATCTCTTTCTTTGTGTTCAAAATGACTCTTTGCATATAGTAGAGAGTCTGGTCAAAGTAGAAAAGAAGCTGAAACAACGGTTTGATGTGGTTGTCGAATTTTTTTTATGCTTTCATAAGGAATTTTTCTGGTCATTTTCAAATCAGAGCTGATATACATTTGTAGAAGCTGCTCATGTTTCCAATGTTTTTTCCAGGACTGTGAACCTCATGCGCCACAGGGAGACTGTTCAGGCTTTTGCCATGAAAGTCATCTAACGGCAGACTTTGACCAAACCACCACGTGTCCAGCAAGTGTAGATGGAAAACATCCACAGCCATGGAATTGTCCACAGAGACCTCAAACAAAGCAATTGAGTCCTTGCCTTGTCCAATTAAGTCAATATTTAGTGCTTTTTTTTGTTTTTTTTTTTCTCTTTCTGATCTCAGGTATCATCTAAATGCCCCACTTCCTCAGTTACTGTTGCTATGCCTGCCATGCTTTCTGTTCTTGCATCGTACATAAGCAGTTAAAAATTCAAACAGTGGCAGATTTGCCTTTCAAAGTACTTTTTTAAACATTTGCTGTCCAGGAGCGGGCTCGAAAACTTTCAGCTTGGGTGCAGCTTTGACATTTTTCTGCTTCCTTTCTATGTAGTCTTTTGATTGGGCCAGTGAAGATGACAGCAGACCCTGGTGAAGGCTGCAATGAGGAATTCATCCGAGAGTTCCCCCACAAAGACATTAGTCTCTTCTCTTCTCCAATTATTAAAACTTGTGTCTGTCCAGTGTCATATCTGTTATGTTGCTTGTTCATCATTTTCTGTTTTCTTTCTATGTCCATTTCCTCCTACAGATAACAGACACTCTGCAGTTCATCGCCCCAGAGGCTGTTTTCAAACTCAGCTATGTGGAGCCTGTAGACTGTTGAGCTGTGGGAATAATCCTCTATGAGATCCTGCTCGGCTCAACCCCTTTTACTGGACAGAAGTAGAAGATATACTTTATCAGGTGGCCAAATCTAAGAATCTGCCCTCAATGCATTATCTTCTCCTCACATATAACCATGCATTAATGATTCTAGTAATTCTGAATGAATCTTCTTGTATTTTAAAGACAATTAAAAGAAAACAAAACAACATTGTCCCACTTAATGACTTAACTAATGTGAACTGTTAATCTTTACACTATGTTAAGGATATTTTTCCAAAGAATTTTGCCAGTCCTATTGCTGCAGTTGATATTTTTAAAATTACTTGATAAGAGGACTGATATCTTCTTATCTTCCAGATAGGCTCATCTGGCCACAGAGGGGAGATGCCATGCCAGATGATGCCCAGGACCTCATAACCCGTCCTCTGAAAAAGAAATGTGTGAAGAATCTGGGTACAAGTAAGGAACAGCTTTACAAATGATGTACACATGGATGAATACAACTTGACAAATAAACTGCTTTGAGAAAAACCGGTGGAGTGATGGGCCAGTGAACTCCAGTTAGTTTTCTCACATACGGTACCTAACTGTGACTATATGCTGGCCAGCATTTGAGATGAGTGGGCTTCATGATTGTCTATCACTAAAATTATTGTAGGAATGGACTAATAACAGAAAAGGATGGAATACCAACGGGGTAAAACAGTAACCTGCCTATGTGGTCCCAAATATCCAGGGGCTGCCAGTGTCAAAAAATGTATATTATTATATTATATTTATGTTTTGAGCTTTATTTAATGAATCTGTGTTTAATCAATTGACCGCTACAGCAACTTTGAACCCAAGTATTACTGCATGTAAAAGCAAAACTGAAAAAAATTGCAAGGAGACTGGGATGAAGGGGAAGTTAATGGGCCCCAGCAGCTCAGTTTTTGCTATGGACCCCTTAGTCTGTTAATCTGCCCATGAAAACAAATAGTTCAGCATTAGAGTAGAGCTGTTTACGACAGTATTACTGAATGAAATTACTTCAGCTAACCAAAAAATATTTCATTAAAGTGCCAATTATCTGCTTCCAGCGTGTTATGTTTGAATTATTGTGCTCCAACATTGAACTGAAGCAGCTGCACAGCGGTTTCCATTTTCATTATATTACTAAGGAGTGTGAGAGTTAGAGGTGCATTGCATGTAACAGGAATGAATCTAACTTGATAGACCTTAATGAAAAGGTGATCCATGGAGAGACTTGGTCCCAACACCTGATAACTGCTGAATTTAAGTTCACATTTACTGAGTGTTTTTGTAACAAAGGAAGATATTAGTGGGGCAGGAGGGGTGGTGTTGAGAGACTGGGTCAGGTGCAGCTCTTAAATCAGACCCAAGATGTGTAGATGTACAAAATAAATGTTTGATTGTGGTTCTTCTAGGGTAAGAGGAGCCAGTGAGGTGAAGGCGCATTCCTTCCTCCAGGATGTGGACTGGACCGACCTCCAGAATGAAGACCCTCTTCTTGTTCTTCAGCTGGTCTCTAAAAGTAACTACCAACAAAGACACATGACAAACCAGAGTCACATCTGACAGAGGCACAGGACCCTTTCCATATTGATGAAAGGCTGCTGTCTTTCATTTAAATATTGTTTGAGCAGGCAGTCAGATCCTGATCATCATAGTGCTGGTTTTTCTAGTTTATATTCCTGTAAGCTCTGATGGAATTTTAGTTAGGATAAAAATACCATCATCCGTTTTCTTATGACTTCATGAATGATGGTTGTCTCTCCGTTCTCTACAGATCATTCAGAAACATCCTCCGAATGTACTGAGGAGGATAAGTCTAATGATGAGGATGAATCCAGTGATGATGAGGAGGAGACGCCTCCCATACCTCTGCTCTGTTGTCTTCTGCTTCAGAAAGGTGTAGTTTTTATCCAGCTCCTCAACCCCACTGCTGTTGATCTAAATCTTTTTCTCACTATTAGATACATAATGAATATAAATAACTGACCATCAGAGACTTCATTGCCATTTGTACAGGTACTAAGGACACGCACACTGGAATTCTTGGGTGTCCAGAGAACTGAAGGGAAAATACACATTCAAAGGAACCTCTCCGTCTCTCTTTCTCTCTTTCTCTCTCTCCCTCTCTCCCTCTCTTTCTCTCTCCACCCAGCCGGTCGAGCCAGACGGCCGCCCACCATGACCCAGGATCTTTTGAATGTTTCTGCCTGTTAAAAGGGAGTTTTTTTTCACCCCACTGTCGCCAAGCGCTTGCTCATGGGGGAATGTTGGGTCTCTGTAAGAGACTCTCGTCACACTTACTTGTGCCCAAACTTTTTCAGTTTTACATGTGTTTGTCTTTATTTTCTCTGCAAAAAAGAACCTGAACAAAAAACACAGTAGTTTATGATGACTGTTATGATAATTGGAAAACCCTTAAAAAAACTTTAAGATTAATAGTGTGTATTTTAAAGAGGCTCAGCAGATGAAGCAATAAAATGAAGTACAAAACAGTGAAATAGTGTAAAAATCAATACAGTCACTGGCAACTCCATCAAACTGTCCGTCAGAGGCAGTGGTCTGAAGAGTTGCTCTCAGCCCTATTAATGGACTGTTTATTCCCCACCTCTCGCTCCTGCTGGGCCCCCAGCCATCTGAAGGAGGGCTGTTTCTGCCCCTCCCAAAGTTTTCTCCACTCTGGAGTTTTCCTGGGCTGTGAACCGTTGATGTTTTGGGTGAAAGGTGTAAAAAAAAAAATGCTAATTATGTACCTGAAATCTTTCCTTTAAGCATCAAAGCTGTGCCTTATTAACAAGTCACACTTATGCTATCACTTATATACATAAAGCTGCTTCTTCTATATTATTCTATATTAATATATATGTTTATCCAAACCAGTGACCCATGTCCGGAGAATTTTCCTGCAGTTTCAAAAATGTGTTCTGTGAATCAGCGTCTCCTGTCATTCACTGGCCAGGGACTCCTGAAGAGTCTGCCAGTTCTCAGGCTGTAAGGATGGATGGTGCCAACATATACCACATCTAAAGAGGGAGGGAGAGTGAGACTAGTGTTTACAAACAGTGGTGTCTTCTGAATTTTTACATGCCTTCTTAAATTCATCTTTTAAAAGTATTTGCATATAAAATGATACCCATGTGCTTGATATCAATATGTGCAGAAAAATCTCAGCTCTCCCTATGATGAGGCACTTGGGTATAAACAAACCAGTTTTGCGCATCACACATGGAAGCAGCATTTAGCCAAGTGCACAATATAACATCTACAAAAGGATCCTTATCATCTATCTGTCTGTCTATCTGTCTATCTGTCTATCTATCTATCTATCTATCTATCTATCTATCTATCTATCTATCTATCTATCTATCTATCTATCTATCTATCTATCTATCTATCTATCTATCTATCTCTGTCTGTCTGTCTGTCTGTCTGTCTGTCTGTCTGTCTGTCTGTCTGTCTGTCTGTCTGTCTGTCTGTCCGTCTATCTATATGTCTGTCTGTCTAACTATTTGCCTGTCTGCCTGTCTGTCTGCCTGTCTATCTGTCTGTCTGTCTGTCTATTTATCTATTTTTCTATTTATCTATCTATATGTCTGTCTATATGTCTGTCTATCTGTCTGTCTATCTGTCTGTCTGTCTGTCTGTCTGTCTGTCTATTTATGTATTTATCTATCTATATGTCTGTCTATCTGTCTATCTGTCCACTGCCACTGGACATATCTTTGGTCTAAGTTTGTCCTCTGGATTATCAGCAGCTACTGTAGCAGAAACACACTTGTCAATGTCGATCTATGAAGTCAACTTTTGACACAAACTGAAAAGGCTAAATAAAGATTTTGGTGTCTCTGAGGAATACACTCATTACATAAATTGCTTGTATGATAACTGCTGAAAGAGGAAGACAAAAGCCTGAGAAAACCTTTTAGGCTTTTATGAAATTGATATTCTCATGCCTGAATAACTGCTGCATCAATTTCTGGAGTTGTATTTTTGTGCATTAGTGTACATACTGATTTCTATATACATAGATAGTGATCTAATCACATTAGTAGTGTTAACTTTGTTTAGAGCTTGAGTGTTTCTTTTCTCATTGCTTTTCTGTTTATATTTGCACAGTATTGACTGTTATTTAAGCCTCAATAGCTTGAAGTGATACATGAATTAAGTTAAGGTCATGACCAGTACGACACTGAACAAATTCAAATGTGAATCAGATGAGCAGTTTATTTCACTCTGCTGCTTCATGTTTCATGCTCACTGCAGGAGCACAGATGATTCATGCCACAGATCTAAGTCTAATGCAGAGTAGATAATACATCACACTTAAAATAGCTGCGACTTGTTTACCAAATTTATAAAGTATTATTGAGCAAAGGTCAATAGAAAGAGTCTGTTCTTCTTTCAGCCGTCAATATCCTGCCCACGTCTTTGTCCTGTTTATCACACATCAGACTCTGCTGTGGGTGACGCAGGCTCATTTGGCCCAGACCCATTCATTTGTGCTTTATGGGTTGCTCGTGCTTGTAATTATTATAAGCGTGCATGATATCAGTGCAGAGTGAAATTAATTAGACTTGAGAAAACAATTTGACTATCATATCAGATTTAATTGAACAAGGTTTTCTTTGAATTCAATTACACATACATACACAAGAGACAGATTTCATAACCTGACCACAGTTTCTGACCCACGGGTGAATAATCTTTGAGACAAAAGACCAGCTTCATCTTTCATTGTTTGACATTGTTTGCAGTGTCCTTTCTTGTGATTATGTTTCACATCCGCCTCTCTAGTTATTAGAATTCCAAGAGTCAGCCCCGAGGAGTTTTTTGTGTGTATTATGAGGTAATATGATAAATAATTTAATACAAGTAGAAAAGTAAAGCAGATCTAAGCTCTAAAGTACAGACACTGACAGCCATGATTGTTTTCACCTGAACTAACATTGTTTCTAACCAAGTCTCACTGCCACAGCCACATCTCACTGCAAGGCGAATTTTTCTCCATCAAGCCCCCAGACTGCTCCTAGGGGCTTTTCATTTCCTCTTGCCTATTCGTGCCATTAGCTCTGCATTCGCTGCCGCCTTGGTCCTCATGTCCTGGTTCTTGGCCAGGTCTATCAGGACACTGAGGATGCTGGTGGGCACATCGAGAGACAGGGCGAAACGGGACCCCTGCTGGGCTCTCTTTGGCACCTGTGAGGCTGGGCGTGGGGCTCGTGCTCGCCTGAGCACCGTGTGTTGCTCTGACCGGAGCAATGAGTTCAACACACCGCTGCGATTTAGGATGTCGACAGCCAGCACGTCTCTCCGTGTGTCTTCATCGAGTTGGCCGAGAGCAGGATTGCTCCTCTGGCTCTGGACACACCAAGGCAGCAGCAGAGCCAAGCAGAAACACAAATACACACTTCTCATGGTCAGAGCTGTCTGCAGGGAGAGAAGAAAAAATCACCAACCATGGCTCAAAATTACATAACTATGACACAGTAGGGGTTTGCCCACTGATGGAATGCAAAAAGAATTTTCTTTTTCCCAATAATCTGAACAGGGAAACCAACAAGAAATGGTCATTCATTACCAACTTCATATCAAAAACACACTTCAGCCATAACTGAGGACGGTGGTGAAAATGAAGAGAGGGTTTTAAGATGGAATTTATGCACAGTGGGATGCAACACAAGAGTAAAATAATATAAGAGTTGAATAATAACATCCATCACCAGTAATATTCTACCAAAATTTATATTTCAGTGGCCCCAACCAGTGCACAAAGAGATAAATAGTAGTAGCCACTGTGCAGTAAATGGTATATTGTAGACATAAAAGCATGCAAAAAATCATTTTCAAACATTTTAAATATCCAGCAGAAAAGGATAAATTGAGCAAGTTTTGTAACCACTTGTCCTATAAATCATCTAATGTAAACTTTATGTTATGTCATGCTATATTTTCCGATTTATGTACAGATGAACCTGGCTCTAGTCACTGTCATAATCCCAATCCATACTTACTCAGTGTCACCACTGTGAAATTGTGGTAACTTGAGAAAAAGGCACTTCTCCCTCCTCTGGTTTAAAGCAGGGCTCCGGTAAAGGTCTCTTGTCTTGACCCTCAGATATCCTGTGATTCTGTATCTTGTCTCCCTGCTTGCTCTTCCTCTCCTTGAGCGACTAGAGGAGCGACCTGTGTGACACGCAGTCGGATGTTCAACTGGACTTTTGCCTGCTCATCCACGACTTTGTCTTCAACCCCATTGGTCTTCGTCGTGAACACTAAGCCTTCCTCTCCCTGTTTATCTTTTTACATCTCTATACCCCATCGCCCTCCCCTCATTTCATCTCATTTCCTCCACTCTCATTGCCATCTTCCTCTTTCTAAAAATAACACAATGGTAATCACAATAGTTTGCCTATAATGAGTTGGATATTCGCCTCAGTCTGCTGTCAAAGCACAACTGAAACCCACCACCTCCATTCAAAAGTTAAGTACCTGAAAGCTGCAAATAAAAACAAAATGTACCTCAGATTAATATGTCACACAAGTTGCTCACGTTTTCATCATGGTGTTATAATGTGAGTTTGTCTTGTCAGTTATCTCTGAAGACTGTGTGATCATAGTTGGATCACTGCAAAGAGAAACATATTACAGGTTCAAAACAGCAACACGATGGTAATGCAAAAAATTTCAAGCTCTTGCAGTTTGTTGTGATGAACTTTTTGGTTTCCACTTTGTGTATGTGGTTTCTGATTCTGTCTTGTTTTAAGACTCCACTTTGGGTGAATGTGAACATGTATTTTCATAAATTCACTGAATGAGAAAGAAGAGCAGATTTACTTCATAAGTGTTTAAGCCCCCCACAGCTACCAGAATTACTGATACCTAATAACCTTCATAACAACCAGGTTATGGTGACGTTAGGAAAGAGATTGGAAGTTACAAAGATCTTTCATTAATGAGGCAGGAAGAAACGAAGGGATCACAGCCAACGCGCTGCAGTCACTGGACTGTTTCTGTAACCACTGGACACCTGCTGGCCTGTTCTGTCTCAATTACAGAATACTGCTCCACCATCAAGGAGAAACAGTATCCTTGAACAAAAAACAAGCTCACTAAAAAAAAATTCAAGGTCTGAAACTATTCAACAGGCAGAGGTCATGGTGTGGGCTAGTTTTACTGTATCATGACCTTAATGAGACAATCTGAGACCCGGTGACAGTGTGACACTACTCAGACACGAACTGTTTGCTTTATTTGTAGTTCCACTAAATGTGGAACGCCTCTCTTGTATGACATGTTGGACACAAATGACAGGCACTGTGCGTTATTGCCACCCAAAGGAACATATTGTATGATTACACAAATCCCTCTATTTACAGAATACAGGAGACGAGAGGGGTGGGGGTCTTGTGAGGTTGGCAGAGGAGCGTTCATACAGAAAGCCCTCTGGAGAGCAAGGAGGAAGAGGCTGTCAGGCTCAGGAGGGACACTCAGCAAGACAAAGCCTACCTCGCTTACTGAGTCACCTCCAGTCCGGCCCATCAAGGGACTTATCCTCATCCAACTAATGATATGAATTTTACAAGCACAGCCTTATTACCACAGTTGGGCCCTCAGGGGTCCTCAGGATTACGAGCTATCTCAGTTACCCTCAGATAAACAAACACGGGTCACACAAATGTCGTGGAGCAGCAAACAGAGATGTCCTGAGTCGTACCAGTTGGATTATTGTCACAGTGACAGCTTTACACAGGACTACACATGAATGTGGGATGATGTCATCTCTAGATTTCAGGAAACAACATATATATATATATATATTAAAACAGGTCCTGTCTTATCACTCAAGTAGCCCATCGACATATGTTCTGCGAACAATATGCTTAATGTATCTTAAATCATCTCATCACCAGTACTTTGATCTGTGATATCAACAACCACATTGTCCACTTAAATTCTGAATATGGTTTAATTTTAAAGCAAAACATGAATATAAACGAAAAGAAGAAATAATTGTGTCATAGCAATTGACAGTAGTTAATAGAGACTACAAAAGGTCAAAGTTAAAGCCAAGCCAAAGATATTACCGATATGGGAAATATCACAGCCACCAATCTGCACCATTAACCCAACTGATTAACCCAAATACATTCACAAGACTGAACGCAGAGGAAAAAAGCAAAAAAGCCAAGTGCACTTGTGGTCTCATGTTCCAGAAACTATTCCAGTTTGACACTCAACTTCTTTGATGTGTGGAGTTCAGTCCTGAAAAAAACTTCAGTTAGCTGAGGTGGTGTAGTGTACTCCATGTCACCATGTGTCCCTGTTTAACATTCATTATGTAGTTTGACTGATCATGTATCAATGTAGAAAAAAAAAAAAATCAGGAGGCTTGTCGGTATGCTTACATGCTGCTTTTTTAGTTGTGGTGTTAAACAACAAACTAACACATTCTAACATTTAACAAACACCTTCCCAATTTCAACAAGAACAGATAAAACTTTATAGCTGATAATGGCACTGAAATGGTCTGCTGAAAAATAGTGAGTAAATTATCTATAAATTTAATATAAAAAGTGTTGTGTAATTGATACTGTGAAAAGCAATACACCACCTACTACCATACATATGAATGAGATAAAAACACTACAGATCTGCTTTTTACAATATTTTATTTATGTTGGAATGAGAGCTTCTGTTATGTACAATAGAAGACAGAAACGAGTTTTACAGAAATTATAAATATAATCTTGCTCCAAAATGACTGTATTCAGTACCAATCGAGTAGATGATACTTTGAATTTTCAAGTCCAACCTCTCTCCCCTCCCCTCTGCAAGTCAGTATCAGGTGATGAGGACCTGTACAGTAAAATCAAGAGGTAACCAATGCGTACGATGTGCAGGCTGGCGGCCCCCCATGGCTAACTGCGAGTGATTAGTGGGCGGGATAGGAGAGGGAGGCGGGGAGAGGAAAGAGGATGGAACGGCGTCTGTGATGTAAGCCAACATGTGGACAATCCTCACGTGTTCCTTCTCGTGACGATAGGAGGAGGGCACAGTGAGGTTGAGTGGCAAACTTGGGACACATGGAGCAACACGACGACACATCTTAAAATCTGAGCCAGTACATGGCGCTGCGCATTCTGTTGTAGTCGGGTAGCTGCTCAACAGGGCCTGGAAGAGAGACAGGAAGGACAGATTAGAGAAAATCGTGAAGGCAGGGCCTCAGACTTTGCTGTGACAGGACTAAAACCACAGCACAACTCACCAACAGCTGCAACAGCAGGACACTTATCGTAGATATATTTGGAGCAGATGTCACGAACCATCCTGGGGGTCACAGCCTAAAAGGTGAGATTGGGAGGAATCAGAACTCTTATCCCAGAGACAGACTGAAGACTTTTGAAAATGCATTGCATCACACAATCTTTTTTTTCTTCTTTCAGCTGTACAACAGTCCAGGGCAGAACTCTGCTTCAGAGTGTCGACTTACATCGATCCGGGCATCCCACTCAGCCAGTGGAATACGACGGCTGTAGTTCAGGATGTGTCTGCCGATGTCATCACAAATCGGTGTTGTTCCTAACAGAAAAACAGGCAGATTGATTTTTGATTAACAAAAAGGTTGTGTGTGACTTTTTCTAAACACAAGAAGAACAAATCAAGTACCATTGAGCTGTCCAACCAGGCTGGCCTTCAGAGCATTCTTGCCTCTGGCTACATCACTCTCTGTCACTGTGGTACACAGGTTCATCCTGTGGGGAGCAGAGTGTGGAGGAAAGACTTAATATGTGACTTGTTTTATAACTAAAAGTGAAATTACATAATATAGTTTTCCCTGAGTCCTTGATTCATTACTGACCAGGCATTCTGGGACCAGTGCATCATGTCGTCAATGTGGTGCTTATCAGCAACGAAGTAAATGCCCAGAAGGCCGGTGTCACTGTAGGAGGAGTGGAAGGCCTGGAAGCTGTGACACAGGTTGTCCTCCACTGCCAGACGAGCCAGGCGGCTACTTAGATGCTGCATGTGAGAGGAAGGCATAGATGCTCATATTCTAGTTCTTAGCAGTCCTCTACTGTTATTAATTAAATCCCTAAAAACCCAAAAACTGTTCTTCAAATTTATATATTCAGAAGTCTTCCTCTATCTCCAAATATAGTGGTGAGTCAGGTATACATGCTCAAACAAGATATCAGAAAAAACAAAAACACAGTATAGAAATGTCACCAAGGTTAAATACTTGATTTTCATTGGAGGGACTCCTAAAAAATCTGACTCATAATTAAAGCAGAGTCATATCACATGAGCCAGGTAGTAGGTCATTTAAACATTTATGGTTCTTTTCTATCATCCTTGTATCAGCAATATCTTAATATTCAGATTCAAACCCAAAATATATTATACAAATTACATTCCACACAATGTCACTCTAAAACTGCAGCAAGGATGGTGGAACGTCAAATGTAATGCAAGTGCCACACAAAATGGACCAATTACAGTTTTACATTACATTGTTTTTTATCACTTCTCCAAGAAACAGAATCCAAAAGTGATGTATTTAAAAATGTATTTAAGATTAAGTAAAATCAAACTGTACAACATTTGGAGCTAAATTTCTATCCCCAAAACAGGTGTTTCAGCAACTCCTGCATTCTAGGTTGTTCCTCCCGACAGGTCCAGAGGCAGGGGTGAGACCCCTGACCCAGGTTTTCAGAGAGGACCATGATCTACCCCTCCATAATGGCCACTCAAGACATTAAGAAACCTCGAGTGGGCAAAGCTTAGAGGGGACGGTGTTGTACCATTAAATGAATTTACTTCAGGAGGTTATACTGTTCATCACTGTTGTCTTTTCTAAGCTGCATAAACTAACACACACCAGTATAAAAATTATTACACCAACCTTTCCACCACCATAGGTGAGGTCATAGCTGCCAATGATGGAGTTGGCCACCATGAGAGGCACGATGTCTGGGCTGGCAGCACTGGCCCCCTCCACAGCAATGGCAACGTGTGCCAGAGGCAAACCATCGTCACGCATACGAATCTGTGGAGGGGCAGGAAAGGAACAGATTAACAAGACAAATGAAGAAAGGCCCCTATCCACGGTAGTTAACTGAGTTGAAATTTGAGTGTAACTGTTAATTACAGATGCAAGGTCACATTTAGTGAATAACTTTAAGTTGTATTGATATTGTATTCAAATAATGGTTATGAAAATATAACAGTAGAAAAAGCAGTGGGACAAGACATCATGTAATAAGGCTGACAAAAAGGTAAGTACAACAAGACTAGGTCAAGACCTACTATGTGGCTTTACCGCCATTAACTGTTTGCTTCCCTCCTACTCTTTGTGCTCACATATACTGTATTTTAACAGAGCTGAATTCCCACCAAAGCTGTTCGCATTTACATGCTTTTCTGCTTGTTGTCAGACAACAGAGCAAGTATGAAATAGAGACTGAAACTCAGCCCACTGGGACTACATCAGCAGTCACTTCCAAGCCATTTCCAAGCTGCTGCTCTGCCCTGCTAAAATCTTGATTCTGTATCTGCAGTGTCTTGACTAGACCACCATATACATGAGTTAAAGACACAGGCCCTGCTGTGATTTTGGCTATATTTACTTGTAAAACGATCACTCAAGAATAAAATTTAGAAGCCTCCTGAAGATGTATTGGAAGCTGTTTGTACTAAATTATTTTTAAAGAGCAACAATCAATGGTATAATATCAGTCTGTCAGTCTGTGTGTCAGTCTGTGTGTCAGTCTGTGTGTCAGTCAGTCAGTCAGTCAGTCAGTCAGTCAGTCATTGACAACGCTTCAAGGGCTGGCCTATCGGTTGTGGTCTCGTAACAAGGTTAAAAACTTGATTTTCATTGGAGGGGTCTTTAAAGATCTGATTCATAAATAATGCAGGGTAGTATCACACGAGTCAGGTAGTAGTACAAAAATATTTGAGATGTCTGGTTGACCTACCTTGACTATCAGACATTTGGAACTGACAATACAGTGACAGTGTTAACAATGAAAAATATGCCAAACCTGACTTTGAAAAACATTTAAAGTTCTGTTTTCTATCGTCCTTATCTTGGCAAAACCTTAATATTTGGATTCAAACCAAAATATACAATATAAATTACATTCCACACAATGTCATCTTTGTAAGGCAAGTGCCACACTAATGGACCAATTACAGTGTTTTATAGGACTTCTCCAAGATACAGAATCAAAAAGTGATGTATTTAAAAATGTATTTAAGATCTCAGTAAAATCAACAAACTGTACAACATATAGAGCTAAATTTCTATCCCCAAAACAGGGGGTCTATGATTAAACAAATTTTTCAGCAGGTGCTATGCATTCAAGGTCTTGTTCCACCCAACAGGTCCAGAGGCAGGGGTGAGACCCCTGACCCAGGTTTTCAGAGAGGACCATGATCTACCCCTCCATAATGGCCACTCAAGACATTGAGAAACCTCGAGTGGGCAAAGCTTAAAGGGGACGGTGTTGTACCAAGTGCTGTACCTGTTGGGGCCTAGCCAAAATTACTCCTGCAAATCAATGAAAACATCTCACCTCACTGCCTGTAAATCGGCAGGGTGACAACACAGGGACGGCATCTCCCTCGTACTCAAAAGACACTCCGCTGAAATGAGTTTTTGCCAAACTGACCAGCTCATCATGGTTCACACCTGTAGAGAACGCACATCAGATGAACGCTAAGTTCATAGGCTAAATTCCCAGGATACCAGAGTATCTCCCCATAATGTGTGTTAGGCAAAAGAGGGCCTACCTCCAGCAGCAGCAAGCACCATGCGAGGGGCCTTGTAGTGGCTGTTGATGTAATCCACAAGGTCCTGGCGGGTAAGAGTCCTGGAATTGAATATGAGCATCGCCATTAAGTTTAACAAAAGGTGTAGACTTAAAAATTACATGGAATATATATATTTGATATGAAATGCAAAAGACCAACAAGGTTGTTATTGTGCTACTTCTGAAACCATAATTGGCATAATTACAACACCGCACTGTTTTGACAGCTATGAGTTTTTGATGAAAACCATTATGTATTGTTCTGAGATGTTGATCAATGTTTAAATGTGCTGTTTGTGTGTTAGAAAGCAATTCTGCTACCTAGCATTGTCAGATGGTCCCAGCACGCTGTGTCCTAGAGGAGTGCCCTGGAAGGCTGTAGCATGCAGCATGTCAAGGCAAACTTCCTGCAGGTTGCTCTCAACTTCCTCTAGCTCACGTAGCATGACGCCTCTCTGCTGTTCGATCTCTGCCTCATTCAACGAGCAACTTTGCACCACCTCTGACAGCAACTCCACAGCTGGGAAACATAGAGGGAAAAGTTATTTTTCAATATGCCTCCATCTTTCTGACAGGAATATGTTTTGTTTTACAAGAAATCATCTGAAATCATGTTATTGTAAACACAGGGGAATTAGTTTATTTCTCTGCTTGTAAACAGTTCATGTCACCTTTGGGCAGGTCTTTGGCGAGGGTCTTCATGTAGTATGCAGTGTGCTCCCGAGAGGTGTAGGCGCTTAGGTGAGCACCCATTGACTCAACCTGCTGCTCTAGGGCTGTCTGAGGGTGGTTCTTCGTTCCCTGGACATGAGGATGAGGGAGGCCAGAAAGGTAAATAGAAGGAACTGTGTAACAGCAATTTTTGATTAACATGTAGCTATATCTTCAAAAATACAAAGTTCACTATCTGTCAAGGTTATAAAGCCTACTGATATCTACCTTGAAAGCCATGTGCTCAAGGAAGAAGCCTGCTCCATTATTCTTCTCACTCTCATAGCGACTGCCAGCGCTAATCCACAATCCAACCTGTGACAAAGAAGAGATATGTGGAGAATTGGAGAAATCTTCATCTACAGCTCTCATTTATCTTGTACCATTTAATGAAAGTGTAATGGTGAGTTGATAAAATGCTGTAAAAACCGCTTAAATGTTTTTTCCCCCTATAATCTTACAGTGCATGTGGCATGTCCAGTCTCCTCGGTTGCGATCCTTAAACCATTATCCAGGGCAGTGAGGCGGGTCTCAGGGGCTCCCACCAGGCTCTGGGCATAGCTGACTGAAGCTTGCCCACGCCTCAGGGACAGCAGGATGGGCTTCAAGGGGAGAGTCACAAAGAGGCAACTAGAGTCATTTAAAATCCTGTACATTTAAACTTCCTGTTAAATAAAAGGACATACAAATTTCCCTGTACTACAAAATAACTAATGGCTTAAAAAAAGTTACTGAGAATTTTTTTTGCAGCTTACTGATACCCTGCCTTTTGCAAGTTCTAAGTTTTTATATCATGAACTGTATCTCGCTAATAAAAGAAGCTAAAAGCAGTAATCAGGTAATTGGAGGTTTATGTTTAGGGTCCACTGTTGAGTCGGGCTGTATAATGCTTTAGACCCACTCTTGTTGATCTATTCACATACAAAGTAAGAGTAGCAATATTTTGCAGTGTTCTCCTGTCACTGACACCTATTAACACCTTCTTCATATCCATCACATGAAATTATTTAAAGGTAGACAAAACTGGAAGGCAATATGAGTACCTATCAGATCTGTTTGGATAGGCTTAAGAAGATCTATATATGTTGCTAAGGCCTGTTTCAAACACAATCTAATATATGTCACTGCGCAGCTTTACTGTTATTATTCCACATGCTACAAGCTGTTTATTCAACAAACAAACAATGTGACGATCAACAAAAGTACAGCTTGTCATTGTCGGCATCCGTCTTTCCAAAGTCACCGCGATACAACCGTTAGCCGTTAGCCAGGAAGCTTAGCCTCGCTGGGGGGGCGAGTGAGGCCAAGTCACAAACGTTACAGCCGCTGACCTTGTGAATGAAGGAATACGACTGGAAGGACGACGGGCGGATCTAAATAACACACACTAAGTGGAGGTAACACGCCATGTGCCCCTGACAACGGGTTCTGCCTCATTTGCCGGGTGACCTTGCGTTCGTTGCTAGCTCACTAGTGCTAACCAGTGTTCTGGCCCGTTCCCGTACTGAGGACAGCCAGTCAGCCAGTTAACAAGCGTTGTACCGAATAAAAACGGTACATGTTATAAATCAAAAAGGGTTTCTGCTTAGGCGTTGATGCAGTACTTACACTGCGGGTTTTGGCGAGGGTACGACCCACGGTGCTCCCGACACGGCACAACGAAGCCGCCATTTCTCCGTCCGCTCTCAGAAGGCTGGGGACTCGCTTCTTCGCCGTCCTGTGAAAGTCGTTGTTACCTCTTCAGGTGCACGTTGTCGCCACCTGCTGGTCATAGAGTGTCACTGCGGGCGAGGTCTGCGGATGAGTCATTGTTCTCTCTGTTTTAAGTTTTGTCGTGAGGAGTTTTGCTGTCATTTTATGAATAATCCAAAAATTCAGTAAATCCTGCATTATTCATTAACTTTTGGGGTCGAGTGTCGTCAGGTTTGAAAGGCCCCTTTCCCATCATCTTGAATTCCTCTCAACACCAACATGAGCCGTAACCTATGATGAAGAGTTAATCCATTTCAAGCCTAATTAGTCTTCTCATGTAAAACAAAGGCTTCTTGTGTTTTTTCTTTTTTTGTTGGGCTATATTCTCACTTGCTCTTGATGGTATAAAGTCATGCAGTTAGTTTGGTTTGGATTTGCCTAGATTTTTGCCTCCATCACAATCCAATTGAGGTGAATGAGATTTCATTTGTGACATTTAAGAAATTCAAGAGCAACACTGCTTTCTTTTTCAGCATTTCTGCTTTATTTGATGGTGACAGTAGAGAGAGACAGGAAAGGCAGGAGAGAGGGACTGACATGCAGCAAAGGGTCTGGGCTGGTCAGCAACATTCCTTAAACAGTTTCCTTCTTAATCAGGATAATCCACGCACTTCACCGTGAACAAATAATGGAACCACTTTCTGTGAAAGAAATCCTCCCTGTGCAAATTATCCAAAATAACAGTTGTGTTAAATTTAATCATTCAGTCTAAAATCCTGAGTATCAAAAGTAAAGTGGTGAAAAAAACAAGACATTAAAATCTTATCAAACTGTGACTTTATTGTAAGGTAAGCAAAACCCCCTGCAAAACGAAGTGGAAAACTTTAAAGGAACATGTGAACAATTTGGTCCACAAACTTTGTGAAACTTTATTTAGGCAGTCAAGGTGCTGGTGACTGCTTGTCTGCACTATTTTGAAACAATAATATCCAAAGGCAAAATAAAGACCTTACTGTACATGCGGTGCTTTCCTATGATACAGGTTTGGATTTTGTCATAGCAGACTTTAATACCTCTGGTCTCCTCTTCAACAAAAATACAGGTTGAGACTGGATGGACTTACAGTCATTGGCGGTGAAGTGAGACCATTTCAATTGGGACAGGCATGGGTGGCTCAGGACGGAGAGGACGAGGCCGTGGAACGCCACTGCTGGCGTTTTTGAGCTGAGACTCTGGACTCTTCAACAGCCTCTTAGGAAGAGGCTTTACTTTTTCTGCAGCGGGCTCCTTCTCCTTGACAGGGCCATGATGTCTTGGCGCTAAACGGTTGGCGGGCCTCAGTGGAGGAAGCGGGCAGGGTCTTTTGATCTTGAAGCCCTCAACAAGTAGGTTGACTCCAACATACTGTGGCACTTGAACTGCTGCCTAGAGACCAGAGGGGAGATCTAAAGTATCTTATGTCACCCTCACGATTTGAGCCACTCAAATGCAACCTATAACCTGAAGTGGAGGGAAAACTCTTTGTTACCTGCCTATATATGAGCTGAAAGTCTCCTGTGTTTGCATTGCGGTCAACCCTCGAGTCCAGGACGACTCGTAACGTGTCCTCCTGAACAGCAGTACAGAGTTGGTCTGTCACAGGGGCGGAGGGAGCCATTGTAGGACTAGCATTGATTTCTATCAGCCATGGCTGCAGGTCACGTCCTGTGTAATACCAATCAAAATATCCAGCTGATGATGATTTTTCTTTTGTTTTCATGTGAAAGGCACATAGAAAATATTGAAATGGAATTTGAATTTGAATTGAATTCTGTGTTTTTTGTATTACCATATACAATTTTGCACCTCCTAAAAAAGTTTTTGAATATGAAATAATTTGAGTTGAAATATGCAGTGTAACATACTTTAAGATTTAACGACCCATGACATTGAGCTCAGTCTACCTAACATGAAGTCAGCGCCATAGAGCTCAAAGGTGTTTTTGCGTGACTCCATCAGATCTTGTGTTGTCTGTAATGCATGTATGATAGCCTTCTTCATTCCCGGGACCACCAGGGTCTGCCACAGAGCTTCCCGGCCCTGGCTGGACAGAAAGGTCCTGAACTGGTCATCTGACCAGATGTTGTCCACTGGGATGCCTCGATGTCGTTGTTGCGAAGGCCTCAGGTGCTTCTGGATGGAGTTATTGCACAGGTGAACAGAGCTGAGATGATAGTGTAAAGAAAGGTCAATATAGAAAAACAAATGAGAGGACATGGGTGAGAGCTGAGTGACAGTGAGTAATAATTAATTAGACATGATATAAGGACAAGAGGGGATGCACAGAAATCAGATTATGATTTTCATAAACAAATATGAAAGTCATTAAGCTGTTATAATTAAAATATCAAGTGAGTTTGTTGTTAGGGGCTATCAAAAGCTTTTAATCAATATTTGATTAAAGTGGCATATGTCTCATTTTCACTTCTATTTTGTGACAACTCTTGGCTTCTTCTTCTTCATCTTTTCATGGAATTCTGGCAGACTGCACTCCACAGTCAAGAATCGTACTTTTAGGTAAACGCCATTAGAAACCAAATAACTTAAAATTGCTCTTCCAATAAGTTGTAAATTCTTTTTAGAAGAAAACAAAGTTTTTTAAGTCTATCAGACTGAGTTAGTCAAATCACGTGTCTTCAAATCTTCCAAATTTAAAGTGTTAGTACAATATCACCAGTGTTTCCCTGATGAGCAAGTAACAATAGTGTTATCTTTGTAGCAGATACTGTATTTTCGGCAGACACTTGATTTGTCTAACTAAGATTGCAGAGGCCGCATGCCGATTACCTTTTGCTGAATGTTTAACTGAGTTTTTACATGGAACAAGGACTGCTGATTTTGTCCCTCATCTTGAATTTGAATCACATTAGGAAGGAATCTCTAACACCAGTATGGACAAGAGAGGAATGATTACAGCCACCACAAACTCTTTCAGTGTAAAGACTTGAAAAACTGTGAATGCAAGAAGACAGCCCCCATCTCTGCTGTATTTGTATTGCTGTACCACAGGGAAGTTAGAAACACTGGACAGTTTTCTATATTAACACATTTAAGAGGCACATCTGGATGTTTGCTTATGATTTTCATGTAACCACAATGCCTGTGTAGTAAGAGCAACTTCATCCTTCTTCACAAGGCTCGTATAACCTTTCAGTTTCAAATGACCCTTGTTCAGGTGAACTGCCTTCACCTCATCTTCTTTCCATTCTATCTGCCATTCTGTATCTAATTTTCCTTAAAGATACTAAAGCACTTGGGTGTTTTTTTCAACAGACCATCAGATCAACTGTTCAGCCAAGGTGGCAGAAACAGCATTCTTGTAAATGTGTGATGAAATGTTTCAGAAGCAACTTGCAGTTTTGGAGATAATTTGCTGTGGCAAAGTTTGCTGTGGCAGATGTCAAAGACATCAAATAAACACAAATTTAAATATACCCAGAGGAGGTACATAACGGCCGTTTCCACACCATACGGTGCATGGACATAAAATTAGATCTCCTCCCAAAACTGTAATGCACAATCATAACCTATCTGGCTTTGTTTTTGTCTCTCACTTCTCCTTTCTGTATTTGAATGTTCGTTTGGGGTCACATCTGCTTCTTTTTTTAAACTTTTCAGTATGAATGTCTTACCTGTCCAGTGAATCCAGTGAGTAAGGCTGTGTAGAAAAGCGCAAATAGCACTTTTTATAGAACCACACAGTCAGAGGGTTCCAGTCAGTGACCAGGAACCACTGGCGCACATCAAACTTGGTCCCATGGACCAGCAAGGGGTGCTCAAGGTACTTCTGCACCACCCATTTGTTTTCCTTGATTAAGGTGGGATCCCCATTCACCAGCCTGAGGATCTCATCCAGACGCTTGCTGCATTTGATACCTAAGAAGCAGCTGAAACTGGTCAGCAAGCACTTTTTCAGATATTATGTGAACTGTCTTATAGCATTTGATTTCTCACCTCTGCCCCTGGACTTTGCTCCAGGTTTGATGATCCAGATGTTGTGTATGCCATCTATGCCCAGCTGTGGACTGACCTCCCCCAGTCTCTGTAGCATGGCTTTGCAGCCCTGGAGAAAATGATCAGTGTTCTCTATCTCGGCTCCACCACTGAGTGAGGAGGCAGAGAGAGCGGTACTTTAGTGAGATACTGAAGAGGACTTTGGTTTGCCAGTTTTCTTTCAACTCTGTCACACATATACAAGGTACTCACTGAACAACAAGGTAATAACTGTCAATAAACTGTGCCCAATCCTCCTTTGTAAGTGTTTGTGCTGTCTTCAAGCTTATGTCTATGTCGTTGTGCTCCAGACTCTCCAGAAACTCCTGACATACTTTGAGGGCCCTGTCAATCATTTCTGACAGGACCATGGGTCTAGATTGCCGTTTGCTACATCTCCTCTGATCTGAATGCAGAGAAACAAAATCACATCTGTCTGTATTTACTACCTTGAGAAAGTACACAGTCATGTGGGAAATGATTATACCATGAAGAGCCTGAATGCTGTGGCACATTCCCCCTCCCTGAACAAACTGCTCCCACTCCACAATGTACTTCAAAAGACTGGTGCAGGCTGTTCTCCTGTAGTCTTCTACAGAGAGGACAGAGGCAGGAGAGCTAAGTAGTACCAGATTTAAAGACAAAATTGGTTAAGTGAAAGGATCTGACCAATGAAAGCATGCTTCTCATCCTGTGCTCCTAGTCTGTAACAGCGAGGAAAGAAGGTGTCTGGGTCAGCTGAATCAAACCAGGGCAGGTTCCTCAGGTTCACACACAACCCAACCTGTCAGAGAACAGTAAGTAGGTAATGAAAGTGGGTATGACACTGAATCGTTGTTTTATTGCTGTAAGAAATGATAATCACATGTAAATGTACCTTGGTAGTGAAGCTGCCTGCTTTTGTGAAATGATTGGTAATCTGTTCTTTTTGCAAGCTTTTGGAGTTGATGGTGTCTCTGCGGTTTGTCCAATAAAAATAAACCATTTCATTTCGCACCAGGCGAGACTGCAATGAGAGGATGGAAAGTATGAGAGCTACATTGAAATCGGTTGATTTTTCCTATTACAAACCTTAAATTTTAAGCATGGTAATCAAGATTAGCTCTGCATCACCTTAGCCTCATATTAGCCTACAACCTTAAGAGGTAATTTTTACCATGAGATCATACAGTTCATCTGGATCCTGCTCTTTTTCGACATCATCTGAGTTGTCTGAGAAGAAGGAGCAATGTTAATCAAAGGAGAGATAAAAACATACTCAGAGTAAAGCAGAAATAGGATTTCAGAAATAGTTAAACTTTTATCTAGTTCACCATCATCGCTGTTGCTGTCACCAGCATCATTAGAGCTGGCTCTGCTGTCATAACTGTGATGCCAATGTGCATGTTGGTTAGGGCGATGCATACGCTGCTCAACCCAGCCTCTGGCCCTGAGTGCCTCCCTGATGACAGGGTAAGGGCCCTGCACAGAAAATACCCTACGCATCTGAGAGGAACAAAAGCAGATACCTAAACAATGGATAACTTTTGAGGAACAAGTGGAAATGTATGTGACCATAAATGTTTTGTTTTTATCCAGTAATGGTAATTCACCTTTATGGCTTTTTCCACAAGGGCCTTGGCTGTCCTCAGTCTCTCTGGGTTAAGAACAGGTAGGCTGACAAAACTGCGATGAACTTTGCCATCAGGAGGTGTGACACACACACACACACACACACACACACACACACACACACACACACACACACACACACAAACACATACACACACACACACACACACACACACACACACACATATAAACACACACAAACAAGGTAAATGCAAATGTACCACCTGTTTTGTAAATTATTCTTCCAGTTGTATTTATGAAACTCATGAATGATGATATTGTTCATGTTGTTAATGGATCACTGTACCAAGTGAATGAGAAACCCCATTCACCATGTGGATTGTTGACTCGCAGGGTCAGCCTACTCGATTGCAGGCTTTTAGCTTCATCTTGGTTGCATTGCTGAACCACAGCTTTGACCTGATCCTTGGAGGGGCTTCCAGTTTCTCCTGTAGTAATAGTAACATCAAGATTGTTGTCCTACATAAAGTATTTTAGTACAATGGCTCATATAAATACGTTTGCCAACTTTGCCAGAAAGAACTGTTGTAAGCGTGGTATAACAAAAAAATGCAAAAGCTTTTTTCAGGGTAAACATGTAGTAGTCCAGTGCATGAAGGAGGAGTGGCAGGAGAACATTCACAAACAACTGGATATACTTTCTTCAAAAATCGTATTTGCAGCTAAAATATATCTACTGCAAATAAACAGAAACAAATTGGCCGATTGGTAAAATCAATGTGTAATTTGTTCCCAAGTTCAATTTACACTGTAATCTTGAAAAGAAACTTATAGAGCAGACAAGGGGTATAGATGTAAGAAAAAGCTCAATCCATAATTTTTTTGACAATATTAAGTCATAGGAAAAAAGAGTTTGGCAAGTAAGTGAGAAATTAGTGTTTTGTTGATTACTCAAATATATTCAAATATAGGCCAGTGCTACTGATACAAGAAATTTCAATCAATTTGGGAGGCATAGATGGCTTTAGTCCTAGGTTATAAATCTTGGTTATGGGGTCACCCTTTGATTAACATTTGAAGAAAATACATCTCAGTGATTTTCAGCATTATTTGTCTGTTCCTCTGCATATAAGTCAGGGAAAGAGTCTCCTCTGTCGCTCTCTGTGTCTTACCACTGTCTGGGTACATTGTGCAGCGTCCATCCGTGGCCCCATGTCCCTCCTGGCCTACTTGGACCAACTGTCTGCAGCCTGTGACCTCCATACTGACTTCAGCTCTCATTCTTGAGCAGAACCTTTTCTCTTGCTCTGCTTCATGGTTTATTCAGGAACATACTGCTGCAGAGGACACGGTCTGACATTTCTGGGCCAACAATCATATGGGGTAAAGGTGCGCGCAAATGTCACACAAATAATGTGTTTATATGGGGTAACTGAAACTCTTTAAACAGCTGCAGGTGTCAAGCATCTCTGGCTGCCGTCTCGTAGATCGGCCTCTCCCTGGGTGCAGTGGACTATAAAGTGGGTCAGGTCGTTTTGCAGGAGCCGGCTCGGCTGCACCTGTCGGGACTGCGCCTGAACCGCCCAGGTAGGGTGTTTAACTCATCCTTTTGTTACCTGTTGAACAAAATACCGAAACTTATCCCAACAACAGAACTTCTCATTAAAATCGCACAAACAAAATATGAATTAAATTTATAAGATTTATCCTGAAAAAGTCACCACAGGTTACAAGTCACCTTTCTTTAGTTTATGTTTGCTAGCGTCACTGACCCCACAAAACAAACCACGGCCTACTCATTGCTATACTCTTTTTTTAAGTTCCCTGGCTTCTCTACTGGGATATTTAATATCGCAGTAAACCTGCTCCATTTTAAGCAGAGCTTAAATCAGCGGTGTGGTATTTATTCCTCTTACCGGCCGAGGCCCGGAGCCCGGTTGAGTCTCACCGGGGGAAGGCGCCGGACCGGTTTACTGTTGCCACGACAACCTCTGGTTAGCTCCCGATGCTAACGCCGGGAAGTCACAGAGCATCTCTGCTTCATGACATGAACCGAGCCCGGGAATAACTAAGAGCGTCTTCACGGTTTCTGAAGACAGTGTGACCGTGGCCTTGTTTAATTTGTTATCGTTACCAAACGATTTCAAGACAGTTTTTTAATCTTTGTTTTTTTGATGTGTCTGTTGAAATACTCGGCTCCTTTTAAGAGTTCATCACGTTGTTACGCACAAGATGCATCTTTAAAACTAGCTTCCTTCGACACCTAACTTCTGTTGTCGGCAACTGAAATATGTTTTTCAGTGTGGGATTTTAAATGTACTTAGTGGTACTGTTACTTTTATTGACGTATTAAATATCTTAATGTCTATGTTTAATACAGGAGACACTGTATTCGGGGACGTTGGACAGTGTTATTTTTAACTGTATTGTATTCAGTGTGTCTCCGCCGCCATTCTGGCTCGGCTGGGCGGGGGGAGGGGCGGGGGGAGGGGCAGGGGCGGGGCGGTCAACGTCACGGCGTCACGTGTTCGCAGCCCGCTGCTCGAGCTTTGCTCGGGCAAACATCCGCATCACATTTAAACACGCACAGCTCAACGCAAGCTACCGCACACACACGCAGAAAATACGCCAATCTTTACGATACATATACATCACAACAGCTGAAAACAGGTAATCGTAGCAATGTTTTTGAACGGTGTTTTTGCAAGTCTGCTAAGGAGAAAAGTTTGGTTTCCTCTTATAAGTTTAAGCTAACATGCCAACTCTGTGGAACATCTCTCAGTTGAGCCCGTGTTGAATCTTTTCAGGTGACAGGAAATTTGAGTTTCGGCGGCAAAATGTGCGGAAGAACAGCTTGTACCCTTGCTCCTGACGAGGTGAGCCGAGCCTGCGCTTACAGAAACCGAGGGGGGAAGCGGAGACGCCCCCGCTGGAGGGATGGAGATGAGGGCAAATACCGGCCCTCTTACAACAAGAGCCCCCAGTCCATGAGCCCCGTCCTCCTGTCCCGGAGGCATTTCGATAAGGTAAGAAGACCTGGGTCCTCCTGTGCCTGAGTGAGATCCATAAGCGGTTCCAAGTGAAGGACATTATAGAGATAGACATTACGTGAAGATTTAGCCCAGAAGCATCAAGACACACAACTGAAGGGAAAAAAAACTCAAGACGAGGAGACAACTTATGGATGTTATCAAATTGTAAAGTCACGCTTTTATATGTCATGTATTATGAACAGTGACAAATGACATTATTTTGTCGTTAAGTTACTCTGTAACCTTCAATACTGACACATCTCAACATACAGGACAATTCAGTGCAACAACAGCACAACTTGGGAGCTAAAAGAATTAACCAAAGACATATGTGAAAAACACCTATCATAATAGATGCTCATGTTCTTGTGTCTATATGTCTTTAGAATGCTCCTGTGGATGAGTGTGTGTTGGCCTCGATGCGCTGGGGCCTCGTACCTGCTTGGTTCAAGGAGGATGATCCGAGAAAAATGCACTACAGCACCAGCAACTGCCGTGGTGAGAACATACTGCAGAAGAAAACGTACAAGGTGCATACTTTTCATAGTTTTCATAGTTTCATACTTTGCAGGGTTGCAAGCTGTTTTCAGCGTGCTTTTTGTATCGTGGGTCAGAGGATGCAAGAGTGTCTCTGATCACTTTATTTTTATTTTCTCCCCAAAGGAGCCCCTGACAAAAGGACAGCGGTGCGTCATCCTGGCTGATGGTTTTTATGAGTGGAAGAAGCTGGAAAAAAACAAGCAGCCTTTCTTCATCTACTTCCCTCAGTCTCAGGGATCTAGTCAGGAGAAAACAGAGGTTCAGGATGACCCCACAATCTCAGTTCGCCAAAGGGAGAAATTGGAGACAGCGTGCCCAGCAAAGGTGGCCTCTCTTGACTTGGCAGACAATGTATTATGTGGGGGGTTTTTAAACAATATACTGTGAGCACCATGAAAATATTCTCTCCTAAAGAACAAAAGTAGAGCGAAAGCAGCTATGGCGGAAATTACAACGGCTGAAAATTTCCTGTTTGGGAGAGGAGCCAGTGCATTAATGTGCACATGTCCTCCAGGTGTTCTTGAGCACTGAAATATGTTATGATAATATATAGATGCCTGGTTTAATTTTAATGTTTTTGTCAGGTTGTGGACTCATAAACCAACAAGATCTGTCACTAGTATTTTCAGAAAATCTGCCAATTTTCACCATTTAAACATTAAATCAATCCTTTCGTTCTGCTGTTTTCTGTGCATTGGCCAGAAAGGGGAAGGACGAGGTAAATGGACTGGATGGAAGTTGCTTACTATGGCTGGACTGTTTGACTGCTGGACACCTCCAGATGGTGGAGAACCTCTTTACACTTACAGTATAATTACTGTGAATGCCTCACCAAACCTGCAAGATATCCATCATAGGTGAGGACAGTTGATGGGCAAACAAACTGGTTTCATTTGTGTCTATGTGAAATTGTAACCCACTGTGCGCATGTGTTTTAGGATGCCAGCAATCCTGGAAGGGGAGGAGGAAGTGAGAAGATGGCTTGACTTTGGAGAGGTGAGGTCTCTAGAGGCCCTGAAACTGCTCCAGTCTAAGAACAGTTTGACTTTTCATCCGGTCTCTTCGGTTGTCAACAACACAAGAAACAACTCTCCAGAGTGCCTTCAGCCAGTGGATCTTGGCAGCAAAAAGTATTTGATTTACTGTGTTTTTTTTTTTTAATTCACTTTGGTCAGAAAATATTGCTATTGATTTTTGTCAAGTTGACAAATCTCCCCCCTGACCTCTAGGAGCCCAAACCCACAGGCAGCAGTAAGAAGATGATGAGCTGGCTGACAAGCAGCTCACCTTCAAAGAAGAAGGAGTCCAGCACATGTGAGCGTAAAGAAGAGCAAGAAATCAAGGGAGAGATTAAACGCAAGTCTACAGGAGCACTTCAGCAGTGGCTTCAGTCAGCCAATAAGAAACCAAGAACCAAGTGAAAATGTGAAGCATGACTTAAACAACAGTTTTGAAGACCCTTTTGGTCTTATTTACTCTACTTTACTGTTTTAACAGGTATGAGAAAATGTATGTTCAGGTTTTTTCTTGTATTAGTAAATATTTTAAATGTAATTAAAAAAACATGCTTCACAAATACTGCTTGATACAGCAAGATGTCATTAATAAAGGTCAGAAATAAACAAAGTATGCTTTATTCAAGATTTTTATTACCCTTATTACTTGAAACGCAAAGACATTTTGAAACAATGTAGATGCAATGCATTTATCATATTATAATGATGAATGCCAATACTTCCCCTCACGTTTTTTCTCTCCTCAAAGTTACAGTATGTATGCTATCTTGTAATCTATAATGCATTTCAAAGTTTTAACATAATACAAACAGACAGGTAAAGATCTGATCAGTTAAAAGAAATGTCAAGCACTTAAACTTTTTGTCAACACGAGCATCTGGCAGAGTCAGATATGGAGATTTACAACTGCTTTTTGTCTTCTCCACACAATGATTGAGAGGTTTGCAAATATACAAAGTCTTCAATAGTTGACAGTAAAAAGAAATGTACTAGCTAATAGTACTCGGTTATGAATGATATTTATACTTGAGAAAAAAAATCTCTCTCCAGGACTATCAGGTAGAATGACATGTCTTGATTTGGTTCATTCCCACATCAAATGTACCAAGAGTAATTGAATACAAAACAAACCTTCATTTCTCCAAATGAGGAACAGCAAATAATATGCTAGGGACAGCACTTAGATCAAGGAGATGAGTCAGGTTTCACATGTCGTCCTCAAGCGGAGCTACAACTGTTTATTGTGGCTCGAAAAAGGAGATGTCTGAAGACTTTCATAATGAAAGTCTGAGAGTCATTATTGTTCGGAAAAAAAAGGCCTTGCACAATTGTCTGATGGACTTTTCATTGGATTGGATTTTCAAATCTCTGCTGTTAAACAAGATCCAGCAGGCAGCATATTGATGTGATCCACACATGCACCATGACACATTCTGATCCTTCACTACATCATTACTGACTGTTAATGTATCAGTTTATTTTTTTAAGGATTGCA